>OX104112.1:109211552-109515407 GCA_944474755.1 Limnoperna fortunei | reverse complement strand
TGTGAGGTGTGCTGATCAGCTCTGTTTGTGTCTGTGAGGTGTGCTGATCAGCTCTGTTTGTGTCTGTGAGGTGTGCTGATCAGCTCTGTTTGTGTCTGTGTGAGGTGTGCTGATCAGCTCTGTGTCTGTGAGGTGTGCTGATCAGCTCTGTTTGTGTCTGTGAGGTGTGTCTGATCAGCTCTGTTTGTGTCTGTGAGGTGTGCTGATCAGCTCTGTTTGTGTCTGTGAGGTGTGCTGATCAGCTCTGTTTGTGTCTGTGAGGTGTGCTGATCAGCTCTGTTTGTGTCTGTGAGGTGTGCTGATCAGCACTGTTTGTGTCTGTGTGAGGTGTGCTGATCAGCTCTGTTTGTTGTCTGTGAGTGTGCTGATCAGCACTGTTTATGTCTGTGAGGTGTGCTGATCAGCTCTGTTGGTGTCTGTGAGGTGTGCTGATCAGCTCTGTTTGTGTCTGTGAGGTGTGCTGATCAGCTCTGTTTGTGTCTGTGAGGTGTGCTGATCAGCACTGTTTGTGTCTGTGAGGTGTGCTGATCAGCTCTGTTTGTGGTCTGTGAGCGTGTGCTGATCAGCTCTGTTTGTGTCTGTGAGGTGTGCTGATCAGCTCTGTTTGTGTCTGTGAGGTGTGCTGATCAGCTCTGTTTGTGTCTGTGAGGTGTGCTGATCAGCTCTGTTTGTGTCTGTAAGGTGTGCTGATCAGCTCTGTTTGTGTCTGTGAGGTGTGCTGATCAGCACTGTTTGTGTCTGTGAGGTGTGCTGATCAGCACTGTTTGTGTCTGTGAGGTGTGCTGATCAGCTCTGTTTGTGTCTGTGAGGTGTTCTGATCAGCTCTGTTTGTGTCTGTGAGGTGTGCAGATCAGCTCTGTTTGTGTCTGTGAGGTGAATGATCAGCTCTGTTTGTGTCTGTGAGGTGTGCTGATCAGCACTGTTTGTGTCTGTGAGGTGTGCTGATCAGCTCTGTTTGTGTCTGTGAGGTGTGCTGATCAGCTCTGTTTGTGTCTGTGAGGTGTGCTGATCAGCACAGTTTGTGTCTGTGAGGTGTGCTGATCAGCTCTGTTTGTGTCTGTGAGGTGTGCTGATCAGCTCTGTTTGTGTCTGTGAGGTGTGCTGATCAGCTCTGTTTGTGTCTGTGAGGTGTGCTGATCAGCTCTGTTTGTGTCTGTGAGGTGTGCTGATCAGCTCTGTTTGTGTCTGTGAGGTGTGCTGATCAGCTCTGTTTGTGTCTGTGAGGTGTGCTGATCAGCTCTGTTTGTGTCTGTGAGGTGTGCTGATCAGCACTGTTTGTGTCTGTGAGGTGTGCTGATCAGCTCTGTTTGTGTCTGTGAGGTGTGCTGATCAGCTCTGTTTGTGTCTGTGAGGTGTGCTGATCAGCTCTGTTTGTGTCTGTGTGAGGTGTGCTGATCAGCTCTGTTTGTGTCTGTGAGGTGTGCTGATCAGCTCTGTTTGTGTCTGTGAGGTGTGCTGATCAGCTCTGTTTGTGTCTGTGAGGTGAATGATCAGCTCTGTTTGTGTCTGTGAGGTGTGCTGATCAGCTCTGTTTATGTCTGTGAGGTGTGCTGATCAGCTCTGTTTGTGTCTGTGAGGTGTGCTGATCAGCACTGTTTGTGTCTGTGAGGTGTGCTGATCAGCACTGTTTGTGTCTGTGAGGTGTGCTGATCAGCTCTGTTTGTGTCTGTGAGGTGTGCTGATCAGCTCTGTTTGTGTCTGTGAGGTGTGCTGATCAGCTCTGTTTGTGTCTGTGAGGTGTGCTGATCAGCTCTGTTTGTGTCTGTGAGGTGTGATGATCAGCTCTGTTTGTGTCTGGACATGTACTGTTTGTGTCTGTGAGGTGTGCTGATCAGCACTGTTTGTGTCTGTGAGGTGTGCTGATCAGCTCTGTTTGTGCCTGTGAGGTGTGCTGATCAGCTCTGCTTGTGTCTGTGAGGTGTGCTGATCAGCACTGTTTGTGTCTGTGAGGTGTGCTGATCAGCTCAGTTTGTGTCTGTGAGGTGTGCTGATCAGCTCTGTTTGTGTCTGTGAGGTGTGCTGATCAGCTCTGCTTGTGTCTGTGAGGTGTGCTGATCAGCTCTGTTTGTGTCTGTGAGGTGTGCTGATCAGCTCTGTTTGTGTCTGTGTGAGGTGTGCTGATCAGCACTGTTTGTGTCTGTGAGGTGTGCTGATCAGCTCTGTTTATGTCTGTGAGGTGTGCTGATCAGCACTGTTTGTGTCTGTGAGGTGTGCTGATCAGCTCTGTTTGTGTCTGTGAGGTGTGCTGATCAGCTCAGTTTGTGTCTGTGAGGTGTGCTGATCAGCACTGCTTGTGTCTGTGTGGTGAATGATCAGCACTGTTTGTGTCTGTGAGGTGTGCTGATCAGCTCTGTTTGTGTCTGTGAGGTGTGCTGATCAGCTCTGTTTGTGTCTGTGAGGTGTGCTGATCAGCTCTGCTTGTGTCTGTGAGGTGTGCTGATCAGCACTGTTTGTGTCTGTGAGGTGTGCTGATCAGCTCTGTTTGTGTCTGTGAGGTGTGCTGATCAGCTCAGTTTGTGTCTGTGAGGTGTGCTGATCAGCTCTGTTTGTGTCTGTGAGGTGTGCTGATCAGCTCTGCTTGTGTCTGTGAGGTGTGCTGATCAGCACTGTTTGTGTCTGTGAGGTGTGCTGATCAGCTCTGTTTGTGTCTGTGAGGTGTGCTGATCAGCTCAGTTTGTGTCTGTGAGGTGTGCTGATCAGCACTGCTTGTGTCTGTGTGGTGAATGATCAGCACTGTTTGTGTCTGTGAGGTGTGCTGATCAGCTCTGTTTGTGTCTGTGAGGTGTGCTGATCAGCTCTGTTTGTGTCTGTGAGGTGTGCTGATCAGCACTGTTTGTGTCTGTGAGGTGTGCTGATCAGCTCTGTTTGTGTCTGGACATGTACTGTTTGTGTCTGTGAGGTGTGCTGATCAGCTCTGTTTGTGTCTGTGAGGTGTGCTGATCAGCTCTGTTTGTGTCTGTGAGGTGTGCTGATCAGCTCTGTTTGTGTCTGTGAGGTGTGCTGATCAGCTCTGTTTGTGTCTGTGAGGTGTGCGGATCAGCACTGTTTGTGTCTGTGAGGTGTGCTGATCAGCTCTGTTTGTGTCTGTGAGGTGTTCTGATCAGCTCTGTTTGTGTCTGTGAGGTGTGCTGATCAGCTCTGTTTGTGTCTGTGAGGTGTGCTGATCAGCTCTGTTTGTGTCTGTGAGGTGTGCTGATCAGCTCTGTTTGTGTCTGTGAGGTGTGCTGATAAGCACTGTTTGTGTCTGTGAGGTGTGCTGATCAGCACTGTTTGTGTCTGTGAGGTGTGCTGATCAGCTCTGTTTGTGTCTGTGAGGTGTGCTGATCAGCACTGTTTGTGTCTGTGAGGTGTGCTGATCAGCTCTGTTTGTGTCTGTGAGGTGTGCTGATCAGCACTGTTTGTGTCTGTGAGGTGTTCTGATCAGCTCTGTTTGTGTCTGTGAGGTGTGCTGATCAGCTCTGTTTGTGTCTGTGAGGTGTGCTGATCAGCTCTGTTTGTGTCTGTGAGGTGTGCTGATCAGCTCTGTTTGTGTCTGTGAGGTGTGCTGATAAGCACTGTTTGTGTCTGTGAGGTGTGCTGATCAGCACTGTTTGTGTCTGTGAGGTGTGCTGATCAGCTCTGTTTGTGTCTGTGAGGTGTGCTGATCAGCACTGTTTGTGTCTGTGAGGTGTGCTGATCAGCTCTGTTTGTGTCTGTGAGGTGTGCTGATCAGCTCTGTTTGTGTCTGTGAGGTGTGCTGATCAGCTCTGTTTGTGTCTGTGAGGTGTGCTGATCAGCTCTGTTTGTATCTGTGAGGTGTGCTGATCAGCACTGTTTGTGTCTGTGAGGTGTGCTGATCAGCTCTGTTTGTGTCTGTGAGGTGTTCTGATCAGCTCTGTTTGTGTCTGTGAGGTGTGCTGATCAGCTCTGTTTGTGTCTGTGAGGTGTGCTGATCAGCTCTGTTTGTGTCTGTGAGGTGTGCTGATCAGCTCTGTTTGTGTCTGTGAGGTGTGCTGATCAGCTCTGTTTGTGTCTGTGAGGTGTGCTGATCAGCTCTGTTTGTGTCTGTGAGGTGTGCTGATCAGCTCTGTTTGTGTCTGTGAGGTGTTCTGATCAGCTCTGTTTGTGTCTGTGAGGTGTGCTGATCAGCTCTGTTTGTGTCTGTGAGGTGTGCTGATCAGCTCTGTTTGTGTCTGTGAGGTGTGCTGATCAGCACTGTTTGTGTCTGTGAGGTGTGCTGATCAGCTCTGTTTGTGTCTGTGAGGTGTGCTGATCAGCTCTGTTTCTGTCTGTGAGGTGTGCTGATCAAATCTGTTTGTGTCTGTGAGGTGTGCTGATCAGCTCTGTGTCTGTGAGGTGTGCTGATCAGCTCTGTTTGTGTCTGTGAGGTGTGCTGATCAGCTCTGTTTGTGTCTGTGAGGTGTGCTGATCAGCTCTGTTTGTGTCTGTGAGGTGTGCTGATCAGCTCTGTTTGTGTCTGTGAGGTGTGCTGATCAGCTCTGTTTATGTCTGTGAGGTGTGCTGATCAGCTCTGTTTGTGTCTGTGTGAGGTGTGCTGATCAGCACTGTTTGTGTCTGTGAGGTGTGCTGATCAGCTCTGTGTCTGTGAGGTGTGCTGATCAGCTCTGTTTGTGTCTGTGAGGTGTGCTGATCAGCTCTGTTTGTGTCTGTGAGGTGTGCTGATCAGCACTGTTTGTGTCTGTGAGGTGTGCTGATCAGCTCTGTTTGTGTCTGTGAGGTGTGCTGATCAGCTCTGTTTCTGTCTGTGAGGTGTGCTGATCAAATCTGTTTGTGTCTGTGAGGTGTGCTGATCAGCTCTGTGTCTGTGAGGTGTGCTGATCAGCTCTGTTTGTGTCTGTGAGGTGTGCTGATCAGCTCTGTTTGTGTCTGTGAGGTGTGCTGATCAGCTCTGTTTGTGTCTGTGAGGTGTGCTGATCAGCTCTGTTTGTGTCTGTGAGGTGTGCTGATCAGCACTGTTTGTGTCTGTGAGGTGTGCTGATCAGCTCTGTTTGTGTCTGTGAGGTGTGCTGATCAGCTCTGTTTCTGTCTGTGAGGTGTGCTGATCAAATCTGTTTGTGTCTGTGAGGTGTGCTGATCAGCTCTGTGTCTGTGAGGTGTGCTGATCAGCTCTGTTTGTGTCTGTGAGGTGTGCTGATCAGCTCTGTTTGTGTCTGTGAGGTGTGCTGATCAGCTCTGTTTGTGTCTGTGAGGTGTGCTGATCAGCACTGTTTGTGTCTGTGAGGTGTGCTGATCAGCACTGTTTGTGTCTGTGAGGTGTGCTGATCAGCTCTGTTTGTGTCTGTGAGGTGTGCTGATCAGCACTGTTTGTGTCTGTGAGGTGTGCTGATCAGCTCTGTTTGTGTCTGTGAGGTGTGCTGATCAGCTCTGTTTCTGTCTGTGAGGTGTGCTGATCAAATCTGTTTGTGTCTGTGAGGTGTGCTGATCAGCTCTGTGTCTGTGAGGTGTGCTGATCAGCTCTGTTTGTGTCTGTGAGGTGTGCTGATCAGCTCTGTTTGTGTCTGTGAGGTGTGCTGATCAGCTCTGTTTGTGTCTGTGAGGTGTGCTGATCAGCACTGTTTGTGTCTGTGAGGTGTGCTGATCAGCACTGTTTGTGTCTGTGAGGTGTGCTGATCAGCTCTGTTTGTGTCTGTGAGGTGTGCTGATCAGCACTGTTTGTGTCTGTGAGGTGTGCTGATCAGCACTGTTTGTGTCTGTGAGGTGTGCTGATCAGCTGTGTTTGTGTCTGTGAGGTGTGCTGATCAGCACTGTTTGTGTCTGTGAGGTGTGCTGATCAGCTCTGTTTGTGACTGTGAGGTGTGCTGATCAGCTCTGTTTGTGTCTGTGAGGTGTGATGATCAGCTCTGTTTGTGTCTCTGAGGTGTGCTGATCAGCTCTGTTTGTGTCTGTGAGGTGTGCTGATCAGCTCTGTTTGTGTCTGTGAGGTGTGCTGATCAGCACTGTTTGTGTCTGTGAGGTGTGCTGATCAGCTCTGTTTGTGTCTGTGAGGTGTGCTGATCAGCTCTGTGTCTGTGAGGTGTGCTGATCAGCTCTGTGTCTGTGAGGTGTGCTGATCAGCTCTGTTTGTGTCTGTGAGGTGTGCTGATCAGCTCTGTTTGTGTCTGTGTGAGGTGTGCTGATCAGCTCTGTTTGTGTCTGTGAGGTGAGCTGATCAGCACTGTTTGTGTCTGTGAGGTGTGCTGATCAGCTCTGTTTGTGTCTGTGAGGTGTGCTGATCAGCTCTGTTTGTGTCTGTGTGAGGTGTGCTGATCAGCTCTGTTTGTGTCTGTGAGGTGTGCTGATCAGCTCTGTTTGTGTCTGTGAGGTGTGCTGATCAGCTCTGTTTGTGTCTGTGAGGTGTGCTGATCAGCTCTGTTTGTGTCTGTGAGGTGTGCTGATCAGCTCTGTTTGTGTCTGTGTGAGGTGTGCTGATCAGCTCTGTTTGTGTCTGTGAGGTGTGCTGATCAGCACTGTTTGTGTCTGTGAGGTGTGCTGATCAGCACTGTTTGTGTCTGTGAGGTGTGCTGATCAGCTCTGTTTGTGTCTGTGAGGTGGGCTGATCAGCTCTGTTTGTGTCTGTGAGGTGTGCTGATCAGCTCTGTTTGTGTCTGTGAGGTGTGCTGATCAGCTCTGTTTGTGTCTGTGTGAGGTGTGCTGATCAGCTCTGTTTGTGTCTGTGTGAGGTGTGCTGATCAGCTCTGTCTGTGTCTGTGAGGTGTGCTGATCAGCTCTGTTTGTGTCTGTGTGAGGTGTGCTGATCAGCACTGTTTGTGTCTGTGAGGTGTGCTGATCAGCTCTGTCTGTGTCTGTGAGGTGTGCTGATCAGCTCTGTTTGTGTCTGTGAGGTGTGCTGATCAGCACTGTTTGTGTCTGTGAGGTGTGCTGATCAGCTCTGTTTGTGTCTGTGAGGTGTGCTGATCAGCACTGTTTGTGTCTGTGAGGTGTGCTGATCAGCTCTGTTTGTGTCTGTGAGGTGTGCTGATCAGCTCTGTTTCTGTCTGTGAGGTGTGCTGATCAAATCTGTTTGTGTCTGTGAGGTGTGCTGATCAGCTCTGTGTCTGTGAGGTGTGCTGATCAGCTCTGTTTGTGTCTGTGAGGTGTGCTGATCAGCTCTGTTTGTGTCTGTGAGGTGTGCTGATCAGCTCTGTTTGTGTCTGTGAGGTGTGCTGATCAGCACTGTTTGTGTCTGTGAGGTGTGCTGATCAGCACTGTTTGTGTCTGTGAGGTGTGCTGATCAGCTCTGTTTGTGTCTGTGAGGTGTGCTGATCAGCTCTGTTTGTGTCTGTGAGGTGTGCTGATCAGCTCTGTTTGTGTCTGTGAGGTGAATGATCAGCTCTGTTTGTGTCTGTGAGGTGTGCTGATCAGCTCTGTTTGTGTCTGTGAGGTGTGCTGATCAGCTCTGTTTCTGTCTGTGAGGTGTGCTGATCAGCTCTGTGTCTGTGAGGTGTGCTGATCAGCTCTGTTTGTGTCTGTGAGGTGGGCTGATCAGCACTGTTTGTGTCTGTGAGGTGTGCTGATCAGCTCTGTTTGTGTCTGTGAGGTGTGCTGATCAGCTCTGTTTGTGTCTGTGAGGTGTGCTGATCAGCTCTGTTTGTGTCTGTGAGGTGTGCTGATCAGTTCTGTTTGTGTCTGTGAGGTGTGCTGATCAGCACTGTTTGTGTCTGTGAGGTGTGCTGATCAGCTCTGTTTGTGTCTGTGAGGTGTGCTGATCAGCTCTGTTTGTGTCTGTGAGGTGTGCTGATCAGCACTGTTTGTGTCTGTGAGGTGTGCTGATCAGCTCTGTTTGTGTCTGTGAGGTGTGCTGATCAGCTCTGTTTGTGTCTGTGAGGTGTGCTGATCAGCACTGTTTGTGTCTGTGTGAGGTGTGGTGATCAGCTCTGTTTGTGTCTGTGAGGTGTGCTGATCAGCTCTGTTTGTGTCTGTGAGGTGTGCTGATCAGCTCTGTTTGTGTCTGTGAGGTGTGCTGATCAGCTCTGTTTGTGTCTGTGAGGTGTTCTGATCAGCTCTGTTTCTGTCTGTGAGGTGTGCTGATCAGCTCTGTGTCTGTGAGGTGTGCTGATCAGCTCTGTTTGTGTCTGTGAGGTGTGCTGATCAGCTCTGTTTGTGTCTGTGAGGTGTGCTGATCAGCACTGCTTGTGTCTGTGAGGTGTGCTGATCAGCACTGTTTGTGTCTGTGAGGTGTGCTGATCACCTCTGTTTGTGTCTGAGAGGTGTGCTGATCAGCACTGTTTGTGTCTGTGTGAGGTGTGCTGATCAGCTCTGTTTGTGTCTGTGTGAGGTGTGCTGATCAGCTCTGTTTGTGTCTGTGTGAGGTGTGCTGATCAGCTCTGCTTGTGTCTGTAAGGTGTGCTGATCAGCTCTGTTTGTGTCTGTGAGGTGTGCTGATCAGCTCTGTTTGTGTCTGTGAGGTGTGCTGATCAGCTCTGTTTGTGTCTGTGTGAGGTGTGCTGATCAGCTCTGTTTGTGTCTGTGAGGTGTGCTGATCAGCTCTGTTTGTGTCTGTGAGGTGTGCTGATCAGCTCTGTTTGTGTCTGTGAGGTGTGCTGATCAGCTCTGTTTGTGTCTGTGTGAGGTGTGCTGATCAGCTCTGCTTGTGTCTGTGAGGTGTGCTGATCAGCTCTGTTTGTGTCTGTGAGGTGTGCTGATCAGCACTGTTTGTGTCTGTGAGGTGTGCTGATCAGCTCTGTTTGTGTCTGTGAGGTGTGCTGATCAGCTCTGTTTGTGTCTGTGAGGTGTGCTGATCAGCTCTGTCAGTGTCTGTGAGGTGTGCTGATCAGCTCTGTTTGTGTCTGTGAGGTGTGCTGATCAGCACTGTTTGTGTCTGTGAGGTGTGCTGATCAGCTCTGTTTGTGTCTGTGAGGTGTGCTGATCAGCACTGTTTGTGTCTGTGAGGTGTGCTGATCAGCTCTGTTTGTGTCTGTGAGGTGTGCTGATCAGCTCTGTTTGTGTCTGTGAGGTGTGCTGATCAGCTCTGTTTCTGTCTGTGAGGTGTGCTGATCAGCTCTGTTTGTGTCTGTGAGGTGTGCTGATCAGCACTGTTTGTGTCTGTGAGGTGTGCTGATCAGCTCTGTTTGTGTCTGTGAGGTGTGCTGATCAGCTCTGTTTGTGTCTGTGAGGTGTGCTGATCAGCTCAGTTTGTGTCTGTGAGGTGTGCTGATCAGCACTGCTTGTGTCTGTGAGGTGTGCTGATCAGCTCTGTTTGTGTCTGTGAGGTGTGCTGATCAGCTCTGTTTGTGTCTGTGAGGTGTGCTGATCAGCACAGTTTGTGTCTGTGAGGTGTGCTGATCAGCACTGTTTGTGTCTGTGAGGTGTGCTGATCAGCTCTGTCTGTGTCTGTGAGGTGTGCTGATCAGCACTGCTTGTGTCTGTGAGGTGTGCTGATCAGCTCTGTTTGTGTCTGTGAGGTGTGCTGATCAGCACTGTTTGTGTCTGTGAGGTGTGCTGATCAGCTCTGTTTGTGTCTGTGAGGTGTGCTGATCAGCTCAGTTTGTGTCTGTGAGGTGTGCTGATCAGCACTGCTTGTGTCTGTGAGGTGTGCTGATCAGCTCTGTTTGTGTCTGTGAGGTGTGCTGATCAGCTCTGTTTGTGTCTGTGAGGTGTGCTGATCAGCACAGTTTGTGTCTGTGAGGTGTGCTGATCAGCACTGTTTGTGTCTGTGAGGTGTGCTGATCAGCTCTGTTTGTGTCTGTGAGGTGTGCTGATCAGCTCTGTTTGTGTCTGTGAGGTGTGCTGATCAGCTCTGTTTGTGTCTGTGAGGTGTGCTGATCAGATCTGTTTGTGTCTGTGAGGTGTGCTGATCAGCTCTGTTTGTGTCTGTGAGGTGTGCTGATCAGCTCTGTTTGTGTCTGTGAGGTGTGCTGATCAGCTCTGTTTGTGTCTGTGAGGTGTGCTGATCAGCTCTGTTTGTGTCTGTGAGGTGTGCTGATCAGCTCTGTTTATGTCTGTGAGGTGTGCTGATCAGCTCTGTTTGTGTCTGTGAGGTGTGCTGATCAGCTCTGTTTGTGTCTGTGAGGTGTGCTGATCAGCACTGTTTGTGTCTGTGAGGTGTGCTGATCAGCTCTGTTTGTGTCTGTGAGGTGAATGATCAGCTCTGTTTGTGTCTGTGAGGTGTGCTGATCAGCACAGTTTGTGTCTGTGAGGTGTGCTGATCAGCTCTGTTTGTGTCTGTGAGGTGTGCTGATCAGCTCTGTTTGTGTCTGTGAGGTGTGCTGATCAGCACTGTTTGTGTCTGTGAGGTGTGCTGATCAGCTCTGTTTGTGTCTGTGAGGTGTGCTGATCAGCTCTGTTTGTGTCTGTGAGGTGTGCTGATCAGCTCTGTGTCTGTGAGGTGTTCTGATCAGCTCTGTTTGTGTCTGTGAGGTGTGCTGATCAGCTCTGTTTGTGTCTGTGAGGTGAATGATCAGCTCTGTTTGTGTCTGTGAGGTGTGCTGATCAGCACAGTTTGTGTCTGTGAGGTGTGCTGATCAGCTCTGTTTGTGTCTGTGAGGTGTGCTGATCAGCTCTGTTTGTGTCTGTGAGGTGTGCTGATCAGCAATGTTTGTGTCTGTGAGGTGTGCTGATCAGCACTGTTTGTGTCTGTGAGGTGAATGATCAGCTCTGTTTGTGTCTGTGAGGTGTGCTGATCAGCACAGTTTGTGTCTGTGAGGTGTGCTGATCAGCTCTGTTTGTGTCTGTGAGGTGTGCTGATCAGCTCTGTTTGTGTCTGTGAGGTGTGCTGATCAGCACTGTTTGTGTCTGTGAGGTGAATGATCAGCTCTGTTTGTGTCTGTGAGGTGTGCTGATCAGCACAGTTTGTGTCTGTGAGGTGTGCTGATCAGCTCTGTTTATGTCTGTGAGGTGTGCTGATCAGCTCTGTTTGTGTCTGTGAGGTGTGCTGATCAGCACTGTTTGTGTCTGTGAGGTGTGCTGATCAGCTCTGTTTGTGTCTGTGAGGTGTGCTGATCAGCTCAGTTTGTGTCTGTGAGGTGTGCTGATCAGCTCTGTTTGTGTCTGTGAGGTGTGCTGATCAGCACTGTTTGTGTCTGTGAGGTGTGCTGATCAGCTCTGTTTGTGTCTGTGAGGTGTGCTGATCAGCTCTGTTTGTGTCTGTGAGGTGTGCTGATCAGCACTGTTTGTGTCTGTGAGGTGAATGATCAGCTCTGTTTGTGTCTGTGAGGTGTGCTGATCAGCACTGTTTGTGTCTGTGAGGTGTGCTGATCAGCTCTGTTTATGTCTGTGAGGTGTGCTGATCAGCACTGTTTGTGTCTGTGAGGTGTGCTCATCAGCTCTGTTTGTGTCTGTGAGGTGTGCTGATCAGCACTGTTTGTGTCTGTGAGGTGTGCTGATCAGCTCTGTTTGTGTCTGTGAGGTGTGCTGATCAGCTCTGTTTGTGTCTGTGAGGTGTGCTGATCAGCTCTGTTTGTGTCTGTGAGGTGTGCTGATCAGCTCTGTTTATGTCTGTGAGGTGTGCTGATCAGCACTGTTTGTGTCTGTGTGAGGTGTGCTGATCAGCTCTGTTTGTGTCTGTGAGGTGTGCTGATCAGCTCTGTGTCTGTGAGGTGTGCTGATCAGCTCTGTTTGTGTCTGTGAGGTGTGCTGATCAGCTCTGTTTGTGTCTGTGAGGTGTGCTGATCAGCTCTGTGTCTGTGAGGTGTGCTGATCAGCACTGTTTGTGTCTGTGAGGTGTGCTGATCAGCTCTGTTTGTGTCTGTGAGGTGTGCTGATCAGCTCTGTTTGTGTCTGTGAGGTGTGCAGATCAGCTCTGTTTGTGTCTGTGAGGTGTGCTGATCAGCTCTGTTTGTGTCTGTGAGGTGTGCTGATCAGCTCTGTTTGTGTCTGTGAGGTGTGCTGATCAGCTCTGTTTGTGTCTGTGAGGTGTGCTGATCAGCACAGTTTGTGTCTGTGAGGTGAATGATCAGCTCTGTTTGTGTCTGTGAGGTGAATGATCAGCTCTGTTTGTGTCTGTGAGGTGTGCTGATCAGCACTGTTTGTGTCTGTGAGGTGTGCTGATCAGCTCTGTTTGTGTCTGTGAGGTGTGCTGATCAGCTCTGTTTGTGTCTGTGAGGTGTGCTGATCAGCTCTGTTTGTGTCTGTGAGGTGTGCTGATCAGCTCTGTTTGTGTCTGTGAGGTGTGCTGATCAGCACAGTTTGTGTCTGTGAGGTGAATGATCAGCTCTGTTTGTGTCTGTGAGGTGAATGATCAGCTCTGTTTGTGTCTGTGAGGTGTGCTGATCAGCACTGTTTGTGTCTGTGAGGTGTGCTGATCAGCTCTGTTTGTGTCTGTGAGGTGTGCTGATCAGCACTGTTTGTGTCTGTGAGGTGTGCTGATCAGCTCTGTTTGTGTCTGTGAGGTGTGCTGATCAGCTCTGCTTGTGTCTGTGAGGTGTGCTGATCAGCTCTGTTTGTGTCTGTGAGGTGTGCTGATCAGCTCTGTTTGTGTCTGTGAGGTGTGCTGATCAGCTCTGTTTGTGTCTGTGAGGTGTGCTGATCAGCTCTGTTTGTGTCTGTGAGGTGTGCTGATCAGCACAGTTTGTGTCTGTGAGGTGAATGATCAGCTCTGTTTGTGTCTGTGAGGTGAATGATCAGCTCTGTTTGTGTCTGTGAGGTGTGCTGATCAGCTCTGTTTGTGTCTGTGAGGTGTGCTGATCAGCACTGTTTGTGTCTGTGAGGTGTGCTGATCAGCTCTGTTTGTGTCTGTGAGGTGTGCTGATCAGCTCTGTTTGTGTCTGTGAGGTGTGCTGATCAGCTCTGTTTGTGTCTGTGAGGTGTGCTGATCAGCACTGTTTGTGTCTGTGAGGTGTGCTGATCAGCTCTGTTTGTGTCTGTGAGGTGTGCTGATCAGCTCTGTTTGTGTCTGTGAGGTGTGCTGATCAGCACTGTTTGTGTCTGTGAGGTGAATGATCAGCTCTGTTTGTGTCTGTGAGGTGTGCTGATCAGCACTGTTTGTGTCTGTGAGGTGTGCTGATCAGCTCTGTTTATGTCTGTGAGGTGTGCTGATCAGCACTGTTTGTGTCTGTGAGGTGTGCTGATCAGCTCTGTTTGTGTCTGTGAGGTGTGCTGATCAGCACTGTTTGTGTCTGTGAGGTGTGCTGATCAGCTCTGTTTGTGTCTGTGAGGTGTGCTGATCAGCTCTGTTTGTGTCTGTGAGGTGTGCTGATCAGCTCTGTTTGTGTCTGTGAGGTGTGCTGATCAGCTCTGTTTGTGTCTGTGAGGTGTGCTGATCAGCTCTGTTTGTGTCTGTGAGGTGTGCTGATCAGCTCTGTTTGTGTCTGTGAGGTGTGCTGATCAGCTCTGTTTGTGTCTGTGAGGTGTGCTGATCAGCTCTGTTTGTGCATGTGAGGTGTGCTGATCAGCTCTGTTTGTGTCTGTAAGGTGTGCTGATCAGCTCTGTTTGTGTCTGTGAGGTGTGCTGATCAGCTCTGTGTCTGTGAGGTGTGCTGATCAGCTCTGTTTGTGTCTGTGAGGTGTGCTGATCAGCTCTGTTTGTGTCTGTGAGGTGTGCTGATCAGCTCTGTGTCTGTGAGGTGTGCTGATCAGCACTGTTTGTGTCTGTGAGGTGTGCTGATCAGCTCTGTTTGTGTCTGTGAGGTGTGCTGATCAGCTCTGTTTGTGTCTGTGAGGTGTGCTGATCAGCTGTGTTTGTGTCTGTGAGGTGTGCTGATCAGCTCTGTTTGTGTCTGTGAGGTGTGCTGATCAGCACTGTTTGTGTCTGTGAGGTGTGCTGATCAGCACTGTTTGTGTCTGTGAGGTGTGCTGATCAGCTCTGTTTGTGTCTGTGAGGTGTGCTGATCAGCTCTGTTTGTGTCTCTGTGAGGTGTGCTGATCAGCTGTGTTTGTGTCTGTGAGGTGTGCTGATCAGCTCTGTTTGTGTCTGTGAGGTGTGCTGATCAGCTCTGTTTGTGTCTGTGAGGTGTGCTGATCAGCTCTGTTTGTGTCTGTGAGGTGTGCTGATCAGCTCTGTTTGTGTCTGTGAGGTGTGCTGATCAGCACTGTTTGTGTCTGTGAGGTGTGCTGATCAGCTCTGTTTGTGTCTGTGAGGTGTGCTGATCAGCACTGTTTGTGTCTGTGAGGTGTGCTGATCAGCACTGTTTGTGTCTGTGAGGTGTGCTGATCAGCAATGTTTGTGTCTGTGAGGTGTGCTGATCAGCTCTGTTTGTGTCTGTGAGGTGTGCTGATCAGCACTGTTTGTGTCTGTGAGGTGTGCTGATCAGCTGTGTTTGTGTCTGTGAGGTGTGCTGATCAGCTCTGTTTGTGTCTGTGAGGTGTGCTGATCAGCTGTGTTTGTGTCTGTGTGAGGTGTGCTGATCAGCAATGTTTGTGTCTGTGAGGTGTGCTGATCAGCACTGTTTGTGTCTGTGAGGTGTGCTGATCAGCAATGTTTGTGTCTGTGAGGTGTGCTGATCAGCTCTGTTTGTGTCTGTGTGAGGTGTGCTGATCAGCAATGTTTGTGTCTGTGAGGTGTGCTGATCAGCTCTGTTTGTGTCTGTGAGGTGTGCTGATCAGCACTGTTTGTGTCTGTGAGGTGTGCTGATCAGCTGTGTTTGTGCCTGTGAGGTGTGCTGATCAGCTGTGTTTGTGTCTGTGAGGTGTGCTGATCAGCACTGTTTGTGTCTGTGAGGTGTGCTGATCAGCAATGTTTGTGTCTGTGAGGTGTGCTGATCAGCTCTGTTTGTGTCTGTGAGGTGTGCTGATCAGCTCTGTTTGTGTCTGTGAGGTGTGCTGATCAGCTCTGTTTGTGTCTGTGAGGTGTGCTGATCAGCTGTTTGTGTCTGTGAGGTGTGCTGATCAGCACTGTTTGTGACTGTGAGGTGTGCTGATCAGCTCTGTTTGTGTCTGTGAGGTGTGCTGATCAGCTCTGTTTGTGTCTGTGAGGTGTGCTGATCAAATCTGTTTGTGTCTGGACATGTACTGTTTGTGTCTGTGAGGTGTGCTGATCAGCTCTGTTTGTGTCTGTGAGGTGTGCTGATCAGCTCTGTTTGTGTCTGTGAGGTGTGCTGATCAGCTCTGTTTGTGTCTGTGAGGTGTGCTGATCAGCTCTGTTTGTATCTGTGAGGTGTGCTGATCAGCTCTGTTTGTGTCTGTGAGGTGTTCTGATCAGCTCTGTTTGTGACTGTGAGGTGTGCTGATCAGCTCTGTTTGTGTCTGTGAGGTGTGCTGATCAGCTCTGCTTGTGTCTGTGAGGTGTGCTGATCAGCTCTGTTTGTGACTGTGAGGTGTGCTGATCAGCTCTGTTTGTGTCTGTGAGGTGTGCTGATCAGCACTGTTTCTGTCTGTGAGGTGTGCTGATCAGCTCTGTTTGTGTCTGTGAGGTGTGCTGATCAGCACTGTTTGTGTCTGTGAGGTGTGCTGATCAGCTCTGTTTGTGTCTGTGAGGTGTGCTGATCAGCTCTGTTTGTGTCTGTGAGGTGTGCTGATCAGCTCTGTTTGTGTCTGTGAGGTGTGCTGATCAGCTCTGTTTGTGTCTGTGAGGTGTGCTGATCAAATCTGTTTGTGTCTGTGAGGTGTGCTGATCAGCTCTGTTTGTGTCTGTGAGGTGTGCTGATCAGCTCTGTTTGTGTCTGTGAGGTGTGCTGATCAGCTCTGTTTGTGTCTGTGAGGTGTGCTGATCAAATCTGTTTGTGTCTGTGAGGTGTGCTGATCAGCTCTGTTTGTGTCTGTGAGGTGTGCTGATCAGCTCTGTTTGTGTCTGTGAGGTGTGCTGATCAGCTCTGTTTGTGTCTGTGAGGTGTGCTGATCAGCTCTGTTTGTGTCTGTGAGGTGTGCTGATCAGCTCTGTTTGTGTCTGTGAGGTGTGCTGATCAGCTCTGTTTGTGTCTGTGAGGTGTGCTGATCAGCTCTGTTTGTGTCTGTGAGGTGTGCTGATCAGCTCTGTTTGTGTCTGTGAGGTGTGCTGATCAGCTCTGTTTGTGTCTGTGAGGTGTGCTGATCAGCTCTGTTTGTGTCTGTGAGGTGTGCTGATCAGCTCTGTGTCTGTGAGGTGTGCTGATCAGCTCTGTTTGTGTCTGTGTGAGGTGTGCTGATCAGCTCTGTTTGTGTCTGTGAGGTGTGCTGATCAGCTCTGTTTGTGTCTGTGAGGTGTGCTGATCAAATCTGTTTGTGTCTGTGAGGTGTGCTGATCAGCTCTGTTTGTGTCTGTGAGGTGTGCTGATCAGCTCTGTTTGTGTCTGTGAGGTGTTCTGATCAGCTCTGTTTCTGTCTGTGAGGTGTGCTGATCAGCTCTGTGTCTGTGAGGTGTGCTGATCAGCTCTGTTTGTGTCTGTGAGGTGTGCTGATCAGCTCTGTTTGTGTCTGTGAGGTGTGCTGATCAGCTCTGTTTGTGACTGTGAGGTGTGCTGATCAGCTCTGTTTGTGTCTGTGAGGTGTGCTGATCAGCTCTGTTTGTGTCTGTGAGGTGTTCTGATCAGCTCTGTTTCTGTCTGTGAGGTGTGCTGATCAGCTCTGTGTCTGTGAGGTGTGCTGATCAGCTCTGTTTGTGTCTGTGAGGTGTGCTGATCAGCTCTGTTTGTGACTGTGAGGTGTGCTGATCAGCTCTGTTTGTGTCTGTGAGGTGTGCTGATCAGCTCTGTTTGTGTCTGTGAGGTGAATGATCAGCTCTGTTTGTGTCTGTGAGGTGTGCTGATCAGCACTGTTTGTGTCTGTGAGGTGTGCTGATCAGCTCTGTTTGTGTCTGTGAGGTGTGCTGATCAGCTCTGTTTGTGTCTGTGAGGTGTGCTGATCAGCACTGTTTGTGTCTGTGAGGTGTGCTGATCAGCTCTGTTTGTGTCTGTGAGGTGTGCTGATCAGCACTGTTTGTGTCTGTGAGGTGTGCTGATCAGCTCTGTTTGTGTCTGTGAGGTGTGCTGATCAGCACTGTTTGTGTCTGTGAGGTGTGCTGATCAGCACTGTTTGTGTCTGTGAGGTGTGCTGATCAGCACTGTTTGTGTCTGTGTGGTGTGCTGATCAGCTCTGTTTGTGTCTGTGAGGTGTGCTGATCAGCTCTGTTTCTGTCTGTGAGGTGTGCTGATCAGCTCTGTTTGTGTCTGTGAGGTGTGCTGATCAGCTCTGTTTGTGTCTGTGAGGTGTGCTGATCAGCTCTGTTTGTGTCTGTGAGGTGGGCTGATCAGCACTGTTTGTGTCTGTGAGGTGTGCTGATCAGCTCCGTTTATGTCTGTGAGGTGTGCTGATCAGCTCTGTTTGTGTCTGTGAGGTGTGCTGATCAGCACTGTTTGTGTCTGTGAGGTGTGCTGATCAGCTCTGTTTGTGTCTGTGAGGTGTGCTGATCAGCTCTGTTTGTGTCTGTGAGGTGTGCTGATCAGCTCTGTTTGTGTCTGTGAGGTGTGCTGATCAGCAATTTTTAAGATATATCATGGCATTCAGTTTTTGGGGAAGAGGCCAGAGTTCGAGGGAAAAATCTGTAAATAAAAAAGTAACAGGCAATTTACCTCACAACAATACAAGGACATCTATCAAGGTATCTGACAACAACAGAGAAATGTGCAGCCAAACCAGACTTTCGGTGGGAAAACTAGAAATCCTTATAAATTAAGATTGGAGTTCAGAGCACACCTCCATCGTGAGACTCAAACCTGCAACCTCAGTGTGAACAGAGAGAAAACATTTGTAAATTAAAAATAACTAGTCATAAACCTCACACAATTTTGTCTTTAGATGAAAAATAATTTGCTCATTTAAGTCATTGTAACTTTACTCTACAGCTATAAGTAGCTTGATATCAGAAGTGTATATACACATTTTATAAGGAACATACTTTAAATTAAATGCAATTTAAAAATAAACAAACGTCCCCTTGAGGCAAATTCAAGGGCCATAACGGTCACAAATCATTAGACTAGAACAACAATCAAACTTGATCTTTAACTGATGAGGGATGAAACTCATATCAAATATCAGCTCAGTGCTGCCAAGTTTAAAAAAAAAACTAGAGGCTCCTAGGAGCCTGGATTTCTCACCTGAACTGGAAACTGACTGAAATGAAATTCCTCCTATTTTATCTAGCTTTTTGTTCCTATAAGGAATTGTCCAACACTTCTGCAAAATCCATGATTTTGATATTTTAACGGGAATAACTCCTGTAAGGAGTTGTCCAATACATATGCAAACACCATGATTTTGATGTTTTAAGGGGAATAACTCCTATAAGGGTTGTCCAATATATATGCAAACACCATGAGTTTGATGTTTTAAGGGGAAATAACTCATGTAAGGAATTGTCCAATACATATGCACCAGCGATCATTTTTGCAGATCTTGATGAGCTGAATAATTTTGCATGGAAAAGATTTTATCTAGCACTTACGCTTTTCAAGATATTAAGGAAAAATGACAAAAATCTCTAGCTTTGACAATTTAGGGGCAATAAAATAAGGCAGCTTCACACAACTTTAACTCAATGGAGCGTCTTGTAGAGCTTTTGATGCCGAGGAAGGGGGTTCACTTCAGATTTCCTGTGTCTGTTATACTTTTTGAACTATAAGCCAAAAACTATCTTCACCCCCTGTTCAAGGCAGCCATGTTGGTTGGTCATCTATCATGATTTATGCAATTTCGGTTTAGGACATTCTACAGATGCAGTCCTTTCAGTGGTTTTACAGGAGAAGATTTATAAACATTAATTAAAATTGCTTAAAAAAGCAGTTCAAGGGGAATAACTCCTGAACGATTGATCAGACAATCTTGACTCACAGTAACACATTTATTTTTCTTCTAAACACACACATTACTAAGTTTAAGGAAGTATTAATCAGTTTGGAATGTGTCCCTGTGAGTTACTGGTAACATGTCTAACTGTGAAAGTTGGTTCTTTAGTGGATTTTAAAGAAATGTGTAATTCATCCACTTCTGTCCATCGATAAGAATGTAATGACCTTGTCTTTGACCTTAGTTCATTCAAGTCATTATAATCACTACGATATTCATACAACTTTGTTTGTTCACAAGAAAGCCCAGTGAAGTTCTGCAATGTTTTCTTCAAATCGTGAACTGTCTGATCTTTTAAGATATCCATAATTTCCTCTTTGTCCCCAAATTTGACCTTCATGTGATAGTAAAGGTCAGGAGATAAATCTATATCTGCCAAATGTTGTAATTTTCCATGTTTATCTTCTAATTCATCATATCTGAAATGTAGAATAACTTCTCCAGTAATGTGACTGTATGTTGGAACAAATACAAAGCATAATCCTCAGACTGTGTAATATTAAGATTGGTTTAAGACAATACAGGTTCTTGTTTGGAGCAATTTATGAAAAAATGTGATAAATTGTTCAGCACTGCTATTTCAAGGACTAAAATTAATATGAAAAAACAAGAAATAGCAGTTCTCAAAAGCTTAGAAGAAAATTTTTCTTGATTGTTTAAACTGCTGCTAACAAATGTCTACAATTTATATGGTACTCATTATTAAAACACATAAACTAAGTACATGTATAATTTATTGTTTTGTAATTAGTAAGAAATTAATGAAGAAATCTAAGCATAACATCCCCAGTACCAATTTGCAAATTTATTTTTTACAGGATACTTTTCAATGAAGGTTGGAGCCCGCCTTGCCTGATGACATGCTGTGGTTCAATAGTAAATGACTAACTACCTTAACCACTTAGTCATCAAGGCTCCTGTAGGTTCTCTAAAGATAATCCTGCAAAGTTCAAGCTTACAAATAGGGCATTTAATGGGACATTAAAGGACACTTCGCCACATTGCATTTTTCTACATATATTCGAATTACAAATCAGCCTATAGGAACAGCTAAGCATGATAACAGTCCATCTCAGAAGACAATTTTTACCTTGACCTTGGAACTATAAAAATATTTTCAAATTGGCACAACTCAAAATCTACAAATGGGATTGTGCTGAAAATTCAACTTGATCTTCATTTTATAGTATTTAATAGCTGTGCAAAGTTTAAACAAAATTTTGACACATTTTCAAGTTATCATCTGGAAACCACCCACAGTTGACCAAAAAATTGGGCTGAAAATCGAACTTGATCTTCATTTTATAATACTAAACTGTTGTGCAAATTTTAAACAAAATATGTTTTTAAGTTATCATCTGGAAACCACAAACTGTTGACCAATTCAAATTTAAATTGGCCTAAGTCGAAAACTACAAATCAGATTGAGCTGAAAATCGAACTTGATCTTCATTTTATAGTACTGAACAGTAGTCCAAAGTTTAAACAAAATCTGTTGATGCATTTTTGAGTTATCATCTGGAAACCGCCATGGACAGATGGATGCATGGACACTCATATGAGGGTATCACATAAAAGGATATAAAAATAATATGTATTCTTATAAATAAACAGATTGATATATTGCCAAACTGAAGACTTATTAAACCTGGCGACAGTGTTATATATTAACAATTAGACCAGGCAAGTTTTAAATTACCAACAATAAAACCAATTGCAGGTGTTTTGCATTTTTTTGTGTGGATAACAGTAGCAGATGAGGAAGCAGACAAAAACAGCATTGCTATGGAAACAATAATATATATGGGTAAGAATTTACAGGCGGTTGTTTGATAAAATAAATATCTGGCATTAAAAAATATGTACTTTACAAGATCTGATCTGTTTGTTCATTGTAAACAATAAATATTCTGGCTCAAGAGGGAACCAGTTATTGCACTGATTTACACACGGCAGAAACAAATAATAACAAACAGGAAATTACTAGCCATTTAACATAAAAAAACAATCATTATTGAAATAATACAAAAATAATAACTTTATAATTTTCAAGTTTTAAAAGAACATATTGTACATTTAGCATCATGAATCACAGAATTAAGCATCTGAACCAATTATATAAAAAAGGTCATTTGTCACAGGCTTGTTTGGTAGGACCTTAAAAATGTCAGCGCAGCTAATTTCATAATATATAGAAATTGCACAAGAATTATAAATTATATTAAATAGCACTTGATATGTCTGCTCTATGGTATTCCAATGTATGTGGTCTTTGAGATTACATACACCTTTCATGACCACATTTTCACATAAATAAACATTTGAATGTAAACATGCTACAATTCTGGTTGTTTGAATATAACAATAATGTTTGTGTCATTCCAGGAATACACTGTAGATTGTATCTCCAGCATGTCACCTATATCTGGTCTACACTCATATAACAGCATCTTCCCTAAAGGAAGTCCACAAAAATTCTGTAACATTTTCTTTAATTCATTAGGCGTTTGATTTTTTAAAATGTCCATGAATTCCTCTTTGTCCTCATATTTGACCTTAATACGGAAATAGCGATCAGCTGACAGGTCGACCTCTACAAGGTGTTCAAGTTTTCCATGTTTCTGTTTTAATTCTTTGTATCTGAATAAAACAAAATCTAATTAAAATTAAACCTTTTACTTGCTCCCCCCTTTTTGTTATTGTCAATGTGAATTGTCACTGTGAAGTGACAATAACAAACGGGGGCAGCCAGTAAAAGATATAATTTTAATTAGATTTTATAAAATAGGATTTACAGTATACTTCATTTGGGCAATGCAGAAAAAAGACAGATAATCTTCAATTCTTAAAAAAATCCAACCAAATTCTTCATCGGTTTAAGAGTCTGATTTAGCAATGATTCTAATGTGTGTGGTCTTTTTGAATGTACAGCCTTTTAGATTTACAATCCTCATAGAAACAAATTAAACTATGCAATTCTTTTTTTCCAGCTTTTCTTTCCAATAAGGAATTGTGCAACACTTCTGCAATAATCAATAATTTTGACCTTTTAAGGGAAATAACTCCTATAAGGAGTTGTACAAAACATATGCATCAATAATCATTTTGCAGAACTGGATGAGCTGAATAATTTTGCATGGCAAATATTTTCTCTAGCTCTTACAGGAAGGTCTCTTTGGTTTTCCTGTATACTTTTTGCACTATGCCAAAAACTGTATTTTGAATCTGTTGTTCTTTTTTTAGCACAGGGGCCATGTTGGTTGGTCTGCAGCCATGATTTGTGCAAACTTGGTAGAGGACATTGTACTGATGATGTTTGCAATGTTTTAAAGCAATCCCTTCAGTGGTTTTAGAGGAGAAGAGTTTTAAAGGAAAGTTAATGACGATGACTAACTAGAAAAATTGTAGCCCTTCCACCAAACAAATCTACACTATTATATCAGGTACCTATCAGCCAGTCTGGACTAGAACAGTGACCACCTGCTTGTCTGATATACGCCTATTTCATCTTAACCTGTTATACCCGTATAGTGGTTTTCAAACCCTTGTACAACCATCAGTGCTGACTATATTAAGTATTATTGCATACCATACATACTGACTATTAATTGAATAAGTAATCTTTATATCATCTATTTTACCTGGTAGAAAAACAAACAGTAGTTGGCAGAACACAAAAGACAATATAACCAGAATGAATGAACATACACAAGTTGGCAGGACACAGGACAATATTACCAGAATGAACACAGAAAACTTGACAGGACACAGGGCAATATTACCAGAATGAACATACACAAGTTGGCAGGACACAGGGCAATATTACTCAATGGAAATACAAAAGTTGGCAGGATACACAGGGCAATATTACCAGAACATACAGACACAAGTTGGCAGGACACAAAGGGCAATATTACTAGAATGGACATACAAAAGTTGGCAGGACACACAGGGCAATATTACCAGAACATACAGACACAAGTTGGCAGGACACAAAGGGCAAAATTACTAGAATGGACATACAAAAGTTGGCAGGACACACAGGGCAATATTACAAGAACATACAGCACAAGTTGGCAGGACACAAAGGGCAATATTACTAGAATGGACATACAAAAGTTGGCAGGACACACAGGGCAATATTACCAGAACATACAGACACAAGTTAGCAGTACACAAAGGGCAATATTACTAGAATGGACATACAGAAATTGGCAGAACACACTGGGCAATATTACCAGAACATACAGACACAAGTTGGCAGGACACAAAGGGCAATATTACTAGAATGGACATACAGAAATTGGCAGGACAAACAGGGCAATATTACTAGAATGGACATACACAGGGAACTATTACCAGAATGGATATACATAACCAAGGTAAAAAAGGATATGCCTTTGGATTTTTTAATAAAGATTAGGCTTAACCTAAATCTTTCACATATCCATAAACTCTCAAATAAACAGATAAAGGCTTTGCATTTTCTCCTTCCCAGAATATTTACCTTGAAGGTTTAACATCTATATCCATAAACTCTCTGATGAAGGCTCTCTCTGCATTTTCTCTTTCTTCTTCATATATGGGACTGCCATTTAGTTTGGTGATATTTGGTAACCTGGCAACAATCTTCTGTCTTCTTTCTTTTTCAGGTAAAGTCTAAAAATATATACAATACCAATATATTTTCAACACATGTTATGTATAAAAGGCAAAGAAAGAGGAGAAAATTTGAGGCTTTCTTCCCTTAGGTTTAGTGTAATAATAAAAGACTGTTATTCCATTATGGACTTTTGAAGAGGTTAATCCACTTTATATGGAACTTGAAGGATGATATTGACCTAAGACTTAGTCATCAGTCAATATCTTTCTACAAGGTCCATATAAAGCGTATTGAAAAAAAAAATTGAAAGTCTGTAATTGTTATATTACATATAGTTGTCATTACTGTTACATTTCTTGTTGGAATGTTGTCTCATGTACAGTTATAAATAATGCATATTTGTTTCCATTTTCAATAAAAAGGACAATGATAGGAGAAAATTTTAACATTTAAACAGCATACAATTAAAAAACAATAACAAATCACCTATAAGTTGTGGTCTGCTGTGCACATTGTTTACTAGAATGAAATCAAACTGGAAATCCAGATCTATATTAAGTAACATGCCTTTATATATTCTTTAAAAATAGTAACACTTCGTACATACTTTAAATATAAAATCATAACTTAGCTGCATACAAGGAAGAATCTAACCAGAAAATAGATGTCTTGTCCTATTAGAATAGAAATAACTCGTGCTTTGTATGATGTTGTACTGTCCAATTGGTATAAAATCATCCAATACAATTGCCCAGCCCATGGGTAAATGACTACAACCCCACACCCTTTCCACCTACCCATGGGTAAATGACTACAACCCCACACCCCTTCCAACTGCCCAGAAGTTATTTCTTAACTAAAACATGTGCTCAAATTACCTCCAAAAATGGTATGTCTTTCAAGCGAATATCGACCAAAACTGGAAACTTTCTAAAAACTTCCAGGTCTTCCCAGGATGCAATCTTTGTATCCGATAGGTTCAGCGAGACAAGACAAGGAAATGCTTCGGATAAATCAACATCACTTATCACTGTTGTCAGTTCAGATTCCATGGCTACTAAATTTTCTAAGCTTGGGAAACATTTCCCTAGTTGGCACACAGCCAGCCAGTCTTGTAACTTAGTGCCATTTATATATAACTTTGTAAGCGATGGGTATTTAAAATCAGGTGGTAGATTAACTGAATTGTAGCCATTCAAACTCAGATGTAATTCTGTAACCCTACAACAAATATAGCAATAAATACTGAAACCTGTTTTACAAGACCTGACGAATGACTAAAATCTGTCCTCTGTCCACAGGAACACTAAAATAAGGTAAAACAAGACAGATCATTTAAAATGGCATAATAACATGAAATATGCACTGCACATTGTAAGGTTGCACAAGTAATACTTTGTTTTAGTTGGTTAGACAGTTCAAGTTA
The DNA here is from genome assembly GCA_944474755.1 of Limnoperna fortunei. Classification (NCBI taxonomy): domain Eukaryota; kingdom Metazoa; phylum Mollusca; class Bivalvia; order Mytilida; family Modiolidae; genus Limnoperna; species Limnoperna fortunei. The sequence goes on along the minus strand of OX104112.1, from coordinate 109,490,727 downwards.
AAAACAATAAAAGCATTTGTAAAGCACAATAAAGACTACAAAAAACTGTTATAATAAGACTGGTATGCCCAGTGTTACAAGACAACTACAAGTTAACATGAAGAGTCTGCTAAATGACAACAGGATTTAATAAACACAAACCTAGGAAATACATGGAGGAGTTTTACAAGAATATCCCATGATACACCAGTGTCATTCAATACAAGGTTGTGAATGTTTGGATATTGTTTTTCATAGTTCTCAGGAAATTTGTTCTCAATTCGGTTACTGGTCAGGTTCAAAAATCTAAGTCTGGGGATCCTATCTATTATTGCCAAGATCTGAAAGAGAAAAACTGGTATGAAGGGCCAAAATTAATTAGACATCAAGTTTGTCAGAACATCATGTAGAGGAAAATCTTGTGTCAAAATCTACCTGTTGTCACTCTGTTATACAGATCTTGGTCATGGACATGTTTACATAATGACTGTTACCTGTTGTCAGTCTGTTAGGTAAGGGTATCACGTCACTTCGGTACCAAGTCACTTCGGTACTGATATAATTAGTCACTTCGGTACTCGGTACTGGTCACTTCGGTACTCGGTACTGGTCACCTCAGTACCTGTTTAATTTTCGGTACTTTGAAGTACTTGTTTATATGTTTTATCAATAAAACAAGAAAATGAGTTGTGTATACAGACTAATTAATAACTAATTATGTTTTGATACGAATGTTTAACGGTTTCACTATTTATAATCAACTATTAATGATTGGTTTTGTTTGTAAGATCATCAAAGGTAATTAACAAAACTAATTTCTTTTAATCATAAATCTCTTTGTCACGACTACAAAGAAAAAATTAGTAATTGCAAGCTAAGCCTTCCTTGAACTTGACGCCAAAGCACCACAGCCTGTAACACCACTTATGGACTACGTGTACAACACGTGGATCAACAGCAGTGTTTATCCGATAGAGTCGTGGTCTGTCTTCATGTGCAGCATAAGAACGAACAACGACGGTGAGGGCTGGCACAACAATCTGAACACCAGAGTCAACTGTCGGGGACCAGTCCCATTCTACCTACTTATCGCTGAACTTTTCAAAGAGGCAGACGACCTTCCCAGGATGATAAAGATGGTGAGCGAAGGAAAGTTGAAGCGTTACCAAAGAAAGACCACGAGACAGACTCAGTGTCAAGTTTTCAAGCTTTGGCAGAAATACATTGAGAGAGAAATATCAACTAGCCGCCTGTTATCCAGATGTGCCGCCGTCTACGGACCACCAGCAGCAGAATAATGTAAAATATATATGTATAAATTGACACATTTTGCTTTGTTTTTAGTGCTGAAACATACAGAAACATGTTTGTTTTGTTTTTGTAGTGCTGTAATAAATAAATAACATTGTTCTTAGTGCTGTAATATATCGTAATGCTCCATATTGTTGTCTGAATATATATATTATTATTATGTTTAAATACATTAAGATCTATCAATACATTGTATATGAACAGTGAATTCTTTGTTGTCAATAAAATATAGAAGAAGAAATAACGATACATGTTTATATATGACAATTTATATTATCATAAAACATGACAATGTACAAATATAAATAAACTAAGACAATATTATACAAAATTTAAACAATAAAATACAAAATTCAATTAATACAATTGACAAATATAAGAATATCTTCTCAGTACCGAAGTGACCAACACCTAGTACCGAACTGTCCAGTACCGAGTACCGAAGTGTCCAGGTCAGTACCGAGGTGTCCTTGTACCGAAGTGACCAGGTACCGAAGTGACTAGCATTCGTCTGTTATACAGATCTTGATCATGGACATGTTTACATAATGACTGTTACCTGTTGTCAGTCTGTTACAGATCTTGGTCATAGACATGTTTACATAATGACTGTTACCTGTAGTCAGTCTGTTATACAGATCTTGGTCATAGACATGTTTACATAATGACTGTTACCTGTTGTCAGTCTATTATATACAGATCTTGGTCATGGAGATGTTTACATAATGAGTGTTACCTGTTGTCAGTCTGTTATACAGATCTTGGCCCTGGAGACTGTTACATTGGGTCTGCATGAATTGCTGTTCTGCCCAACCAGAACGTTCCGGACAGGAATCAAGTAAATCAGAATAGTGTTCAGGAAATGCCTGTGCCGATTTTAGAGGTAGTGCAGACAAAACAGTGATGTAATAACATGGCTTCCAACTTATTAAAGGTGCATCAATGCATCAATTGTGGCTAGTTTTTGAGGACTTTGATGTTTTATTTCCCATAAATATGCTAGAGATTCTTAACTAGAGGCTCCCAGGAGCCAGTATCGCTCACCTGAACCTGAAACCAAACAAACCTTTTTTATCCAGCTTTTCTTTGCTATAAGGAATTGCCCAACACTTCTGCAAAAGTCATTAATTTTTTTTAGGGAAATAATTCCTGTAAGGAGGAGTTATGATTAGAGGGAGAAGGGAGGTTCACTTTTAAATTTGCTGTACCTGTTATACTTTTTTAACTATCAGTCGAAAACTCTCTTGACTCCCCCCCCCCCACCCCCCCCCCCCCCCCCACATTTTCTATTTTAAGCCAACGTAGCTATGTAGGCAGTCAGGTGTCATGATTTTCACAATTTTGGTAGAGGACTTCCTAAAGATGATGTGTGCAATGTTTCAAAGCAGTCCTTTAATGGGTTAAAGAGGAGAAGATTTTTTAAAATCAAGTAAAATTGATTAAAACCAGAGGCTCTTAAGAGCCTGTATCGCTCACCTGATTTTATAGGCAATGAAGATGGCATTTCCCTGACGTTAAAGTAAGTCCTGTAATTTTCAATAAACTTTAAATAGGACCATCCAAACAATATTACTAGAAAGCTTTGTTTCATTGGTTAACCGGTTGTATAGAGAAGATTTTTTTTATTTGCCCATAGGGTTCTATGTTAAACTAAGTCCTGCGGCGGTGGCGGCCATTTTGAATTTCCAATTGCCATAAAAAACATAAACTTTATAAAGGACCATCCAAACAATATTGCTAGTAAGTTTTTGTTTCCATTGATTAACCAGTTTCAGATAAGAAGCCTTTAAAAACTTTTTCCAATAGGGTCCTATGTTAAACTAAGTCCTGTGGTAGCGGCCATTTTGAATTTCCAATTGCCATAAAAAACATAAACTTTAAAGAGGACCATCCAAACAATATTGCTAGTAAGTTTTTGTTTCCATTGATTAACCGGTTTCAGAGAAGAAGCCTTTAAAAACTTTTTCCAATAGGGTCCTATGTTAAACTAAGTCCTGCGGTAGCGGCCATTTTGAATTTCCAATTGCCATAAAAAACATAAACTTTATAGAGGACCATCCAAACAATATTGCTAGTAAGTTTTGTTTTGATTGGTTAAACGGTTTCAGAGAAGAAGCCCTTTTAAACTTTTTTCTCATAGGGTCGAATGTTAAACCAAGTCCTGCGGCGGTGGCGGCCATTTTGAATTTCCGATTGGGATAAAAAACATTAACTTTATAGAGGACCATCCAAACAATATTGCTAGTAAGTTTTGTTTCCATTGGTTGACCGGTTTCAGAGAAGAAGACTTTCAAACTTTTTCCCATAGGGTCCTATGTTAAATTAAGTCCTGCGGTGGCAGCCATTTTGAATTTCCAATTGCCATTAAAAACACAAACTTTATAGAGGACCATCCAAACAATATTGCTAGTAAGTTTTTTTGTTTCCATTGATTAACTGGTTTCAGAGAAGAAGCCTTTTAAAACTTTTTCCCATAGGGTTCTATGTTAAACTAAGTCCTGGGGTGGTGGCCATTTTGAATTTCCAATTCCCATCAAAAACACAAGCTTTATAGAGGACCATCCAAACAATATTGCTAGTAAGTTTGGTTTTGATTGGTTAAACCGTTTCAGAGAAGAAGCCCTTTTTAACTTTTTTCCCATAGGGTCCTATGTTAAACTAAGTCTTGAGGTGGTGGCCATATTGGTTTACCAATCAAAATAAAAAACACAAACTTTGTAAAGGTCCATCCAATGAACATTATGGCCAAGTTTGGTTTCAATTGGCCAAGTGGTTTCAGAGAAGAAGATTAAAATGTAAAAAGTTTACAGACGCCAACGACGACGACAATGACGACGACGCCGACGGACGCTAAGTGATAACAATTGCTCACATGACCCTTTGGGTCAGGTGAGCTAAAAATGTTCAAGGAGAATAATTCCTAAACAGTTCATAAGACAATCTTGACCCTAAGCCAATTTTGTAGCCCTCATAGCGCAGAACAATTAAGCAATGCTTACTTTTTCTCTAGTTCTAATAATTTTCAAGATTTTGAGGCAAAAATGGCAGAAATCATCAATTTCGACAATTAAAGGGCAATAACTCCTACAAGGAGTCGTCATACAACTTTGACCCAATTAAGTGTTTTGTAGAGCTTTAGATGCTGAAGAAGGAAAGTCTCTTTGGTTTTCCTGTATCTGTTATACTTTTGAACTATAAGCCAAAAAACTGTATTTTGACCCCCCTGTTCTATTTTTAGCCATGGTGGCCATGTTGGTTGGTCTGAGGCCATGATTTGTTCAAACTTGGCAGAAGACATTTTACTGATGATGTGTGCAAAGTTTCAAAGCAATCCCTTCAGTGGTTTTGGAGGAGAAGATTTTTAAAGAAAAGTTAACGACGACGACGGACGACAACGGACGCCAAGTGATGGCAATAGCTCACATAACCCGAAGAAAGAATTAAAGAGTTTTTTTCAAGCATAAAGAAACCGATCATTGAATAAACTTCTGTCCGCAACATGTCCATAATCACATGGTTAGCAATGTGTGCAAGAACATGTCCAAGACAGATGAACCATGCAGACCCTTGTTGTCAGTCTGTAATACAGTTCTTGGTCAAATCTGATTCATGGACATGTTTACATAATGTTACCTGCTGTCAGTTCAGTCTGTAATACAGTTCTTGGTCAAATCTGATTCATGGACATGTTTACATAATGTTACCAGCTGTCAGTTCAGTCTGTAATACAGTTCTTGGTCAAATCTGTTCATGGACATGTTTACATAATGTTACCAGCTGTCAGTTCAGTCTGTAATACAGTTCTTGGTCAGGTCTAACTCGTGAACATCTTTTCATAATGACCCTAGTTTCAGTAAATCTCCAGCTTAAATAATGTTACCTGCTGCCAGTCTGTAATACTGTTCTTGGTCAGGTCTAACTCGTGAACATCTTTACATAATGACCCTAGTTTCTGTAAATCTCCAGCTTAAATAATGTTACCTGCTGCCAGTCTGTAATACAGTTCTTGGTCAGGTCTAACTCGTGAACATCTTTACATAATGTCCCTAGTTTCTGTAAATCTCCAGCTTAAATAATGTTACCTGCTGCCAGTCTGTAATACAGTTCTTGGTCAGGTCTAACTCGTGAACATCTTTACATAATGACCCTAGTTTCTGTAAATCTCCAGCTTAAATAATGTTACCTGCTGCCAGTCTGTAATACAGTTCTTGGTCAGGTCTAACTCGTGAACATCTTTACATAATGACCCTAGTTTCTGTAAATCTCCAGCTGATATAATGTTACCTGCTGCCAGTCTGTAATACTGTTCTTGGTCAGGTCTAACTCGTGAACATCTTTACATAATGACCCTAGTTTCTGTAAATCTCCAGCTTAAATAATGTTACCTGCTGCCAGTCTGTAATACTGTTCTTGGTCAGGTCTAACTCGTGAACATCTTTACATAATGTCCCTAGTTTCTGTAAATCTCCAGCTTAAATAATGTTACCTGCTGCCAGTCTGTAATACAGTTCTTGGTCAGGTCTAACTCGTGAACATCTTTACATAATGACCCTAGTTTCTGTAAATCTCCAGCTTAAATAATGTTACCTGCTGCCAGTCTGTAATACAGTTCTTGGTCAGGTCTAACTCGTGAACATCTTTTCATAATGTCCCTAGTTTCTGTAAATCTCCAGCTTAAATAATGTTACCTGCTGCCAGTCTGTAATACAGTTCTTGGTCAGGTCTAACTCGTGAACATCTTTTCATAATGTCCCTAGTTTCAGTAAATCTCCAGCTTAAATAATGTTACCTGCTGCCAGTCTGTAATACTGTTCTTGGTCAGGTCTAACTCGTGAACATCTTTACATAATGTCCCTAGTTTCAGTAAATCTCCAGCTTAAATAATGTTACCTGCTGCCAGTCTGTAATACAGTTCTTGGTCAGGTCTAACTCGTGAACATCTTTACATAATGACCCTAGTTTCAGTAAATCTCCAGCTTAAATAATGTTACCTGCTGCCAGTCTGTAATACAGTTCTTGGTCAGGTCTAACTCGTGAACATCTTTACATAATGACCCTAGTTTCAGTAAATCTCCAGCTTAAATAATGTTACCTGCTGCCAGTCTGTAATACAGTTCTTGGTCAGGTCTAACTCATGAACATCTTTACATAATGTCCCTAGTTTCTGTAAATCTCCAGCTTAAATAATGTTACCTGCTGCCAGTCTGTAATACAGTTCTTGGTCAGGTCTAACTCGTGAACATCTTTATATAATGTCCCTAGTTTCTGTAAATCTCCAGCTTAAATAATGTTACCTGCTGCCAGTCTGTAATACAGTTCTTGGTCAGGTCTAACTCGTGAACATCTTTACATAATGTCCCTAGTTTCTGTAAATCTCCAGCTTAAATAATGTTACCTGCTGCCAGTCTGTAATACAGTTCTTGGTCAGGTCTAACTCGTGAACATCTTTACATAATGTCCCTAGTTTCTGTAAATCTCCAGCTTAAATAATGTTACCTGCTGCCAGTCTGTAATACAGTTCTTGGTCAGGTCTAACTCGTTAACATCTTTACATAATGTCCCTAGTTTCTGTAAATCTCCAGCTTAAATAATGTTACCTGCTGCCAGTCTGTAATACTGTTCTTGGTCAGGTCTAACTCGTGAACATCTTTACATAATGACCCTAGTTTCTGTAAATCTCCAGCTTAAATAATGTTACCTGCTGCCAGTCTGTAATACAGTTCTTGGTCAGGTCTAACTCGTGAACATCTTTACATAATGTCCCTAGTTTCTGTAAATCTCCAGCTTAAATAATGTTACCTGCTGCCAGTCTGTAATACAGTTCTTGGTCAGGTCTAACTCATGAACATCTTTACATAATGTCCCTAGTTTCTGTAAATCTCCAGCTTAAATAATGTTACCTGCTGCCAGTCTGTAATACAGTTCTTGGTCAGGTCTAACTCGTGAACATCTTTACATAATGTCCCTAGTTTCTGTAAATCTCCAGCTTAAATAATGTTACCTGCTGCCAGTCTGTAATACAGTTCTTGGTCAGGTCTAACTCGTGAACATCTTTACATAATGACCCTAGTTTCTGTAAATCTCCAGCTTAAATAATGTTACCTGCTGCCAGTCTGTAATACAGTTCTTGGTGAGGTCTAACTCATGAACATCTTTACATAATGTCCCTAGTTTCTGTAAATCTCCAGCTTAAATAATGTTACCTGCTGCCAGTCTGTAATACAGTTCTTGGTCAGGTCTAACTCATGAACATCTTTACATAATGACCCTAGTTTCTGTAAATCTCCAGCTGATATAATGTTACCTGCTGCCAGTCTGTAATACAGTTCTTGGTCAGGTCTAACTCGTTAACATCTTTACATAATGTCCCTAGTTTCAGTAAATCTCCAGCTTAAATAATGTTACCTGCTGCCAGTCTGTAATACTGTTCTTGGTCAGGTCTAACTCATGAACATCTTTACATAATGACCCTAGTTTCTGTAAATCTCCAGCTTAAATAATGTTACCTGCTGCCAGTCTGTAATACTGTTCTTGGTCAGGTCTAACTCATGAACATCTTTACATAATGACCCTAGTTTCTGTAAATCTCCAGCTTAAATAATGTTACCTGCTGCCAGTCTGTAATACAGTTCTTGGTCAGGTCTAACTCGTTAACATCTTTACATAATGACCCTAGTTTCTGTAAATCTCCAGCTTAAATAATGTTACCTGCTGCCAGTCTGTAATACTGTTCTTGGTCAGGTCTAACTCGTGAACATCTTTACATAATGTCCCTAGTTTCTGTAAATCTCCAGCTTAAATAATGTTACCTGCTGCCAGTCTGTAATACTGTTCTTGGTCAGGTCTAACTCGTGAACATCTTTACATAATGTCCCTAGTTTCTGTAAATCTCCAGCTTAAATAATGTTACCTGCTGCCAGTCTGTAATACTGTTCTTGGTCAGGTCTAACTCGTGAACATCTTTACATAATGTCCCTAGTTTCTGTAAATCTCCAGCTTAAATAATGTTACCTGCTGCCAGTCTGTAATACTGTTCTTGGTCAGGTCTAACTCGTGAACATCTTTACATAATGACCCTAGTTTCTGTAAATCTCCAGCTTAAATAATGTTACCTGCTGCCAGTCTGTAATACTGTTCTTGGTCAGGTCTAACTCGTGAACATCTTTACATAATGACCCTAGTTTCTGTAAATCTCCAGCTTAAATAATGTTACCTGCTGCCAGTCTGTAATACAGTTCTTGGTCAGGTCTAACTCGTGAACATCTTTACATAATGACGCTAGTTTCAGTAAATCTCCAGCTTAAATAATGTTACCTGCTGCCAGTCTGTAATACAGTTCTTGGTCAGGTCTAACTCGTGAACATCTTTACATAATGACGCTAGTTTCAGTAAATCTCCAGCTTAAATAATGTTACCTGCTGCCAGTCTGTAATACAGTTCTTGGTCAGGTCTAACTCGTGAACATCTTTACATAATGTCCCTAGTTTCAGTAAATCTCCAGCTTAAATAATGTTACCTGCTGCCAGTCTGTAATACAGTTCTTGGTCAGGTCTAACTCGTGAACATCTTTACATAATGTCCCTAGTTTCAGTAAATCTCCAGCTTAAATAATGTTACCTGCTGCCAGTCTGTAATACAGTTCTTGGTCAGGTCTAACTCGTAAACATCTTTACATAATGACCCTAGTTTCAGTAAATCTCCAGCTGATATAATGTTACTGTCATGTAATGCCAGGATTGGAGGTACTGCTATGTCTCCTGAATCTGAAAATTTCACATTTTAAAACAATATTGAGGGCTTTTTCATGGGTTCTAAATGGGGGGGGGGGCGATATACCAGCCCCATTCGTATTCCCAATAAGAAAAATAATTAAAAAAATTTCCAAAATGGTAAGAAATTCTTAATCAATGCCAGTTTTTCAAGATCTGTAAAATCCTGAATTATTTCATTTCTTTTCCAAACTGCTCCACATACAATATATTTAAATAACCCTGTGTCTCAGTCTAGAAATGTGCTTTATTGACATGATTGATACAAGAATTAGATTGTGGAATTTTAAGTTACATTTGTAAAATGGCATCTCATAATGGGAAATATGATGGCATAGGACCACAACTGATTTTCAACTGTTTGTCTACTAGTATATTAAATTTATTAAATGCTCTGAACATCCAGTAAGTTCAGAAGCAACAAATAAACTAAAAGTTCAATTTTAAAAGAATTCACAATGAATATATAATGTATGCATTTAACTCAATTTTGTTAGATTTTCAAAAACAAAGATATGCAAATCATCTGGTGAAAATTACAACATTTTACAACCTTATTCAAATTACAGACTTGCTATCATTTCTTATTTGTTAAATATGTAAAATTATCTTGTGAAGACTTGACTTATGTACCCATCTTTCCTGGAGCTGAAGCTGGAATATGAATGTGGATAATTGTTTCTTGTCCATCATCATCATATTTCTGATGAATGGCATCCACCAAAGTCTGTCCTACCACTAAAGAGTCTGTCATCTGTAAAGAAATACATGTATCTCAATGTTGTAAAATGATTTGGCTGATTTGGAATATTGACTGAATGGTCGCAGCATGCTGTCTGTCCATTAACTGATTATTCTCAGGCTCAGAAAAGTCTATCAGTTTTTATAAAAATCTCAAGTTCAATGCTTATACAGCTGTTTTAACTATAAATTTACACAAAAGTCTGTGTAACTGTTCTTTAAACTATGTTGCATCAAGTCACATAATTAGTCTAAATCTTCTGTTTATATAACTATCTTATGAACTATGCATGAACTCCGATTATAAACCTAGACCTTATCTCTATTTACCTTATACATGTACTAGCTACAGAAAAACAATAACTATCACTACATATGTATAACTATAGTACATCTGTAGTAGGCATGTTATTTAATCAGAGTTGCACATTGTAATCACGGTACGGAGTAATTTGTCGTACCCAAAACATATTATCGGTAATAAAATCATTATTAAGTGACTTGTAAACATACGTTTTGGTAATAAGATAGAATTATGTATAATAAGAAAAGAAATAAATGATTTTTTGATTTCACTAAAGTATTTTGTTGTTAACTTTGAAAAATCTATATAAAAAGGGGTAAAATGTGTAACCGAAACTAGCAAAATTAGGTATACAAACCCGATGCATACTTAAATACAGTATACGGTATGTTTAGTATTAGCTTTCTATTATTTTGTTTAGAAATTTTCATATTTGATAGAAATGTATTGTGTTGGTGTTTTTATATGAAGTTTTCAGGGATAACAAATTTACATCAAGCTTATCATATTGCTTTAAAACAAATAACGTCTCAAGATGAATATTTATAAGTAACAATTTATAATTTCTTTTTATGTCAAATTAATTTACTTGTACCTGTAATCACAACTGCAATTTTCAATACAGTTTATACTGTAGTAGAGTAGTTTTTCAGTTTTTGTTCAGAAAAACAAACAAACCTTATTTCTAGAACCAGAAATTACCTCTGTGTTTATGCAAAGAAATTAGTCAGTCAGTTTGACACTTAAATATGTGGGTGAGCAACATTTATTTAAAGATAGTGAATCACTTCAAGTGTCAAAGGTGCTAAAATAGACTGGTTCTCTAAATTTATGTTTTATTTATTTATAAACATAATTGCTAAGAAAAACTTGAGATAATCGGGGAACCAGTTCTTATGTTGGTGTTGTTTAGTCTGGTTCCCGGCTCAACGCACCACGAGCCAGTTTAACGTTTTTGTAGATATAGGTACATTTTTAAGAGTAGTTTCCTTATTATTTAGGTTGAGATTCAGTTGGTAATGTATAATATCTTATATATTTCTTTATATATATTTAAGTGATGTAAAAACGCAGTAACTAAAACATAATAAATCATGTTTATTCAACATTTCTACGAGTACAAAACTGACAGGAACTGTTAAAAATATTTTGACACGTCACGTCCACAGGTAACCAACAAGACATGACAGAGACCAAAATAGACTTCAGTGACTTACACGGGAATATAAACATACCAGCATCAACAAGTTCATTTTTAGGAAAAGGGTAGGAATCTTGTACAATTTAAACTATGATATATGTTCTATAGTGTGATAAACAACGGTAGTTAACCGGACTTAATAGTTCAGTTCAGTTAAGGTATCTATCTTCTGCCAAGTTAGGCACACCTCCAGGCTCCAGCAACTAAACAGGCACTTGGAGCTACTCCGGCTTCCTCTGCAAATCACGCAGCAAGTTCCTCCTCAATTGAAACTGGACGCCATTATATAGCTTAAAAATAGCAGAAAGTGGCGTTAAACAGCACTCAAATAAGCACAAACACAGTCTACTTCTTCTACTTTTACGTCTGTAACTTGCAAAGGGTCTTATACCCATCGCACAAGTGATACTTTGGTATGACGTCAAACAAATGGTGCAAATTAAAACATATGTACAAAGTGTGGGTTAAAAACAGGACTTGCTAAATTATATTGGAGATGAGCTATGAGTCTGGTCTTGAATGACTCGTAGTTTAGGATGTCCAGAATGTTTGGTGGCAAGTCATTCTAATCTTTGATGGTTCTGGCAAAAAGCTGTTCTTGTATTGTTCTCCAGTTTAGCCAAGTTTTACAAATCTTCTATGAAGTGTTTGCCTGGTCTGTGGCGATGGTGTCATGATGTAGTCTGGAATAGGTATAGTCACTTGGGGTAAGGTTCCGCAGCTGTATAAAAGTAAGACATTTAAAAAGTTTTATATTTTTAGTAAGGGGAAAAAGATATTTGTAAACAATTCTTGTATTTTAAACAATTAATAAATCTATATTTTGAATTTTACAAACAACATTTTTCATGAAGCCCAGTGGTGTGTTATTTTCATAGTATGTGTATTCTTTTAACTGTTTTTTTTAACAAACAGAAAAGGTAATAACAACTAATAATTTATAATTACATTAGACACATGCCTGGACTCAAAGAAAGGTAATAGTATATATTAATCAATAAATTAAGTCAAATCGTTACTTATTTACTTATAAAATGCCCTTATCAGAACCTCTCCCATGATGTTTTTACCTATGTATATCTAGTGTTCAAAGTTGTTCAGAAATGTTTTCAGACTCTTCAGAATAAAAAAGGTTAATAATAACAATAATAATATTAATAATAAGTTCTCTTATACAGTAGGATTAGTATTAATGCATATTTAAATATAGTCAGAAGTAAATCACTCTGAAGTCTTAATTGTTATAAACCTTGAATACTACCATAGGTCGGGGGTTTTCTCTGGGTACTCCGACTTCCTCCCCCAATAAAAACTGTTCTCCGGGTACTCAGACTTCCTCCCCCAATAAAAACTGGACACAATGATATAAATGTAGCTGAAAGTGGCGTTAAACACCATCAAACAAACAAACAAACAATAAACCTTGAATACTAATGGTGAAGCAAATGACCACACATTATTTGATGCATGCATGTTCAAAATGGGACCTAGGAAAGTGGGTGTGCAACCTTACAGGGACCTATTTTGTGCAACCTTACAGGGACCTATTTTGATGGGGGCAGATTATATAAGGTTTAATGGCAACAAGTCTTAAAAACCGTAATTTTCTTTTAGCTTGCTTGACAATGGTATATACAGTAGTTTAGACAGGTTATAGTTTGTGCTTTGTCGCTTAATAATGTTACAAAGTGTTGGTTAAAATAAAAACATCCAAAACGGGTTTTCATAGATGTTAAGGTTTTGAGTAGACTACACCTAATGTTAAGCGATATCTGCCTTGTTGCAATAATAATTATGAACATACATCATACACGTATAATGCATTATTGTTGTGTAAACTAAATATTATAAATTAACGAGTATTTTTTTAAAATATATACTGTATATAATGTAATACATTTAATAAGTGTAGACATGTTTCTGAGTTCTTGATAAAATTGATAGAGTTTGGATATTTATAGTGAAATAATTCTTCTAAACTTGTAGTTGTACTGAGAAATTTGCTGTAACAGAATCACCTTTACTATTAGCTTGAGACTGAATTTGAAATTTTTGTTCAGAATATGGAGGTTTTCAGTTTAAACTGGTTCAGTTTAAATTTTTTCATTTTGTATTTTGTTTACAATAAATATAGATTTATTCAGAGTTTGATTTAACATTTATGTATACATTGCATATTATTTACTAACTGCTGTAAATAAATTTAAATGTAAAGTCTGATTAACATATTTAAAAAAAATTTCTACAATGCACATCATAAAATAAACAGTGACTTAGTATTAGTAATAAATCATGTTTGTTTTTTTAAAAGAATTTAGCAAGTAAATATTAATGGCAAGTGAAAAGCCAGAAGCTAATTTATTTGAAATCTTGTTTCCAGAATCATGTCTCTGTCATTGTCAAATGTATCGGCTCGGGAATGGCTTGCTAAGACCAGAGAAGGCATCAAACCATGGGGAGAATTCATCAACACCAGTAAATTTAAAGTACCTAAATCAATAACACCAGTGCCTAAAAGAATTGTTAAAAACATTGAGCTATTTCAGAGCAATTACATGTTTGTCTTCATAGGATTAGTTATATTTTGTATGTAAGTACATAGAAAACATAAGTCATTATTAAAGTCAAAGAATATTATATTCAATTTTCATTTTCCATATTGACTATATTAGTAAAAGTGGATATTGTTAGTAGGTCCAGTCCCAAATCCTCAGTTCTGAAAAAATTTTGACCCAATTTTTTTAAGTGTTGGACTTTTGATGGATTATAATAAAAAAATGATGAGATTGATCCTATTCTGTTAGTCAGTAGTCAAGTTACGAAATCAATTCATCTGAAACAAAAATAAGGTATAAACTTCTTATATTTGTTTAAAATTAAATTAAGTATTGGATCTACTTTTGTGAAATCTAAATCCTTGTTCAAATTTCATATTCCAAAGATTTACTGGCCATGGAGATTTACTTTTAAATCTTGTAATGGGTCAATTGATAGCTGATATACTTGGTATCTTCAAGTGTTAAACGGTAATTGAGATTTTTACCAATAGCGTAAAACTAAACTTAATAATTTAAATATAATTAGCCACAGGTTTGGTTTTACGACAAGAAATAAAATACCTGTATTTTGTTTTTCACATTTTATAGACTGACATCCCCAATGTTACTTGTTGCCATAGCAGCCTGTCTTGGAGCCTGTTATATCATCAGTATCAAAAATGCAGAAAATAAACTCAAGTTGTTTGGTAAGTACAATTTGAATAATTAAAAGAGTTATCTCCCTTTATTTAGACGGTCTACGAAAGCAATCTTTAAATGTGAACTTTGTAACTTTTTTTATAAAATGTGATCATATATTGAAAATTACATTTAATACCTGATGTTACAAACACTGTTTAAAGTTCAGGGATTTAAAGATATTAAATAGATTTATAAAAATGTCAGTTTGAAAGCTTATTTGTACAGGAAGCAGTGTAAGACTGTTACAGAACTTAACATCCTGTTTTATGTGTGTACAGGGAGCAGTGTAAGACTGTTACAGAATTTAACATCCTGTTTTATGTGTGTATTTTAGCTTGATTTCCAGTTACCATGGTGATAATGCTTAGTATGAAATTTGTAGATACATGGAATGTTTCAAATCAACAGTATTTAAAAAAAATATATTCACTTGTTATATGGCCCCTCTAAAATGGTGGCTCTACACTCAGCCGACTTTAGGGTACAGATTGTCTGATGAACTGTTTAGGAATTATTCTCCTTGAACATTTTTAATCAATTTTAATTGATTTTAAAAAATCTTCTCCTCTTTAACCAATGAAAGGACTGCTTTGAAACATTGCACACATCATCTTTAGGATGTCCTCTACTAAAATTGTGCACATCATGACAGCTGACTACCTACATAGCTACATCGGCTTAAAATAGAAAAGGGGTGGGGTCAAGAGAGTTTTTGGCTGATAGTTATAAAAGTATAACAGGTACAGCAAATTTCAAGTGAACCTCCCTTCTCCCTCTAAGCATCAAAAGTTCCTCCTTATAGGAGTTATTTCCCTTAAAAGGTCAAAATTAATGACTTTTGCAGAAGTGTTGGGCAATTCAAGAAATGCTGGATGAAAAAGGATTGTTTGGTTTTAGGTTCAGGTGAGCGATACAGGCTCCTGGGAGCCTCTAGTTCAAATAAGTGTATATATGCCTCTGTTTTAAGAATTCTAACTAGTGGCTTTACATGTAACAAGGGAGTACTGTGCCTGTAGGATTGATGTCGAAGCTTTATGTATATTTATATATTTAGGTAAAGAATTAAGTGTTGCACAGCAGTATTCTGTGGTTGGTGTTTGTTCCTTTCCTCTGTTCTGGTTAGCAGGAGCTGGATCAGCTGTTTTCTGGGTAATTGGTAAGTTAGCTACAGTACTTATTACTATAGATATTTCCTCTGTTCTGGTTAGCAGGAGCAGGATCAGCTGTTTTCTGGGTAATTGGTAAGTTAGCTACAGTACTTATTACTATAGATATTTCCTCTGTTCTGGTTAGCAGGAGCAGGATCAGCTGTTTTCTGGGTAATTGGTAAGTTAGCTACAGTACTTATTACTATAGATATTTCCTCTGTTCTGGTTAGCAGGAGCAGGATCAGCTGTTTTCTGGGTAATTGGTAAGTTAGCTACAGTACTTATTACTATAGATATTTCCTCTGTTCTGGTTAGCAGGAGCAGGATCAGCTGTTTTCTGGGTGATTGGTAAGTTAGCTACAGTACTTATTACTATAGATATAATTCAGTGTTCTTGGCCCAAGGCATTTTTAAGGAGACATTTTTTAGAACTTTTACACATAGTTTATGTCACCAATCTTCTGGAGTATTTGATAGTGGCTTAAGGCAGTCACATCATAACATGATAAACAACTAGGAAGTTTACAGACATTTGTTTTTTTAATGGCTGTAATATTATACTTGTACCAGTATAATCCATACTTCATATTGACGATCTTTATGTAAAAGTAAAGGTGGTATTGGTTATGATTATGAGATTTAGAATATTAAGTGAATATTTATGGAATTAAAGTTGATAGAAATGTTATGAGCCTCGTCAGAATCAGTTATAACACATTAAATAAAAATGAACAGAACATTTTCTTGTTGATTTAAGATGTGCTAGAACGAATTATTGCACCCTCGCTTTTTTTTAAATTATCGACGATGGTAGGAATTTAGTCCCATTACTTGTAATTTAGCAGAGCTAGAGTGAATCACTCCCGGCACTTTGATGTCAAAAAAGGTTGCATATACAATCGGACGTGGTCGATCTTGATATCTTTCGACAGTGTCACCATTTTTTTTTATCGGTTTCATGTTTAAAATCAATCATTATTGATATGTGATGATAGTTATTGCCGTTTTTAATAACCCGCTGTACGTTGTGTATTAATTGACATTCGTGTCTCATTTTGATTACGTTTACTGCATGAAAAGCATTGAGAAACCCGAAACTGAATGGCGTGTTGCATCTTGGGTAATACATATGTAAATTGCTGGATTCTTACTACGGAATGGTTGTTATAGTATGCAAATTAGTATGTTTATAAAGTTAGGTCACATTATTCATATACGGAAAAATGATCAACATAGCATTTTCCACGTGCATCTTCAAAGACGAAAAAAGAAATTTCTTCAATAAAGATCGTTTCCCATTAGTTTTGAATGCCTTAAGCTTTAGTAAAGTAAAGAAGATGAATATTATGTTTGAATTTTATATAAATAGACCGAAATTATAATTTTTTATTTGCTACATTATGAGCAATAGGACTGAATTCAGCCGTTGATCCGACAAATCACAAAACTAACTTCGGATTATTACGGCAGTAAAATTCGGCCTAAAGATATGCCAACAGTAATCGTTTTTCCATTTATTTTAAGCAGCATTGTACATGATATATTGTTTGCTAAGTCATTTAGGTTACAGGTCATTTTTGACACAACAATTGTAAAAACACCTTTTGTCTTTAGCCACAATCTTTTTCTCAGTTGAACAAAAATCTTTTATGATTTTATGGTAACTAGTCTTAAGATCATGGTCATAGTTACTGCAATGGAACAAAGTAAGTTCAACATCATTGCCATAGTTACTACAAAAGACCAAAGTAATTCTAACTAATTCTAAGATCATTGCCATAGTTACTACAATAGACCAAAGTAAGTCTAAGATCATTGCCATAGTTACTACAATTGACCACAGTAAGTCTAAGATCTTTGCCATAGATACTACAAAAGAACTAGGTAAGTCTAAGATCATTGCCATAGTAACTGCAATAGACCAAAGTAAGTCTAAGATCATTGCCATAGTTACTACAATTGACCACAGTAAGTCTAAGATCATTGCCATAGTAACTGCAATAGACCAAAGTAAGTCTAAGATCATTGCCATAGTTACTACAATTGACCACAGTAAGTCTAAGATCATTGCCATAGTAACTGCAATAGACCAAAGTAAGTCTAAGATCATTGCCATAGTTACTACAATTGACCACAGTAAGTCTAAGATCATTGCCATAGTAACTGCAATAGACCAAAGTAAGTCTAAGATCATTGCCATAGTTACTACAAAAGAACTAGGTAAGTCTAAGATCATTGCCATAGTTACTACAATAGACCAAAGTAAGTCTAAGATCATTGCCATAGTTACTACAATAGACTAAGGTAAGTCTAAGATCAATGCCATAGTTACTACAAAAGAACTAGGTAAGTCTAAGATCATTGCCATAGTAACTGCAATAGACCAAAGTAAGTCTAAGATCATTGCCATAGTTACTACAATTGACCACAGTAAGTCTAAGATCATTGCCATAGTAACTGCAATAGACCAAAGTAAGTCTAAGATCATTGCCATAGTTACTACAATTGACCACAGTAAGTCTAAGATCATTGCCATAGTTACTACAATAGACTAAGGTAAGTCTAAGATCAATGCCATAGTTACTACAAAAGAACTAGGTAAGTCTAAGATCATTGCCATAGTAACTGCAATAGACCAAAGTAAGTCTAAGATCATTGCCATAGTTACTACAATTGACCACAGTAAGTCTAAGATCATTGCCATAGTAACTGCAATAGACCAAAGTAAGTCTAAGATCATTGCCATAGTTACTACAATTGACCACAGTAAGTCTAAGATCATTGCCATAGTTACTACAATAGACCAAAATAAGTCTAAGATCATTGTCATAGTTACTACAATAGACCACAGTAAGTCTAAGATCATTGCCATAGTTACTACAAAAGACCAAAGTAGGTCTAAGATCATTGCCATAGTTACTACAAAAGACCAAAGTAGGTCTAAGATCATTGCCATAGTTACTACAAAAGACCAAAGTAGGTCTAAGATCATTGCCATAGTTACTACAAAAGACCAAAGTAGGTCTGAGATCATTGCCATAGTTACTACTATTAACCAAACTCAGTAACTTAGTTTTAAGAATGATAAATCAAATACATTATATTTTAGGTGCATCATTCTTTTTCATCATGCTCCATGCCTCTATGTATATGACACCAGATGAACAAGAAGCAGTAGAATTACAGATGGACGAAGTTGTGTGATGTACATGTAGAAGTTAGTCAAATGGCTACAATGGTATCAGAGTGAATGTGCTTATCTTCAAAACAAACTATGGTGCAAGATGTCAAATGTTATATAGTGGGTTCAGAAATATTCACAAAACGTTCTAACTATTCAGTATGCACATAAATTCTATGTATTCTTATGAACAGGTCTTATAAAGGGAGATAATTTAACAGCTGATTATCTCCCTTAGGAATGGTGCTAACTCATTGCAGGCATCAGTTTTCTGTGTCACTTGACTCAGATCATGTCATGTTGATCTTGGACTTGTATCAACTATATGACCTCTTAATGTTAGCATTCTTTATTATCAGAATATTTAGCATTTAACCAATTATTTACTTTGTCCTCATGTGTTGCTTGGTAACATTCTGAATGTTCAGTTTTATGCATTATTTTTTAAATGTCATGACATTTTTTTCAAGTATATTTTCTGGCAAACTACCCCTCCCAACAATCCATTTGAGATTATTCTGTACACTTCTAGTCTTTTTGTTCCTTGATCAAATATAGTGTACAGAAAAACTGAGACTGTGTACACAAATTTACTGCACAGAAACCAATTCTGTACACATTAAAGGATTATAGTGTCCCTAAATACACAATACACAGTAAAGAAAAGTAGTGTCCCTAAATACACAATACACAATACACAGTACACAGTAAAGAAAAGTAGTGTCCCTAAATACACAATACACAATACACAGTAAAGAAAAGTAGTGTCCCTAAATACACAATACACAATAACACAATACACAGTAAAGAAAAGTAGTGTCCCTAAATACACAATACACAATACACAGTAAAGAAAAGTAGTGTCCCTAAATACACAATACACAATACACAGTAAAGAAAAGTAGTGTCCCTAAATACACAATTTATAATAACACATAGAAAACTATATTAATTGTGCATGTGTGTTATGTAACCAAACTACAGAAAAGAAAGGAACTATTCTACACAAGTTTGCATACTTATTTATAAAGGTCTTCTTATAACAATACTCTGACATATTTTGAATTGCAGAAATGTTATACATTGCCTTGAAATATCTTAACTATTAACAGGATTTCAGAAATAGAGCACCGTTTCCTTGCATGTACATGTATGTTCGCATTTGTTTATAAATGAAAAATTAATTTATGGTATTTTATTTTACAAATGTTTGTTGTTGTTTTCCTACTTATTCAAATCAAAACATTCTAATATCTCAAATATTTTGTTTAATAGTTTTTTACAGGTCTAATAATTTAATTTGCATTATAATCTGATTGGATATTCAAATGGAGCATTAAATATACCTTATAACTGGCTTCGTCATATGACTTATTCTCTACCCTTTTAAAATTCAAACCTCTGTCATCACCATTGTTTTTAATGTTGAAATTGTCAATATTCATATTTCAATTCTTGGTTTTGTCTTCATATTACGTGTAAGTAGTTTGAAGATATGTGATATGTAATTGTTTACATGTTAAATGTTTTAGATCTATTTTATCTGTATTGTGTTCTAATATGAGGGATTCCTAAGTTAAATAAATAATTAGTAATGAGATGTCTTTTTTTATTGTTATTCTGTAACAGACAACAAAAACACTTGTAATGGTGCTGATGTTGCTCGTGCTTGGATATTTCTCCATATGGAGTTTCTATGAATTCATCACATTGCAGATCTTATTTTCTCCTTTGGCAGGGCTGCATGAAGTGCAACCGGGGTTATAGTATTATGAAGTTGGGCAGGCAGATGGGTGGGCATTTGGGCTGGCAACGAAAATACGGTATCTATATTGTGTAATTGACTCATTCTACAGTTCTCAACCCAGATCTCTGAAACTTCACAGAATGTTTGCACATGCATTTAGAATTGATTCATTGTTTCTTAACTTGTTGAGCTGAAATACTGCTCTCTAAATGTAAAACAATTGATCGATCGATCAATGAATGAATCAATCAATCAATGAAATTCTCCAATACTATTTTCTATTTTAGAATAGTTTTTATTTTATATGCTACTGATTTGACATAAAGGGAGATAACTGTATTCTTTTTCAGCATAAGAGGTTGTACACATTTTGCAAATTAGCCAGTACACTTAATCAGTCATTCTAACAAAATTGGCACAAATTGCGACTTAACGTGTCGCCAATGTTTCATCAATCATAAAATGAAATTACTGTATAATACATCAGTCCTGGTGTTTATTGCCATTTGTGTATATGCAGAGATTATTTTCAATTCAATACACCAAGAGAAAGTAATATTTTTGGAATTATATGCTTGTATATCTTCTATATATCTCATAACATGGATGTCACCAACAACTGAGCACATTTATAAGCCTGTCACATTTTATTTATTTTTTGAACACTTGGAAACAGTTTTGAGCATTTTTCAGCTGTCTGTCATACCTTTGTTTTAAAAAAATACATTCCTACATTATAGCAACATATTATTTTATGAAATTTTCAATCATTACATTTTTCGCCAAACAGAAAACCTCCGTCACAATTTTTTGAGTCGTCAAAATCTACCAATATTTTCAGAAATAAAATAAGTGTATTGTGGTAGGTTACTCAATTAAAGCTATTATATGTAGGCAAATACGGAACAGCTATAGGAAAAAAAGTAAAGAAAACCGTTAAGTAGTTAAGAGAATCAAGATTTCTTAAGATTGATGATGCTTTAGTACTCATAGACCTTCTTAAACGACTTATTCTTATTTGAATCAATGACCTCAATGCCTTTACCCCCTCGGACAAGGTATCAATCTCCTGGTCATCTTGCTTTGCCCATTTTCTGGCATAGTCCTCTATTGAATCCATCAATAATTTAAAGTAATTCCAGTTGTTGAATTTAGGTCATCTGTCATTTGTAACGGTGTATGTAAAAAAAAATTACAGAAGTAAAATATAGACTGAATGATTACTCTGGTTATTATGCAAAGTGTGCATTTTTTTAATGAGTATTAGTTTAAAAATTTAGCATTTGAACATTCCAAAATATATTTATTTTACTTCTATAACATTTTTAAGTGCGGTAAGTAATGTAAGCAGTTAAAAGAATATATACGTTACTGAGATTGTAAATGAAACATTCGAGCACATGTTTTCATAAATCTTTTTTTCTTTTTATAAGTTAAAAAACTAACTGAAAAAGATTTATTATTTTCATTTGAAATAACTTTTGATATAAACAGCGAGAAATGTATCAATTTACCTGAAATATACCTATAAATACCATTAAGGAGGTTATACAAATTGTTACGGAGGTTATGATCGCTCATTGTTGTTGATGTCAGGTCATAGCCCTAAACAACGCTAAAAGGCAACAGGCATACAGACAGAAACAAACAACAGATTTACAGACAGAAACGAACAACAGATATACAGACAGAAACAAACACGACAAACAAAACAGCTTCAAGTCTGTGTGTTTAAGCCAATAAATAAACGTTTATCTTCATATTTTTGATATCATGGATCCGCATGTGATTTTTTTGGGGCTGTATGGACCTTTTTTAAAACACACAATTCTGCACCATCTAGGGTAACAACTCAGCCGGACATATTAAAAACAACAAACTCAACTTATTGCCATTTTTTGCAGTTCACCATGACCTCCGTAACTCACGTCCTTTGTGTTTTTATTGAAGTAAACAATACATATCTGCATGAAGTTTTTATTGTATTGTTAAATAATTAACGGATAATCTATTTCCTCGCACTAAAATTATTTTGCTGTTTTCGAAACGGGCTAACCGTATAACATTTGGATCGATCTTTGCTCCATATCCATACACTTACCTCCGAGATTACCAATAAAAACTGGACGCCATGATATAGCTAAAAAAATTGCTGAAAGTGGGGTTAAACAAATATTATACAAACAAAAAACAAACACACAGAAGACGTTACGGAGAAGTTCTAAAACGTAGGTAATGAATAAACACAGAAGACGTGAAGGGGAAGTTCTAAGACGTAGGTGATGAATAAACACAGAAGACGTGAAGGGGAAGTTCTAAGACGTAGGTGATGAATAAACACAGAAGACGTTACGGCGAAGTTCTAAGACGTAGGTGATGAATAAACACGGATTATTATATAGATAGAGATGAAATATCGAATTTTCCGAGTGACAGAAATCACGGTAAATCACATGTGAAAATTATCGTTTATTTTCACTCCCGGGTTTTTTCCCGCCAAAGTTGCAGTTGGTTTTGTACTATACAGATATTCATCCGCCGTTCATAAAATTTTGGATTAAGCATTTAAATTTTACGAAACCAATTTTGATCTGTATAATAAATAGGATAATCAATTTGGCATCGTGAATATCCAAAATATGATCACGTGCCGCATAAAGCATCAGATTAAACTCGTGCGCGGAACTTGTGAACATATTTTGGATATTCACTCCGCCCAATTAATTATCCTATAAAGACGTTACGGGGAAGTTCTAAGACGTAGGTGATGAATATACACAGAAGACGTTACGGGGAAGTTCTAAGACGTATATAGGTGATGAATAAACACAGAAGACGTGAAGGGGAAGTTCTAAGACGTAGGTGATGAATACACACAGAAGACGTTACAGGGAAGTTCTAAGACGTAGGTAATGAATAAACACAGAAGACGTTACGGGGAAGTTCTAAGACGTATATAGGTGATGAATAAACACAGAAGACGTGAAGGGGAAGTTCTAAGACGTAGGTGATGAATACACACAGAAGACGTTACGGGGAAGTTCTAAGACGTAGGTGATGAATACACACAGAAGATGTGAAGGGGAAGTTCTAAGACGTAGGTGATGAATACACACAGAAGATGTGAAGGGGAAGTTCTAAGACGTAGGTGATGAATAAACACAGAAGACGTGAAGGGAAAGTTCTAAGACGTAGGTGATGAATACACAGAAGACGGAACGTGGAGTTCTAAGACGTAGGTGATGAATACACACAGAAGACGTTACGGGGAAGTTCTAAGACGTAGGTGATGGACACACACAGAAGACGGAACGTGGAGTTCTAAGACGTAGGTGATGAATACACACAGAAGACGTTACGGGGAAGTTCTAAGACGTAGGTGATGGACACACACAGAAGACGGAACGTGGAAGTTCTAAGACGTAGGTGATGGACACACATATTCTGGTACCCTGACGATGATATCCTCATGAGCCTAAGCGGCCTTCGGATATAACGTCAGGTCAGGAGCATTGGATTTCAACGGTGACAGCGTTGAAATTTGACGTTCGGGTATTCTCTAGACTTACCATTTAGTATTATAGATAAGTTCAAGTAGAACGAACGTATTATGACGTCATTCTCTTTGTGACGTTCAATGTTTACATTTCTCAGCTGAGTTTACATTATGATTTCATAATTTAAACGTAAAGGTAAAATATAATTTATATTTAAATTTTATAAAGAAAAGGTATTCCCAGATTTAAAAAAAGATTGGCATGTGCATGTGATATTAAATGGCGTCATATTATCAACCAATGAAAATGCTTATATCGGAGGTCCTGACCTGGTGTTATATTTGAACTGAAGCTTGCGTCAATGAAAAATATTGCACCAGGAGACCAGGTTATGGACACACACAGAAGACGGAACGTGAAGTTCCAAGACGTAGGTGATGGACACACACAGAAGACGGAACGTGAAGTTCTAAGACGTAGGTGATGGACACACACAGAAGACGGAACGTGGAAGTTCCAAGACGTAGGTGATGGACACACACAGAAGACGGAACGTGAAGTTCTAAGACGTAGGTGCTGGACACACACAGAAGACGGAACGTGAAGTTCTAAGACGTAGGTGATGGACACACACTGAAGACGGAACGTGGAGTTCTAAGACGTAGGTAATGGACACACACAGAAGACGGAACGTGGAAGTTCTAAGACGTAGGGGATGGACACACACTGAAGACGGAACGTGGAAGTTCTAAGACGTAGGTGATGGACACACACAGAAGACGGAACGTGGAGTTCTAAGACGTAGGTGATGGACACACACAGAAGACGGAACGTGAAGTTCCAAGACGTAGGTGATGGACACAGAAGACGGAACGTGGAGTTCCAAGACGTAGGTGATGGACACAAAAGGTGGAACGTGGAGTTCCAAGACGTAGGTGATGGACACAGAAGACGGAACGTGGAGTTCTAAGACGTAGGTGATGAATAAACACAGAAGACGTTACGGGGAAGTTCAAAGACGTAAGTGATGAATACACACAGACGTTAAGGGGAATTTCTAAGACGTAGGTGATGAATACACACAGACGTTAAAGGGAAGTTCTAAGACGTAGGTGGTGAATACACACAGAAGACGTTAAGGGGAAGTTCTAAGACGTAGGTGATGAATACACAAAGAAGACGTGAAGGGGAAGTTCTAAGACGTAGGTGATGAATACACAAAGAAGACGTGAGGGGGAAGTTCTAAGACGTAGGTGATGAATAAACACAGAAGACGTTACGGGGAAGTTCTAAGACGTAGGTGATGAATACACACAGAAGACGTTACGGGGAAGTCTTAGACGTAGGTGATGAATAAACACAAAAGTTCTAAGATGTAGGACATGAAAACACTGAATTCGGAACGTGGAGTTCTAATACGTAGGTGATGGACACACACAGAAGACGGAACGTGGAAGTTCTAAGACGTAGGTGATGGACACAGAAGACGGAACGTGGAGTTCCAAGACGTAGGTGATGGACACAAAAGACGGAACGTGGAGTTCCAAGACATAGGTGATGGACACAGAAGACGGAACGTGGAGTTCTAAGACGTAGGTGATGAATAAACACAGAAGACGTTACGGGGAAGTTCAAAGACGTAGGTGATGAATAAACACAGAAGACGTTACGGGGAAGTTCTAAGACGTATATAGGTGATGAATACACACAGACGTTAAGGGGAAGTTCTAAGACGTAGGTGATGAATACACACAGACGTTAAAGGGAAGTTCTAAGACGTAGGTGATGAATACACACAGAAGACGTTAAGGGGAAGTTCTAAGACGTAGGTGATGAATAAACACAGAAGACGTTAAGGGGAAGTTCTAAGACGTAGGTGATGCATACACACAGAAGACGTTACGGGCAAGTTCTAAGACGTAGGTGATGAATACACACAGAAGACGTGAAGGGGAAGTTCTAAGACGTAGGTGAAGAATAAACACAGAAGACGTGAAGGGGAAGTTCTAAGACGTAGGTGATGAATAAACACAGAAGACGTGAAGGGAAAGTTCTAAGACGTAGGTGACGAATAAACACAGAAGACGTGAAGGGGAAGTTCTAAGACGTAGGTGATGAATAAACACAGAAGACGTTACGAGGAAGTTCTAAGACGAAGGCGATGAATACACAAAGAAGACGTGAAGGGGAAGTTCTAAGACGTAGGTGATGAATACACAAAGAAGACGTTACGGGGAAGTCTTAGACGTAGGTGATGAATAAACACAAAAGTTCTAAGATGTAGGACATGAAAACACTGAATTCGGAACGTGGAGTTCTAATACGTAGGTGATGGACACACACAGAAGACGGAACGTGGAAGTTCTAAGACGTAGGTGATGGACACGCACAGAAGACGGAACGCGGAAGTTCTAAGACGTAGGTGATGAATAAACACAGAAGACGTTAAGGGGAAGTTCTAAGACGTAGGTGATGCATACACACAGAAGACGTTACGGGCAAGTTCTAAGACGTAGGTGATGAATACACACAGAAGACGTGAAGGGGAAGTTCTAAGACGTAGGTGAAGAATAAACACAGAAGACGTGAAGGGGAAGTTCTAAGACGTAGGTGATGAATAAACACAGAAGACGTGAAGGGAAAGTTCTAAGACGTAGGTGATGAATAAACACAGAAGACGTGAAGGGGAAGTTCTAAGACGTAGGTGATGAATAAACACAGAAGACGTTACGAGGAAGTTCTAAGACGAAGGTGATGAATACACAAAGAAGACGTTACGGGGAAGTTCTAAGACGTAGGTGATGAATACACAAAGAAGACGTGAGGGGGAAGTTCTAAGACGTAGGTGATGAATAAACACAGAAGACGTTACGGGGAAGTTCTAAGACGTAGGTGATGAATACACACAGAAGACGTTACGCGGAAGTTCTAAGACGTAGGTGATGAATACACACAGAAGACGTTACGGGGAAGTTCTAAGACGTAGGTGATGGAAACACTCAGAAGACGACACGTGGAATTTCTAAGAGGTAGGACATTTATATTAGCCTTCGATATCAAATATCTGTAAATAGCACCTTTAAAATTCCAGTGTTCACGTGGATACAATTTAACATGGTATCTTATTTCTAAAGATAAGATATCGGAATACAATTCAGACCAGAATATCTACACAATTCTTTTGGCAATGCTGGTGCAAGTTGTTTTTAGTATACTAATAGGGTATTCTGTTGGACAGGATTCATGTGACAATACCGACACGTCATCTCGTGTTGACTGTCACCAGGAACCAGGTACAGTTGCCATAGTAATTTCCTGTCTTAAGAAATAGCTTTCCTATGCCAATGCTCGCTGAACGTAATGTAAACTTTCAATCAATCTAATCTGACTTCAAATTATTATTATTTCAGTCCATATTGTATTACTTAAACGGCATCAGTCCACCACGTGTCTCGTGTGACCCTATTTGAGAGTTCCTTTGTGAGGACACATACAACAGGTTAAGAGTAGTATTTGTAGTGATTTCGACATCAACTGACGGGGCTGTAGCTGCGTCAGGCGACTAGGCACGTGTTTATAATCAAATTCAGTTTTATTTATTAACTTTTTATACTACTGTCCATGCATAGATATAAAGCAAGTATTTTGATTTTCTTTGCGAATTTCTACTCCATAAGCAAGTTACTGCAAGTTAGCAAGCAAAAGTAAAATTTTTGTCTACTTAGATAGCATTGCGAAAACATAAGATCACGTGAGCTTCGCCCCTCCCTCTAAACTCCATAAGGGTTCAGTCCTGAACACGCCGGAGTCGATCCTCGCCCAATTCTTTGTGCCTATCCACAAGTACTTGTCTAGCTACGCCCTTGACTGATACAATTTTAAATGATTAAAGACTGAACGAGTATTGCCAGTCTTTGTTTTATTTACCTAGTGCTTAAGAGTTTTTTCGTTTTTTTTTCATTGTTGTAAACAGGTGCCACAGCAGACGCCTGCAGAGTAAGAGGATGTTGTTGGAACGTAGTAACTACCCCTGGTGTTCCTTGGTGCTTTAAACCTCGACCGAGTGCTAAATGTAATGTTCCAGATATAGCTAGGAGTGACTGTCATCCTGAGCCTGGTGCAACAAAAGAAAACTGCGAGTCACGAGGATGCTGTTACATGAGCTCAACTGCAGCTGGGGCCTCTTGGTGTTTCTTTCCCGATGGTTATCGGGGTTATGAAATAGATTTATCAGGTAGTGACTTTCTTGGCACTTTTATGGTTTTAAGGAAAGCAGTGTCTACAGTAACGTCACCCATGCCTAATGTTTTAAACAAAGTTCATATGAATGTATTTGATGAAACTGAATCGAGGATCCGGGTTCGGGTACGTATAACAGGGTTTTTTATTTTAAAATTAAATAAATCCGTTTAATTTAATTGTTAGTGGAGTATTTTATACACAAAACAAATTTTCTGTATTGTTTTCACAATACGGACAGTTATAATCAAATCGGGTTTATTTGTCCTTAAATTTTAACGGTTCAAGAATATAAAATTTGTCTTGAACCGTTAAAATTTAACATTTTCAATATTTAAAATGTGATGAAACTGGAATTTCACCAAATCAATATCAAAATGCAATATTAACAGAAAATATTTAGGGTAACCAGCATTACCAAATGTAAGCATCCTCTGTTTTTCCGATGAAGGAAGGTGGTTATTTTATTCATGTAATAAAACAATTACCGACATTGATATACGGTCACTATCAGAATTTCTCAGCCCTCAAAAATGTTTATTATATGACTGACATTTATCTTGATTTTGATTGGCCTAGGGTATCATGAAAAGTATTGTGCAGACGGTGTGTTAACCTCAAAGTAGATAAAAATAGACTGATATAAAAGTTTTGACTTTTGAGTAGCTAAAAATAGAATATTTATCACTTTTCAGTAGTTAAAAATAGAATTCAACAATAGGAAATAAGCATTAATTCGATTGGTTGAATTAAAAAACATCAGCCAATCAAAATCATTCTTTTAAAACATTCTGTTTGTTGACTTGTTTCAAAATGGCTGATGAGCAGCAGCAGACAAGGTTTGCTGTCAATGAACAGGAACCTTTTTTGCCAATTTTTCATAATTGCTCTTATATTACTCTAAACTTTAATTGGAAAATGTTAATTTCTTTTAATTTAAAATGTGATGGTTAACTTTTGTTATTTTTGAATTAAATTATTATTGTTATCCTTTTTTATTAGAGACTTCCAGTGTAAAAGTCATATAATAAAACATTCATCGACTTTTATATAGGTTAATACCTGGTTTTATCAACCCTTAAAAAATAATATCAACACTCGCCGTTGGCTCGGTGGATATAATTTTTTCAGGTTGATAAAACCAGGTATTAACCTATATCAAAGTCAATAATGTATAATATTCACCTCACCTAGCACCTCGGTGAATATTACATTTTTTTCTGGCTGATCAATCCAGATACCGCCCTATATCAATAGTAATTGACAAGCTCTATTTTCACATAATATCTACATATACTACAAGCTCTATCATCACATTAAATCTACAAATTATACAAGCTCTATCGGCACATTATATCTACATATAATACATGCTCTATCGGCACATAAAATTTAAATATAATTCAAGCCCTATCGGCACATAAAATTTAAATATAATTCAAGCCCTATCGGCACATAAAATTTAAATATAATTCAAGCCCTATCGGCACAAAATATTTACATATAATACAAGCTCTATCGGCACATTATATCTACATATAATACAAGTTGTATCGGCACATAATATCTACATTTAATGCAAGCTCTATCGGCACATTATATCTACATATAATACAAGTTGTATCGGCACATAATATCTACATATAATGCATGCTCTATCGGCACATAATATCTACATATAATACAAGCTCTATCGGCACATAATATCTACATATAATACAAGCTCTATCGGCACATAATATGTACATATAATACAATCTATATCGGCACATTATATCTACATATAATACAATCTCTATCGGAACATAATATCCACATATAATACAAGTTTCGGCACATAATATCTACATATAATACAATCTATATCGGCACATTATATCTACATATAATACAATCTCTATCGGAACATAATATCTACATATAATACAAGTTTCGGCACATAATATCTACATATAATACAATCTATATCGGCACATTATATCTACATATAATACAATCTCTATCGGAACATAATATCCACATATAATACAAGTTTCGGCACATAATATCTACATATAATACAATCTATATCGGCACATTATATCTACATATAATACAATCTCTATCGGAACATAATATCTACATATAATACAATCTATATCGGAACATAATAGCTACATATAATACAATCTATATCGGCACATAATATCTACATATAATACAATCTCTAACGGAACATAATATCTACATATAATACAATCTCTATCGGAACATAATATCTACATATAATACAAGTTTCGGCACATAATATCTACATATAATACAATCTATATCGGAACATAATAGCTACATATAATACAATCTATATCGGAACATAATATCTACATATAATACAATCTCTATCGAACATAATATCTACATATAATACAAGGTTACTAAGAAATAGCAACATGCAGTTACAGCAAACTAAAATTCTGCATGGAAGCATATATCTGATAAGCAAAAAACAATAAAAAACAACAGCAACATTCCATACCATAACTGTTTGCAGTACTGAAATGATCTATGAGGTTGTTTCACAATACAGCAGCAGCATAACGGAAGCTTTTCTTGCCATATGTAGTTGATTTTACAGGAGATATTATCAGATAATGTTATACCTGAAATTATATTCAGACTGTTTTACATATTACAGATTATGTAAGCATACAGGTGGAAGTTAAATGTACGGTAACTTTCAAGGTCTTTCAAGGTCGCCTTCTGTCGCCTTCTGTCACAGTTGAGTAAGTAATTTTACTACCATTCCCTTCTAAGGCATAAATTTTGCAATATGAATTCGTTAAATTGTTTTATTATTTTTTAGATACTTGACCCGTCTTCTAAGCGATACGAAGTCCCAATAGACACTCCAAAGATTTTTTCTAAAGCTGTCAACCCAAATTATATCCACACATTCTCAGAAAATCCATATAGCGGAGTCAAAATTGAGAGAAAGTCAACACATTCTATCATGTAAGTTTAATTTTGTTTCATTTTAGTTGCAGTTTCCAAATATCTACTCTAATCTGACGATGTATACTAGTGCATGTGTTCACAAACATCTGGGGCTGACTAACGGTACACGTGTCTTCAATGTTGTTGTTCTTTATGCAAAGTATCTAGTAGTTTCGGTTATATGTTATTTCGTTCTTTATGAACTAAAGTTGTCTTGTCGGCTATATGTTTCGTTCTTTATGGAGTACAGTTATCTTGTTGGTTATATGTTTCGCTTTTTATGAACTAAAGTTGTCTTGTCGGTTATATGTTTCGTTCTTTATTTACTACAGTTGTTTCGTTCTTTATGGACTACAGTTGTCTTGTTTATTTAGATTTGACAGTACTGTGGCTCCATTAACGTATACAGACCAGTACATAGAGGTCACAATCGCTGTACCCACAAGTTATCTCTACGGACTCGGAGAACACACTGGAGCATTGTTACTGAAACCATCAGATGGACCAAAAATGTCCTTTTGGACCAGAGATCAATCTCCAAATGTAAGGGTTATGTTTACTGTTCTGTCCACCAAAATATAACTGTTGATATGAAACATTTCTATTTAAATTTTAATCGTAACAACCAGTGATCGGATTACATCGTATACACCAGGTTTACTCTGTGATCGGATTACATCGTATACACCAGGTTTACTCTGTGATCGGATTACATCGTATACACCAGGTTTACTCTGTGATCGGATTACATCGTATACACCAGGTTTACTCTGTGATCGGATTTCATCGTATACACCAGGTTTACTCTGTGATCGGATTACATCATATACACCAGGTTTACTCTGTGATCGGATTACATCATATACACCAGGTTTACTCTGTGATCGGATTACATCATATACACCAGGTTTACACTGTGATCGGATTACATCATATACACCAGGTTTACACTGTGATCGGATTACATCATATACACCAGGTTTAGTCTGTGATCGGATTACATCATATACACCAGGTTTACACTGTGATCGGATTACATCATATACACCAGGTTTACACTGTGATCGGATTACATCGTATACACCAGGTTTACTCTGTGATCGGATTGCATCGTATACACCAGGTTTACTCTGTGATCGGATTACATCATATACACCAGGTTTACACTGTGATCGGATTACATCATATACACCAGGTTTACTCTGTGCTCGGATTACATCATATACACCAGGTTTACACTGTGATCGGATTACATCGTATACACCAGGTTTACACTGTGATCGGATTACATCATATACACCAGGTTTACTCTGTGCTCGGATTACATCATATACACCAGGTTTACACTGTGATCGGATTACATCATATACACCAGGTTTACTCTGTGCTCGGATTACATCATATACACCAGGTTTACACTGTGATCGGATTACATCATATACACCAGGTTTACTCTGTGCTCGGATTACATCATATACACCAGGTTTACTCTGTGATCGGATTACATCATATACACCAGGTTTAGTCTGTGATCGGATTACATCATATACACCAGGTTTACACTGTGATCGGATTACATCATATACACCAGGTTTACACTGTGATCGGATTACATCGTATACACCAGGTTTACTCTGTGATCGGATTGCATCGTATACACCAGGTTTACTCTGTGATCGGATTACATCATATACACCAGGTTTACACTGTGATCGGATTACATCATATACACCAGGTTTACACTGTGCTCGGATTACATCATATACACCAGGTTTACACTGTGATCGGATTACATCGTATACACCAGGTTTACACTGTGATCGGATTACATCATATACACCAGGTTTACTCTGTGCTCGGATTACATCATATACACCAGGTTTACACTGTGATCGGATTACATCATATACACCAGGTTTACTCTGTGCTCGGATTACATCATATACACCAGGTTTACACTGTGATCGGATTACATCATATACACCAGGTTTACTCTGTGCTCGGATTACATCATATACACCAGGTTTACTCTGTGATCGGATTACATCATATACACCAGGTTTACTCTGTGATCGGATTACATCATATACACCAGGTTTACACTGTGATCGGATTACATCATATACACCAGGTTTACTCTGTGATCGGATTACATCATATACACCAGGTTTACTCTGTGATCGGATTACATCGTATACACCAGGTTTACTCTGTGATCGGATTTCATCGTATACACCAGGTTTACTCTGTGATCGGATTACATCATATACACCAGGTTTACTCTGTGATCGGATTACATCATATACACCAGGTTTACTCTGTGATCGGATTACATCATATACACCAGGTTTACACTGTGATCGGATTACATCATATACACCAGGTTTACACTGTGATCGGATTACATCATATACACCAGGTTTAGTCTGTGATCGGATTACATCATATACACCAGGTTTACACTGTGATCGGATTACATCATATACACCAGGTTTACACTGTGATCGGATTACATCGTATACACCAGGTTTACTCTGTGATCGGATTGCATCGTATACACCAGGTTTACTCTGTGATCGGATTACATCATATACACCAGGTTTACACTGTGATCGGATTACATCATATACACCAGGTTTACTCTGTGCTCGGATTACATCATATACACCAGGTTTACACTGTGATCGGATTACATCGTATACACCAGGTTTACACTGTGATCGGATTACATCATATACACCAGGTTTACTCTGTGCTCGGATTACATCATATACACCAGGTTTACACTGTGATCGGATTACATCATATACACCAGGTTTACTCTGTGCTCGGATTACATCATATACACCAGGTTTACTCTGTGATCGGATTACATCATATACACCAGGTTTACTCTGTGATCGGATTACATCATATACACCAGGTTTACACTGTGATCGGATTACATCATATACACCAGGTTTACTCTGTGATCGGATTACATCATATACACCAGGTTTACTCTGTGATCGGATTACATCATATACACCAGGTTTACTCTGTGATCGGATTACATCATATACACCAGGTTTACTCTGTGATCGGATTACATCGTATACACCAGGTTTATTTTATATTGTCTTCTGTGTGCTATTGGTTAATGTACTCTCTACTATTTATTAACTGACTCTGGTAGGTTTTGCACCTAAAATTACGTTTAAAAAAGTCTTTTATTTCAGTAGCTAGCGAAACCGTTCATTGAATATCCTGTAGTGAGAATTCCTGTCGCAAGTGTTTAATAAGTTGAATTCCTGTCGCAAGTGTTTAATAAGTTGAATTCTTGTCGCAAGTGTTTATTAAGTTTGTTAAAATCTAGATCTGATGAATTTAGCCAAATTATTACCTTAAAGTTCACATCTTTTGTAATTTTTGAACTCGACGATAACATCCGTTGGACAGATCTATGTTATATTTTAGCCTGGTGTCAACCTGTATGGTTCACATCCTTTCCTGCTTGGCATGGAGTCCGATGGGAACGCTTTTGGCATATTTTTACTAAACAGTAACGCCATGGGTACGCTAATTATACTTAATTCAATTGACAGACGTTTTTATGTCTTCTATCATCACATGTATCACATATTGAATGAGAGACATATGTAAGACATCAATATTAAATCATGTTGAAGTTACTCATGATCCTGATTGAACAATAAAGTAAAGAGTTCAGTTTAGGTTTTTTTCCTTTAAAGCTCTGAAAGAAAATACATATATATTGTGTATATTGTAACAGGAGACGGAACAAAATAGCGGTACATTAAATAAAACTGAAGAAACAATCTAAAATGACAATTATTTCTCTATTTCATTTAGTATTGAGATTTTAAAACATGTTCTTGTATACAGAGATAGGTCTTGTCAACACCAAGCCGGTAACCATCAACTATAAAACAACGGGTGACATACTGGATTTCTATGTGTTCTTTATTGTTTACAGAGATAGGGCTTGTCAACACCAACCCGGTGACCATCAACTATAAAACAACGGGTGGCATACTGGATTTCTATGTGTTCTTGGGTCCTTCTCCTGATCAAGTAATACAACAGTATGCTGAGGTCATTGGTAAGACCATGCTGCCGCCATACTGGTCTCTTGGGTTCCATTTATGTCGATGGGGATATACCAATACAGACGGTCTGAGAGATATTATCAACGGAATGCGAAAAGCACAGCTACCTTACGTAAGTAGTCTAAGATAAATATATAATAAATGTCCGAAGTCTCAGTTTCAGTGGTTTTTTAATATTGAACACGCTAGTTTCCTGTGTATTCTGTCACGCTCAGTTTATGTGAACAAGTCTCTGCTTTTTTCTAATATTTCTAATTTTTGTCAACATGTCACAATTCCTGTATTTTTTTATTATAATTACGTCTTAATTCTGGTGTTTTGTAATGGTCAACACGTGTCAGTTAATGTGTTTTCTACTAGTATACACACTCAATTTCTTTGTTTTATTCTGTTACGACATAGTGTTTAGTGTTTTCTAGTGGTGAACAGTTTCTTTAGGTTCATGTGTCAGGATTTTATTTGATTGCAGAATTACTAATTATTGCATTTTAGAACAACCTTTTTCGTAAAGGCTAAGTGTAGCAGTTTCGTGAACTATATGACCGAATATTGTTGAAAGATGTATACTAGCATTCAAATTGTGCGAGTGGTTCCAATTATATATTATTCTTATTTTTTTTTTCAGTACATGAAAAGTCGTTATATATAACTGTATCTATAATCAAAAATGATATATTGGTATTTTTCCTGTACAATAGTTAAGATGTCTCTCTAGCTGTTTTGTAAAAAAGAGTCATACAATGTACAAATGTTATAAAAAGTCCTCCACCAGACACATTACTCCAAACTCATCACTGACGCTCAAACCAAACCTACAATGAATAATAAAGATATCAACAAAATTCTGAAAGTTAATCAGGCTATACTTTGGTAACAGAAAACATTAAAATTTAAAGCATGTTCACGTCCACTGCTGAAATCCTTGTATTTAGCAGAATATGTGGAAGTGAAAATGACGAATCTGGTTTGCAGACAAATTCTTGCTCACCATAAGTCGCAACATAGAGCAGTTGGTGTATTTATTACATAATAAAACACACCAATGCAGTTCATGACTGTTTCCAATAAAAAGACTATACTGAGAGTCGTTTCTATATATTTTAGTGCCGTAAATTAGATTTAAAATCCGCAGAATGTGCCATCAATTTTTCATACTACACCAAAACTCAGGAGATTCGAAAAATATACCAATAGAAGAGAAGTGGATGGCACTTTGAAAATTACATCGGTGTTTGTAATCGTTGCATATTACTCCAACACCTTAAAAGTTTGTTAAGATAAACCTTGTTGTAATCTGACTGAGTTACATAAACATCTTATAGGACACCCAATGGACTGACATAGATTATATGGACGCTTATAAAGATTGGACTTTGGACCCAAACACGTTTTCAGACTTGCCAGCAGTGGTGGATGATTTACATAACCATGGAATGCATTATATACCTATTGTGGTAAGTTCTGTAGGAATAATACAACACTTCTACATTATATACCAATTGTGGTAAGTTCTGTAGGAATAATACAACACTTCTACATTATATACCAATAGTAGTAAGTTTTGTCGGTGAGGAATAACACGTTCTCCTTATAAGTTGAGTATATAGACGTCAATCTCCTAACACTAATATATTTAAAGTGATGTTTAACCTCATGTTTTCTATGAATTGTATTGTTTATTGCAATATTTAATAGGGACATTTCTGGTCAAAGAGAAGAAAAACTCAAATGTTTTATTAAATCTACCAAACGAAGTTATGGTAGACATATTATTTTTTGTCCGGTTTTTAATGTTTCTTTTTTCTCTTTTCTTTCCGTTCAATCTTGTCCGCTCTTTTTCTGAGAGATGCGATGATCGATACAAAACTTTGTAAGTATGTTGGGGTTGACCTGAAGTTGTGCAATCAACTTTAAAAAAATTTCAAACCTAATCGGGGCTTCAATTAGGAGATATTTATGTTGGGATTCTGACACAGTTATAAATAGTCTGAGAATCTTCTGCCGTCTACGCTTTTTTTGCGGGGGACAAAACAAAAAAGCGTTTGACGGTAGAGGAATCTCGGACTAAGTTATAAATAGTTGTTATTCTTTCTCTTTCTTTCTTTTTTGTTTCCCTTCGAACACGTTTAATACTGTCAGCTCGTTTCCGTAGAGATGCGATGTTTGATTGTAAGTTACTTTATGATATTTTTAGGGCTGACCTGAGTTTTAAAAACTAGTTTTAAAAACCATTGTACGATTGGTATTCTGTAAAGAATTTTGTACTTTTTTTAGTTCTTTTACAATTACACAACCTTAATTTGTTTGATATAATTACAAAAATATTACAAAATGCTGCAGAATCGTATCGAAAGTTGTGTATGTATATGCTGCTACAGTAAAGTTTGTTTTTAAGGACCCTGGAATTAGCACTACCAGGGGATACGCTCCATATGAGGATGGACTCAGCCGAAACGTATTTATCAAAACTCATGACAATTCTAGTTTTATTGTTGGCAAGGTATGGACTATAGTAGATGAACTTTAGACATCATCTATAATTAATTCAGATTTAATTTTTTAACAGCGCATTACTATTGTTTGCTGGTATAAACAATATACTGACATTAAATATCACTACTGTCAATCAGTTTCACACTAAGGCATGTGTATAGAATAACAAGTACATTTTCGGTAAATATTGCAACAAGTTGTAAGTCGAAAACAGTTACAGTGCACATGACACAAATCGGGGAATCACTGGAAACAGTATTTGGATATATGCCAAATGCCTTGCTACATTCTATACCATAGCCAGAATTATAAATACACAACTGAACTAAAATGAACAGTGCCATTAATAATGTTTACATATTTGCCTATAATGCCTATAGTACATAGTTTAGATATAATTATTGTTTGATACACAGCTGTACATATGTTTAAATGTTATTATAGCTGTTGATCCTTCTGAAAAGTTTAACAAGACATATATGTAATTTCTATAGATAGCTAACCGACAAAATTACTAGTTCCTAAATGACGATATTTTTATCCATTATTACAGCATCTAGTACAACAGAGAATTTCGCCTTAATCGTTAATTAATATGCAGTTTTGTATATTGAAAATAATTTATTGAACAGGTGTGGCCAGGTGATACCGTATTTCCAGACTTTACCCACCCTAATGCAGTGGATTACTGGTACACCCACGCCAAGGCATTTTATGATCGTGTTAAATTTGATGGAATGTGGATTGTAAGTATATTGATATTGTGGATTGTCAGTATATTGATAGTGTGGATTGTAAGTATATTGATAGTGTGGATTGTCAGTATATTGATAGTGTGGATTGTCAGTATATTGATAGTGTGGATTGTCAGTATATTGATAGTGTGGATTTTAAGTATATTGAAAGTGTGGATTGTCAGTATATTGATAGTGTGGATTGTCAGTATATTGATAGTGTGGATTGTAAGTATATTGATAGTGTGGATTGTAAGTATATTGATAGTGTGGATTGTCAGTATATTGATAGTGTGGATTGTCAGTATATTGATAGTGTGGATTGTAAGTATATTGATAGTGTGGATTGTAAGTATATTGATAGTGTGGATTGTCAGTAGCAATGAACTAACAAGACACACATAAAGCCGTGAATCCTTACCAAGTATTTGTGTTATTGCCTACTAAACCTTACTTTTTTTACATCTAAAAGTTAAAACTAAAAGAAATCTTGGTGCACTTGTAATAAAAAGATCAAGTAAAAATAACGTACATATAAGCCAAGCTTGCAAGATCACGTAAGGAGATCCACAGTCATGTTGCCTCATGAATGTTGATAATTCGGCACAACTTCAAAAACACAGCATTTGACTAATAAATTATCCTATTGAGCAACATTGTTCCATTCATTGAAAAAATATTTTTTAAGTTGAGCGAATTTACTTTACCCTAATTTTCCTGTTTTAGACTTAAGTAAACAAGTTTCTCATTAGCTATAATATTGTAGCTAATTTCCAATTGCAAATTTTTTTTTAAACAGGACATGAATGAACCCTCTAATTTTGTGGAGGGATCATTAACTGGATGTACCACTGGAACCATGGATGTCCCTCCATTTGTTCCACGTGAGTCTCTCTTTTAATATCGGATTAAACCTCAATCAGACCACTACAATCACTAAATAAAAAAACATTCTACTGAAAATTAGAAAAACCATTCAGCACAAACCACAATATTATTACTGTAGGAAGTTTACCTACATATATTGTTATAGCTACCACGTGACAATTAACCTTTTAACTGTAGGCAATACATTTACTCCCACAGAAACCATGACTTGTAATGTAGGAAATAACACAAATGTTAACTTTGATATATTTAAACAGAATTCAAACAAGATATATATCTCTTTTACTTCCGACATTGGGAAATATACAGAAGCGATCTGTATTGATTTTTTTTTCGTCTTTGAAATTACTGTTTGTTGCCGCCATGATACCACTTTTCTATATAGCGATAATTGTGACCTAATTGTAGATAAATCGTGATAATTTGCATACTACAACAAACATTCCATAGTAAACTACGACAAACATTCCATAGTAAACTACAACAAACATTCCATAGTAAACTACAACAAACATTCCATAGTAAACAACGACAAACATTCCATAGTAAACAACGACAAACATTCCATAGTAAACTACGACAAACATTCCATAGTAAACTACAACAAACATTCCATAGTAAACTACGACAAACATTTCATAGTAAACTACAACAAACATTCCATAGTAAACTACAACAAACATTCCATAGTAAACTACAACAAACATTCCATAGTAAACTACGACAAACATTCCATAGTTAACTACAACAAACATTCCATAGTAAACTACAACAAACATTCCATAGTAAACAACGACAAACATTCCATAGTAAACTACAACAAACATTCCATAGTAAACTATAACAAACATTCCATAGTTAACTACAACAAACATTCCATAGTAAACTACAACAAACATTTCATAGTAAACTACAACAAACATTTCATAGGAAACTACGACAAACATTCCATAGTAAACTACGACAAACATTCCATAGTTAGTTTACAACAAACATTCCATAGTAAACTACAACAAACATTCCATAGTAAACTACAACAAACATTCCATAGTAAACCACGACAAACATTCCATAGTAAACTACAACAAACATTCCATAGTAAACTACGACAAACATTTCATAGTAAACTACAACAAACATTCCATAGTAAACTACAACAAACATTCCATAGTAAACAACGACAAACATTCCATAGTAAACTACAACAAACATTCCATAGTTAACTACAACAAACATTCCATAGTAAACTACAACAAACATTCCATAGTAAACCACGACAAACATTCCATAGTAAACCACGACAAACATTCCATAGTAAACTACAACAAACATTCCATAGTAAACTACAACAAACATTCCATAGTAAACTACAACAAACATTCCATAGTAAACTACGACAAACATTCCATAGTAAACAACGACAAACATTCCATAGTAAACTACAACAAACATTCCATAGTTAACTACAACAAACATTCCATAGTAAACTACAACAAACATTCCATAGTAAACTACAACAAACATTCCATAGTAAACTACAACAAACATTCCATAGTAAACCACGACAAACATTCCATAGTAAACCACGACAAACATTCCATAGTAAACTACAACAAACATTCCATAGTAAACTACAACAAACATTCCATAGTTAACTACAACAAACATTCCATAGTAAACTACAACAAACATTCCATAGTAAACCACGACAAACATTCCATAGTAAACTACAACAAACATTCCATAGTAAACTACGACAAACATTTCATAGTAAACTACAACAAACATTCCATAGTAAACTACGACAAACATTCCATAGTAAACAACGACAAACATTCCATAGTAAACTACAACAAACATTCCATAGTTAACTACAACAAACATTCCATAGTAAACTACAACAAACATTCCATAGTAAACTACGACAAACATTCCATAGTTAACTGCTACAAGTAATAATAACTATATAAGGAACGTAATTTACATATACCAACCTAAGACTGGGGTTCTCAATGATTTTCATGTGGTAAACGTAACTAAACAGAGACACGAATTATCATCACGTATCATAAATAAGCGACCTCAACGGGCGAGGAACGATTATTCGTTCTAGGGTAAACTGGGCGCAACATTGTTGCTCTTTGAATTTAAACGCATATGTTTAAAACATCTCCTTTTACTTTTGTAGGGGAAGTATTTATCGGAAAATCAATAATAACACGTATTTATATTAGTATATTCTTTATTTTGCTATATTATTCATTGACAATTTTAACAATGTCACATAGTTACTCTCCACATTTATGTAATTTTTTCCATTACTAGCAATAACTGGTGGAAAGCTCAATGATAAAACCCTGTGCAGTTCAGCTCAGCAATATCTGTCATCCCATTACAACTTACACAGTATGTACGGACACTTCGAGGCAAAAGTTACTTATGAGTAAGTTGTTTATAAAAGAAAAATACGTAAAATTTTATGACAATGTTTAGAAGTTAAGATCATGTTTATTTGATAAACAAAGTGACAAAATAATATACTAAATGTAATGTAGCGATATTGTCTATACAATCACGTCCAATGATACGAGTTTACAATTACAGAACCATGAAGAAGATACGTGGAAAGAGAAGTCTGATTATCTCACGTTCTACATTTGCCGGAAGTGGGCAGTATACTGGCCACTGGACAGGCGATAATTACAGTAGCTGGAGAGATATGGCCTACTCTATAACCGGTAAGCATTGTTTTAATGTCGATAGTAAATTAATATAACGTTGGTTACAATATTTTCGGTATTTTTGTATGGTTTGTTTTAATTGCGCGGGTAATAAGCCATCAGAGCACAAACAGAAGCACAACTTTTGTGTTTTATTTTCTTTGTTCTGGAAATGTATTCTAGATTATGAGGTGTAAAGTTCTTTCCTAATTACTTTAGTACATCTGTTGTTCTGATATGTAGAATTATATTCAGTATATTATTCTGACTTTGAGAATGTTTTGCTAAGAAAATATTTTTACACCACCTGGACATACCAACGAGCTCCTTCACTCAATGCATTCAAGACAAGGCAGCTATTAAAAATTAATAAACGATTCCATCTTACGCACATCTTACTTTATACATTTAATTTAAAGTATCTAAGCTGATACACAGAACCCTATATATCAAATACCAACATGTAATGCTAATTAATGTAATAAAATACACTTATAGACATCGTATCTGTAAGTGAATTAAGTGATACTTTTCTTTTATACCAACCGGTTATTTTTAAGGGTACTAGACGCATATGGTAGTACTTTTATTACTGGTACCGTAACTAATAATATGAACCCATATCTTGCACCTGGTGGTATTTAATGTTTTTTAATTTCAGGAATGATAAACTTCAACATGTTTGGCATACCTATGGTTGGTTCTGATATTTGTGGGTTCGCTGGACCTGTTGAAGTTGAACTATGTACACGATGGATGCAGCTGGGTGCATTTTATCCATTTATGCGCAACCATAGAGACAACCAAGGAGATGTAAGAACGCATGAAATTATTAAAGCTAGCATACATTATTTATATCATCATTGGATTCTGTCCCTAAATGCAATGGACTGTGCCCTAGAGTCTAGAACAATGTCCGGATTCTCCGGAAAGACCTGTTAATAATAGTAATAATAATAAGTAA
This sequence comes from Limnoperna fortunei, assembly GCA_944474755.1. Lineage (NCBI taxonomy): Eukaryota > Metazoa > Mollusca > Bivalvia > Mytilida > Modiolidae > Limnoperna > Limnoperna fortunei. Next base: position 109,447,490 of record OX104112.1, on the reverse strand, counting down.
TAAATGTACTTTCCTATAGAGGGCGCAAAATGACACTTTCTACATATTAACAATAAAGAAGTGTAACTTAACAAAAAGAAACTTGTTCACCGGGACGACATGAATGTATTGAACGCAACATGGCAGTCCAACTTGAAATTCTATCGAGTAAGCCTCCATTGTTTTGTAGAATCAGAACAACTTATTTCTTTTAGTTTCAAATAAATATTTTATTATGAACTTTTAAATGTTTATAAAATTTGAAACTGTTTTCGTTTAATACAATTTATAGAGTAAAAAATATTGTAATAAATTCAAATGTGTACTTTCCAGCTAGAAGTCGTTGTATTTGCTTTGAAAACACCAAGCATTTTATAGCCTGGATCAACACTTTTGTTAGCGTTAGTTAGAGTTTAAAGTGAAATCAGGAGAGTAATCGTCATTGTTTTCTACTTTGTACTAAATCTAACATAAATGTAAACGTTTGTTACAGGGTCAAGATCCCACGAGTCCCTTGTTTGTTAATACTTTACCAATAATGAAAAGTGCGTTGGAACAGAGATACCGACTACTGCCGTATCTTTATACACTGTTTTACAGGAGTCATACCGACGGTCGACCAGTTATTAGACCGCTCTTTTTTCAGTAAGGCGACTAAAATCAAAATGAACATACTCGAAAGTAGTACGCCACAGATGTCATTTTCAGTGTCGAGTAAAATTTTACAAATTTATATGAAAGAATATCGGTATCACTATTCACTAGTTGTTTTGTACAAGTGATTGTGCTCGAAATCTTTAGTAGTAGGTCTGGTATGTATTTAAGGTTTAACTACAAAAAATATTTTCTCCATCGAGGGATAACAAAATTTCCGTTTTGCACATTGTATAATCCGCGTAGCGGATTATATTAAATGTGCACAACGGAAATTTTATTATCCTTCGATGGAGAAAATATTTTTTTGTAGTTAATACTTATAAATAAATTCTAATAATAGAATAAACTCAACAATTTTATTTTTTAACCTGACATTTTTGAAAAATCAGATCAACACAAAAACTGTTAGTTTCCCGTGGAGTAATATATGACGTCAAAGGGCGCGTGTCTCCATGACGATCAAATTTGCTTTCCATCCTCTGATAGAAAATATTTTTCAGCCAATCAAAAGTCAGTATTCTCGCAAAATTTATTTATAATTAGATAACAAGAAATAGTACTCTTACTCATTTGTTCTACTGCAACCTATATAGATAAATTGGCATAGTATGCTTAATTTAACTAAATCTTTTTATCTGCATGTATTTGTAACTGATTATATTACCCTCTATGCAACATTTTTGTTTCATACACTTTCATGTTGGTAAACATGGTTTATTTGTGTACATGACGATGTAAAGGAATATCTTTTGTGTATGAGGTTTTTCACTAGAAGACAAATGTGCACAAACAATCATATTTGCGTTCCTTATTCTTTTAGATTTCCACTTGATACCGCAACATATTCTATAGATCGCCAGTTTTTATGGGGAGATGGACTGATGATTTCACCTGTACTAGAACAGGCAAGTTGACATCAGAATATTAAACAATAATAATTAGTTTCAGTTCCGAAGTTTAGATCCAATTAAATGAAAAAGTTTTCTTAGATTTTCATAGGCATTAAAAGATAAAATGTTTACGAAAACTTTTCATTGTGTAGTCCTGAAGTCAATGTCCTTCTATTGCACATGTAAATACTGACACTTACGTCCATTTAAGATTTCTCATCTATATGAAAGTTATTGCTGTAATCACCCTTGAGACCTTTCAGCAACAATACATCCACTTAATGGGTTTAATGGTATTTATTTCTAGCACACTTGTCATAGTGTGATGTGTTTCTGCATCTGTTGTCAGGGTATTATAATGAAGTGGATGGTTTCTGCATCTGTTGTCAGGGTATTATAATGAAGTGGATGGTTTCTGCATCTGTTGTCAGGGTATTATAATGAAGTGGATGGTTTCTGCATCTGTTGTCAGGGTATTATAATGAAGTGGATGGTTTCTGCATCTGTTGTCAGGGTATTATAATGAAGTGGATGGTTTCTGCATCTGTTGTCAGGGTATTATAATGAAGTGGATGGTTTCTGCATCTGTTGTCAGGGTATTATAATGAAGTGGATGGTTTCTGCATCTGTTGTCAGGGTATTATAATGAAGTGGATGGTTTCTGCATCTGTTGTCAGGGTATTATAATAAAGTGGATGGTTTCTGCATCTGTTGTCAGGGTATTATAATGAAGTGGATGGTTTCTGCATCTGTTGTCATGGTATTATAATAAAGTGGATGGTTTCTGCATCTGTTGTCAGGGTATTATAATAAAGTGGATGGTTTCTGCATCTGTTGTCAGGGTATTATAATAAAGTGGATGGTTTCTGCATCTGTTGTCAGGGTATTATAATAAAGTGGATGGTTTCTGCATCTGTTGTCAGGGTATTATAATGAAGTGGATGGTTTCTGCATCTGTTGTCAGGGTATTATAATAAAGTGGATGGTTTCTGCATCTGTTGTCAGGGTATTATAATAAAGTGGATGGTTTCTGCATCTGTTGTCAGGGTATTATAATAAAGTGGATGGTTTCTGCATCTGTTGTCAGGGTATTATAATAAAGTGGATGGTTTCTGCATCTGTTGTCAGGGTATTATAATAAAGTGGATGGTTTCTGCATCTGTTGTCAGGGTATTATAATGAAGTGGATGGTTTCTGCATCTGTTGTCAGGGTATTATAATGAAGTGGATGGTTTCTGCATCTGTTGTCAGGGTATTATAATAAAGTGGATGGTTTCTGCATCTGTTGTCAGGGTATTATAATAAAGCGGATGGTTTCTGCATCTGTTGTCAGGGTATTATAATAAAGTGGATGGTTTCTGCATCTGTTGTCAGGGTATTATAATAAAGTGGATGGTTTCTGCATCTGTTGTCAGGGTATTATAATAAAGTGGATGGTTTCTGATCCCGTTTACAAGACTCCGCTAAATAATCTTTTATTTGACCATTCAATGCCATCTTTCAATTCTGTTATTTGTTTTTCGTTAATGTTGGTAAGTATTCTTCTGTCTTGAGGACGAAATGTGATTGGTTTATCTCGACATTAAAAAGATTACAGTAGTGAGGTGTTTCGTTAATTGTTGGTGATTCTCTTGTCTTGTTGAGGAATGTGATTGGTTTATCTTCTCATTTAAAAGATTACAATAGGGAGGTGTTTCCATTGCGGTTAATTATTAAATTATGATGCAGGGTGCCACTACAGTAAATGCCTACGTTCCTGCGGGTATTTGGTATGACTTAGAAACTGGTGCTGCAACGAGATCCAATGGTGCGATGCATGTATTTAGCGCCCCTCTGAATAAAATAAACGTCCATGTCCGTGGTGGTGTAATACTACCAACACAAGAACACGATGTTACAACGACAAAAAGGTAAAAAAGGTTCAGGGTTTGGTTGTTTTTTTCTTGTTCGAGTGTAGTTTAACGCAACTGCCAGATTTTTTTTAGCTATATCATTGCATCCAATTTTTATTCTGCGAGGAAGGTGGAATTCCAGGAGAAAACCCACGACCTACGACAGGAAAAATGGCAATCCTTGTCAATTAAGGTTGGAGTCGAGTACATCATGCCCCCATTGAGACCCGAACCTGCAACCTCGGTGTTGACAGGCCACGTGATCAATAGTAGATGACTAACTACCTTAACCACTCGGTCAACGAGGTACCTTCAAGGTTGGAATTGAAAAAATATGTAAACTAGGAGCATCAGAAAATAAAAATGAATGCTTGCATACTTTTGCATACGTTATCATTTTAGCTCAGCTGACCCAAAGGGCCACGTTGACTATTCTTATCTTGGCGTCGTTGTGGCAGGCATCGGTCGTAAGCTTTTCACATTTCAATAATATTCTTATCCAAAAACCACTTAGTCAATTAATATCGATCTTGTCCAGAATGTGTATTGTGTAATACTTAACAAAGTTTAAGTTTGTGGTGCAGATCAAATATTTAACATGGCTGCAGTTTCTATTAATACGCCCGGATTAGTACGATGATCTTTTGACAAATGCTTGATTTGTGATATTGAAAAAAATGTTCCTCAGATGGTCCTCTAAAAAGTTTGAGTTCGACATGTTAAACAATCGTGCAGAAATGATCTTTTGTTGCTGATTTGTCAGGGCTGTGCATGCTTTCTGATTGGCTGAAATGTAAAATTCTTCTAGTAAATCTCATTCCAGATTTATTTGTAACATTGTACAAATTAACATCCAATAGTCGTTTACTAATTTCGATGTCTCGGTGACGATCCGTAATCCAATTCGCTGCCATGATGGAATACAGCTTAACGTAGAACCCAATATAAAGTACGTAAAACCGGGCTCTTACAGGAACGTTACAAACACTTAACCCATTATGCAAAAATTAAAACTATAGGTCTTTTCTATTTTTAGTTTTTCGCTGCTGATTGGAAATTCAACATAGTGCTAGGTCTGCGATATTCTGATTGACTGATATTGAAAATAGGTTGGCAGCTTGATTTGCGATACATGTGTTATAGGAATGTACCTCAGATGATTTTCTACTGGTTTTAAAACCAAGATGGCTGCCAGCATGTGACATAGGACTCTTCTTGAAAAAGAGTAAAACGTCTCGTACTTTCTTATGAACTGAAAACACCAAACCATGCAAAAAATAAGCCTTGAGAAAAGAGTTTACTTTTTTTTAGTTTTGTTGACGATTGAAAATTCAGAGTCGTTGACTGGTCTGAACACTCTCAAATGACTGCCTTTGTGTAACATAGCTTTACATAGGACCCTTAAATGTATACACACAGCTTTTGTTATTAACTGTCCGACAGCTGTAAATCAAATTCCAGCGAGTATTTCTCTTCTATTTTTCCGACGCAGTCGGTATTATATTCACTTTTTACCCTTTGACCTCATGACACTTCACCTCTCGAAAAGCAAGTAACGTGATCCTAATTCTGTTTCTTGATTAGTCAAAAACCAATTTGGACGGGGGTTCGAAACAGGGTAATGAATTGGACAAGGGTTCGGAACAGGATGGTAAATTGGCAATTCACCTTTCAAATTGTGTACTATTATTATTGGATTTTGCCGTCTGTTTGTTTATAAAATTATTTCATAGTGCAATTTAAGTATTAAGAAGGACAGAGATGAGCTGCAGTTTGTAAAATTTTATATTAAACAACTTGTACAAAAATGTTAAATATTTTTTATTTGAAGTACAGCGCAAATTAAAACGCATATTAACACCCTGGATTTTTCCGGGATTTTATGGAGTGTAAAAGAAACGAAGAGAAGAAATTTCAATTAATTTCTTTAATAAATACAAATTAACAATCATGTTATATACATGTTGATATTAAATCAAATGTATTATTATTGTTCTTGGGCGTCCGTCGTAGTACACACATAGATAGAGAGTTGTGGCTCTAATTGTAAAGTATACTTTGCTAAATCAGTAAATTTTAAACTATAAACATTTTATTAAACAATTCTTATATTCAATTTGTTGACATTATCGTATAACTGCATTTGGTGCTCGCAGAAAAACTTCATTTCTATATCTTAGGCAGTGGATTTCAATACATAATAGCAATAAACGTTCTGGAATACATGTACATGTACAACCAAGTACATGTAGTTGTATGTAAATTATCAATTTTGAGTTAACTGTATGCTTGGTAAATCTGTTAATATTGAAAACACGTAAATAAAAAAAGGGGGAGGGACGCACACATGTATAAATTAATAATTTCCAACTCGTTTCACCTGGGATAATAATTTATAGGTTCATGATTTCTTTCACGTAGTAATAATTGTCCGTCAGTACTTCCCCAAACAAATTTCCATCAAACATTTCTGGTCTATTGAAACGGGGAATTTGTATGACAATAACGGCGATTCGTAGTTCAATGCATAACTCAATTTATATCTTTACTGCGGCGGTTATCTTTTTTAAAGATAGTACTTGTTTTAAATTTGTTTTTTCTGTGCTGATTGTTCAATGTGGCTTTCAGGGCTGTTTATAAGTTCCGATTGCCATATAGAATTTTGTCTTTCAAACAGGTGATGTTTAAAGCATACTATAAATGTGTATTTTTCTTTTAAAGTCGATTAAAAGACTTTACTCTGATAGTTGCCTTATCTGAGAGAGGGTTGGCATCCGGCGAACTCTTCTGGGACGACGGGGAATCGTTTGGTAAGTTTTGGCAATGAGTAAAGATACTTTATAAAATATCTTGTATGCCTTAATGAATTGTCTTTATCACTTTTTATTTTTCCTTTTTTCTATTATGATTCTTTGCACCTAAACTGAAAACAAAACACATCCTATTTCAAATTAAGGTTTTGTCTGGTTGTTCAAAAGAGTTGTAACGATACTTTAAGCACATTTACAAGTATATAATGACGTCCAGTATTATTGGGGTAGGAAGCCACCGACATTCGGCAGGAACACTGGCAATCTTTGTCAATTAAATTAAAGTCGATCGCACAGTAAGCTTCAAACCTGCAGCCTTATTATTGAAAAGCATGTGATCAAATGTAGGTGACTAATTACCTGTACCCTTCGGCCACCACCCATGAGTTTAATGAGATGAAACACGAATATGGTATATAGTATATAAATGATCACAGGAATTCTTATTAGCTTTGATTAAATTTGTTAATATAAAATTCAAATAGAGAAGGAAACCTAACATTTAGTGCCAGTAGCTGGTAATGCAACCTTACTCATCAATCAATCAATCAATCAATCAATCAATCAATCAATCAATCAATCAATCAATCAATCAATCAATCAATCATAAAGTCTCCAAGGAATGCTTTAGTATATCCCTAATGTTTTTTTGTATAAACAACCACTATTTTCTGATGATTCTTAATATAGTATCTTTAATAATATCAGAAAATCTCTTAAACAATATGGTGACCATTATAATTAGCATTAAAACGATGATAATTGTTTTGCAGATACAACGGGTTTGACATACAACAATTTTATTACATTCCAAGCTGAAAGTGTAAGTAGTAATCATAATACTAAGTACTCCACCTTTATTATTTATTTTATATTGAATTCTCCTTGGTATCTTCGATTCCTTTTTTCCAGCTGTAAAACACAACTTACATAAACTTTGTGGTCAAAGTAATTAAAAAGTGGAGACACTTGTGGCATTTGTATCTTATACGAAAATCAAAAATAAAAAATAAAGATGGAATCAAAGTAGACGACATTGTTACCAAAGTAAAAGCTGAAGCTATAACATACTGGTATAATTGATATCAATGTTGTTTCATTACAAAAAATACTATTAGTTTATCTAACCGCTCTTAGCTTCATAAAGTTGGATTCATATACTAATATGTAGTTTTAGTAATTTACTCCTCATACAGTAGGAGTCGGATCTATAAAGTTTGCTGTTGCAGTAATTGCTGTTTTTATCATACCACAGTCACTACAAACGTAACCCAAACCAAATATAAACTATTGGTTCACTCAGTGATTCGGACGAGTCAGTCGCTTCCTCTAACTAGACTTTTATTGACTTCCTTATGGGCATGATCACACGAGTTAATGCTGTTACGTTTAGACAGAGACTCTGACCTTTAAATGTCTACCTTTTGAATGTTTCAGTGACAACGATTTAATGCGGTTACGTTTAGACAGAGACTCTGACATTTAAATGTCGACCTTTTAAATGTTTCAGTGACAACAATTTAATGCGGTTACGTTTGGACACAGACTCTGACCTTTCACTTTCTACCTAATGAATGTTTCAGTGACAACGATTTAATGCGGTTACATTCGGGTACAGCCTTTGATCTTTAAATGTCTACCTTTTGAATATTTCAGTGGCAACGATTTAATGCGGATACGTTTAGAAAAAGACCATGTCAGTGGCAACGATTTAATGCGGATACGTTTAGAAAGAGACCCTGATCTTTAAAGGTCTACCTTTTGAATATTTCAGTGGCAACAATTTAATGTGGATACGTTTAGAAAGAGACCCTGACCTTTAAATGTCTACCTTTTGATTATTTCAGTGGCAACGATTTAATGCGGATACGTTTAGAAAGAGACCGTGACCTTTAAATGTCTATCTTTTGAATATTTCAGTGGCAACGATTTAATGCGGATACGTTTAGAAAGAGACCCTGACCTTTAAATGTCTACCTTTTGAATATTTCAGTTGCAACGATTTAATGCGGATACGTTTAGACAGAGACTGTGACTTTTAAATCTCTACCTTTTGAATGTTTACATAAGATTTACGCAGGTCCTAGGATAAACACGTGTCTTTTACTTTGTAAGGCGGGTTTTTATTTGCTATTAAAAAGCTGTCAGGAAATTTGATATCAGTTTTATTGAACACTTAGCCGTCATGCATTGACACCTTGTTTATACTGATTGCTTTGTAATTTGGGCATCCAGTACATCGATGAGATACCAAATCACTGAAAGTGATATTTATAGATTATTTGCGTTTTTTGAAACGAGATGCGTTTTCTCGTCCATATCTCATCGAAGGGCGATAGCCCTAAGATGAGATGACGAGAAAATGCATCGAGTTTCAAAATACGTAAATAATCTGTTTATCGCTGTTTTGTAACATTGTGACGTCACAGGGTTTACTTAACGACGTCTTGACAGCGATCTGAGATGGGCCTATCTCACGTTAGTAGAGTGAGATGGAATAATATCGCACACAACGATCAAAGGAAAATACTGTAAAATAGCGATAACAGTGCATACCAAAACCGATTTCGGCTTTTCATGATTTTCTTTTGTTAATTGTACTGTGATGTAAATTATACCTAATTAATTTTTAAATCCGTCTAAAACACGAAAGAATTTAATGTTAAATTGTCTGTTGATTCTAAATTGATAACATGTAGTGTATGTTGAAGTGTATATAAGTGTGTTGTTGATTAAGCTGTTATTATTAGAATGATTTGTTAAATAGGGTCGACTTGAGTCTACCATAGTACGTGATGATTATGATTACGTAAAAACGAATCTCGGGTCTGTTATTATCTATGGTGTCCAATCTTCGCCGGCTACAGCACAATTAAATGGACACCAAATTCCATTTAGATATAACTCAAGTCTTAAGGTATGTATGCTTTGTTCTATATAAAAGTAGCAAAGAAAACCGACCGAACAACAAGAGCCAAAAGCCAAGGGATAGTTACAAATCCGGATAGAGACAAAACAACACAAAAACAAAAAAACATAAAACACAGAAAGAGAGTAACCCGAAACCAATAAAAACCATGGGTGCCTTATTGTTTGTTTGAATGTTGTTTAGCGCCACGTTCAGAAATGTGTCAGCTATATCATGGCGTCCAGTTTTAATTGGGGGAGGAAGCCGGAGTACCCGGAGAAAACCCCCGTCCTTCGGTATAGATATTATTAGAGTAATAATCAAACAAAATGTCATAAAATGTACAAAATGTATTAAGCTAAAAAAGATATCAATGTCAAAAAATTTTAATATGAGTATGCCCTTGAATGTTTATTAGGCAATGACTTAAATAGTTGTAAAGATATTTGTGCAGCAAATAAATCATTTAGCTTTGATTAAAAAACAATGTATACATTATTTGTTTACAAATTTTGTTTTTAAAACTATTTTAGAATCGGATTTTAAAAAAACTTCTAAAATAAAAAATTGCAAAAACTAGTTCTTAAAAAAATTTAATTTCTATATCACGTTAAATATGAAAAATAGCAAAGAAAACCGACCGAACAACAACATCAAAAAATCGAGGGGCAGTTACAAATCCGGATATAGACAAACGCAACACAAAAACCAAAAACACAAAAAACAGAAACAGAGTAACCCGGACCCAATAAAAACCATGGGTGCACTAGGGAAAAGTCAAATCCAGGAATAGGAATCACTACCTATATATATAGTAATTTTTAAATCTATATTTGTAGGTCCTTCACTTGGAACATCTGCGCATAGACCTCTGGAAGACTTTTAATATTAACTGGTGATACAATCTACAAACTAACGTATTTTGTACTAAAATTAATCAGTAATTACAAATTCTTAATCAGCGATATTGTTGTTTTTATAGGTTTTACAAGTTGGTGAATTACTAAGACTGTGGCGAAATCAAACTAACACGGAATCAGGTTTCCAACTTTTATTAACTGCAAACTTCTATTTACAGTATGTACAGCTTCTTTCACTTTCAACAATACCACATTGGATAACTGCTATTGTCACTGTCTAATCTTACAACTAATACTTGTACTTAAACTTAAACTCCATAAATGTTACAACCATGTCTTATATACTATTTTATTAAGAATATTATAGAAAGTTCCTTTTCTTTTAGTTTCTATAATTATCTAAATCTTTCTTATCTAATAATAAACTTTTGACTATAAATAGTAACAGGTAAATTCCGGAAGCTTCCAGGTAAATAAAAAGATAAACAATAGTACAATCAATTAATTTCTAGAATAAACCATAACATCCTTGATCTAAACAATTATATAACAATTATAAAATGACATTATTAAAAAATAATCACAAGTAAAAATATTTAATATCGTGAATACAGTTCGCGACAAAGACATTTCTATACCTGTATCTCAACACATGTGATAAAATCTGCTTTCTTTCCGTCTAACTGTAATGGTATATAGAATGGGTCTATGTTTTCATGAACAGCTACGTTCTATGCAAGCTTAAAACTGTCAGGTATAGTAATAAGTATCTAGGGTGTTGATCTAATTAAATTAGCATTTTATTAATTTTTTTAACATCGTGCTCACAGTTTTCCTTTTGACCTCTCTTGCCGGAGCGTATAATTTTATTTCCTATTCGCTTCCGTTTCTGTTCTGTTTCATTCCTCAAAAGTGGCTCACTATTGAGCATTTGTCTATGAGTTGGGGAAAGCAAGCTGATGTCCTTGAGTTGGGGAGAGCGAACTGATGTCCTTGAGTTGCGGAGAGCGCGAGCTGATGTCCTAAAGTTGGGGAGAGTGGGCTGATGTTCTTGAGTTTGGGAGAGCGAGCTGATGTCCTGGAGTCGGAAGAGCGAGCTGATGTCCTTTATTTGGGGAAAGCGAGCTGATGTCCTTGAGTAGGGGAGAGCAAGCTGATGTCTTTGAGTTGGGGACAGCGAGCTGGTGCCTTTTAGTTTGGGAGAGCGAGCTGATGTCTTTGAGTTGGGGACAGCGAGCTGATGCCCTTTATGTTAAGAGAGCGAGCTGATGTCCTTAAGTGGGGGGGGGGGGGGGGCGGGCGGATGCTCATTAGTTGGGGAGCGCGATCTGATGTTCTTGAGTTGGGGATAGCGAGCTGTAGTAAACATTTAGATGTAACACATTTTTCTGCCAAAAAATTCCAATCATTTGAGGTTTTGAAAATATCTGTGTTACAATGATTATAATTTAATGCTTTTGAGTTTAACTTTCTTTGGTTTCGTGAGTTTTAGGTACAAATTAAGTGGGTCAGTGGGTACAAGTAGCACTACCAGGTCGTTCAAGATTTTATACAAAAGTACGAGACGTATTTCTTGACGACGTTCAGCTAGTGGTTTTCACTCTAACATTAGTTATTCATCATTTCGGTGACACTATTTTTACGGTTATAGTCGCTATAAAGAACGCTATTTCGATTTTTCATTCAGACGTTCAATCTTGTCATTTTCTTCTGTAAGAATATCATTTCAAAATAGTTTTCTTATTTCATCATTTTGATTCGCATATATTGGAAATTTACATTCAGACCTTCATACATCTTAATTTCCATATTCAACAATGCTATATTTTATGCACAAGTCCTTTTTATGACTGTTTTCATTGTAAAATATTCTGAATTATTTTTTTACTTGTTTATATTGTGAAATAGCTGTAGCTTGAATATAAAGAAGGTCAGCATCATAATGTTCTTTTGTTCGACCTTTCTTCTTTTAATTTATATTGAAAATATGTTAATTTTTAATGTCAAATTACCAATACCGCTAAAGGTCAAATTTGAAACAAATTTAATGTAGGTAGTGTTACTTTTAATTCCATTAAGTGAAAAGCCTATTGGTCGTACAACAATAGAACTTATATTTATTGAATTGTTCATGATGCTGAAATAAATGACATGTGTGGAAAACTTTTTTACATATATATTCGCCTCACCATAAGATAGTTACTGTACAATATTTACTAAAGCAAAAACTTATTACACACTGTAGCTGCAGCTGTTATGACTTTACATACTCTTAAACACAAAACTTAAACTTGCTTAAACTGACCCAATAAAACGAATCTACGTACAGAAAAATTATTCAAAATACATGAATTTCACAATACACCTAAGAACAATACAAGGGCATAAATGCAAACACACATAACGTTGTGGCGGAGTTAAGGGATTCAATACCCGAGGATCTATGTTATACCCTTATAATGCAGACACGTATAACTCAACCAATAAAAATATATTTGCACAATACAGATTCGGCTGTAAATGACATTAAGAACAAACACTAGACAGCCAACTGGTAAATATTACGGTCACTTACAAAGGGGCAATTTAGAATCTTGATATTAAACAGAATTATATGAACATAGTGGTCATGTAGACAAATAAAACCATTTGATAATTCGTTTGCTGATTATTCTAAAGATGAAGTTTTGGACAAGAGTACATACTTATAATGAACTAAAATATATTCCAGTGATAAAATGAAATAAAACAATACTACTAAAATGATCGCATAGAGTATAATACTGTGTATATGTTAATACCATGGTAAAGTACATGTCGGTTATACACAATAAAACTAGAAATACATTATATTGTTTAACTCTTTTACTTTACAGACACAGTTAAAATAGTTACTTTTATTTGAGTAATTTTTTAATAAAGTTCTTTTTCTGACGCATGTGGTTTCGAAATCGTATTCGAAAAAGTTATTAAAAAGTTAATAAAATGTAATTTAATTACCTATAATGAATTAAAAAGTCCTAAAATAAAGCGAGATCGACAGAATATACGACCGTAAAAGACGCACAATTCATTTATAGCGTCTCTTTCAACAACCTATATCCGTTTAGATCGGTTCCTTGAACGTCATATTAGGCAGATGATGCTGTATATGAGACTTCAATATGTTTTGTCAAACTAGTTTGTGCGATTTACCAAAGCTATTATTTCTATTTATAACTATTGGAAATTCTCTATCCTACTAACAACTTTAAAATATGTTTGTTAGCAATATATTAGCAAAACGTTGGGAAATGTTTGGTAAATATTTTCATTAAAAAATATTTTTAAATATATACAGATATACGTTTCCAGAGATTTCCAAAAACAAAATAACATGAAAAGTAGTCCCCTTTGTTCCTGCGCAATCCTTTCTTTAACTAAATGCAAAGGTCATCAAGGCAACTCTAAAAGACCAGTCAATATGATTGCGATATAATTTTAATGATTTATATAATTATATTTCCAATCGTTGTAAGGTACTAAATTAGAGTGAAATTAATATCTTTCGGGTTGTCTCCCATAGAGGGTTGATATTCCCGCGGTTGCACATACCGTTTCATTCAGCACGACAAGGCCTTAATGCTAGCACCTCTTATAGTGTTTTATACAAATTTTTGTCTTGCGTATATATTATTTCATTATGATTGAAGTTTGGTGTGAACATAAAAAATTGCGAAGAGACTGATTGTGTATTGACTGTATTTCATATTTATTATTAAAATTCAGCAATTGGTTATGTCGTGTGGTTATCCAATTTTATATGGGTTTTTGTGTTTTATTTCTATAGCTCTAGTTGTAGAGTGGTATGGCTTTAAACATTAAATATTTGCATATAGGATATTCTAATGTTAGTTGTTTTCTTGCTCTATGGGAGTATTGTTGCCAAAAGAACAAGATACAGCTTGCTTGCCTTCCTCGTGTACAATGCACAAGAGTAATTATTAAAATATAGTTAATTCGATCTATGGAGCGAAAAATGATAGTAGCTTTCCATTTAAATGATAATAGTTTTCCACTTAATCCAAATTTAACGAACATACCTGTAAAAAATTACCTTTAAATTTGACCTTCAAAAATACTGGAAATTTTATTTCGAAAATAACAAATTCGAAAGAAAACCTATTGAGATAACAGCATTGTGAAGCTTTATTACCTTGACTTGATCATTGTTATATATAAATTGAATTGATTTAACAAAATAAACAAATGAAAGAAAAAATATTTATTATCTTTGAAAATTGAAAAGGCCATAAAATAGGATGTTTAGGTACTTTGATGACTTTAACCACGGACCATATGATCTTTGCAGATTACTCCTTAAAATAGGCATTTATAAGACCGATTCACTTAACATACATTGAAAACAAAAAATTCAAAAAGGGCTATGCCAAAAGTATCTGGCCTTTTCACTGGCTGTTTTTATGCTCAGGATAACTATAAGATAATTGCGTCCAAACATACATTAAAAACATTAGTTTAAACTCGAAATTCAAAGACGGCTAGTGGCCTATAAGAAATGAAATATGTGTTCCTGAGTCGTTTCCTATTTAAAAAATTATTTATTATATTTATTTTATTTTATTTATTTATTTGTTCAACACATTTACAATAAATAGATATATCACATAAAATGTAATGAATACAACAATAGAAACTGGCTCTTGATACAATTCTACACCCATTCATCATAATTGATAAATAAAAATAAAATTGCACCAAGATGTAGTTTTGAAAATAATGTTTTAACTATAACAAAGTATAACAAACTATATACTAAGTAAATTCAATTTATTTTGACCACTAATGCTTCCTCTTGGAGGAAATATCTTGGAATTCTCATCTTAAAGCTTTAGTATCAATCATGTCTCTGTTCAAAAGACATCGCAAAGAAGTGTCGGCAAGGATAGGAGAAATGGGGTCCATTGTTCCAGAAACAATAAAATATCAAAAACATGTAGAATATTTACGAAAAATACAAAGGAAACCGACCGAACAACAAAAGCCAAAGCCAATAAACGATTACAAATCCGGATTCTGACAAACATATTCAACATAAAACAAAAAACCAAAAACAAAAGCATTTTTAAAAACTCTAATGGGTGTGTGGTTAGGACTGTGAAGTGAATTATACCTAATTTATTTTTAAAACATCTATACAGTGTCTCTCAGGAAGAGAAACTGCACAGTATTTGCACGGTTTAAGTGTCTGTTGATCATAACTTGATAAACTGTAATATATGCTGGATTGTATGAACTGTCGTTTGTCAAGCTAGCTTTAATTACTAGACATGCTTTCCTTGAAAATGCTCGACGTGGATCTACTGTAGTACATGATGACTGTTAATACGCCTGTAAAAGTGAATCTTTGATCGATCATTATTTATGATATTCAGTCCTTCCCGGCCAGCACAGTTAAATGGACTCCAAATGTCATATATACAAGATTATTCTTGAGAAAGAATAATCACAATGTTTTCAAAAATAAGAATGATACGCTATTAACTAAACTAGGACAGATATCAACGTCAATACGTTAAATATAATTATGACCTTGAATGTTTATTTCTTAAGGACTGAAAGTGTTTTATAGAAACTTGGTTGTAGGAAGAAATTACGCAATATTTTTAATTGTATAAAAATTCGGTTTATAAAACATTGTTTAGAAGTAAGATTTTGAATTTTCAATTATGTAAGAAAACATGATACAATTAGCAATCAAAAATAAAACAAAATTAATTTTTACATCAAGTAGAAAGGATATTGAAATATTTTTAAAATTTATATCTGTATGCCCTTCACCTGCAAGATTTACACACTGACCAATGAAAGAAATTGTATATTAGCTGGTTATACAATCTACAAAGTAAAGTATTTTGTATTAAACTTAATCTGGGATTATAAAATGTAAATCTGAGATATTTTGTTCTTGTAAGATTTACCACAGGTTGGTCAATCACTAAGAACTTGTTTATCTTAACATATTAACACGAATCTGACCACTGTGGATAGTGTACCGATCACTATCAATGTAACGCTATACGTATATTTATATACTCATTTGTTTTCACCAATGTCGATGTTTTATTAACATAAGACTGTTGAGCAATTGGCTGTCTCTTGTTTGTTCTCACTTGTTATTTGGAAATAACAGTCGAATCTGTATTGTGGAAGTATCTTTTATTCTACTAAGAGTACTGTCATTATAAGTTTTTGTATGCTTGGTATAAACTAGACCCTTTATATCTTGTAGTGTTCTTTTCTTTTAATTTGTAATATGTAGTTGTTGTTGATGTTTTTGCATTTCTGTGTTGTTTAGGTTAAGAAAATAGCAAAGAAAACCGACCAAACAACAAAGAGCCAAAACCCAAGGGACAGTTAAAAATCCGGATATAGACAAACACAACACAAAAACCAAAAACAGAAAAAAACAGAAAAACAGTAACCCGAACCTAATAAAAACCATGGGTGCACAATTGCTCCGGACAAGTAAGCAGTGCGTTCCTCTAATTAGACACCCGTCGATTTACTCATTGTCTTGTGTAGGGAAAAGTCAAACCAGGAATAGGACACACTAGACTCAGCTAAAATGTCAGATCGTATTCGAGACCCATAACGATCAATTAAGTCGTGGTGCCGACTTCTGGAGAGATAACATCAACCTAGGTACAACAAACCCTTGTTTGAGTAGTTTAGCAGTCAACAGCAGTGATCGGTCTAGAAAATGGGAAGAACGATGGCAGGATCTGGTCATTAACGTATAAGTTGTGAAATGAACACACCATACGATGGAGCTGCTGGAAATTTTGCTGTCGATGAACGGAAAGTTGACAATTGGAAAGTTGAAGTCATCACGCTTGTCGTAGAGTCTAGTTTGTAGTTTTCCTTAATTCCTAAATTAGGGATTCCATTCTGAATTCAGAATCTTAACCCTGTCCACATGATGTTACTGTACTACACCAGTGTTTGATTTGTGTGATACATATTGTTTATGATTTTATACTGTGTATGCTGAACAAAATACAAATGTCATAATTTTCATAGTTTGTTGTATTTAATTATTTTTACGTAACACTGACCAGAACACACTGCTTGTCATTTATATTTTATATGTATTACTTTTGCTACAATTTTATCACCTCATGAACATTTGTTTATGTTATCAAAAGGTATGGCTGATATTAAACTTCTTGAACAAACTCTGTGAAGTAAATTTTCTATAAACAATTTAAAAACCCATTACTTATAAACACCGATAAACTGCACGATATTGATATATGTTCAATTTGTATTTGCACATTAATTCAAGTTTCTAATATGTGAAATGTTGAAAGATCGTTTATTCCTGCTGTCGACAATGCCACATATACCTTAAACATACTGGAATCCTTGTTCCGATGTGTGTAATAATCTTTGATCTTTAATAAGTAGAGCCATAATACATGCTTAAGTGCGACCTTTGGCTGGGTCATCTGTTTAGATAAAATGTTTTGTGTTATATGATAAAGTATTGTTCTCCAGAACTGTATTACATATCTTCAGTTGGAATATTTGTCGGTCTGCTGATATTCCCAGGCTTCTTGTCTTGGTAAACTAAAATACAGAGATTAAAAGCTCATACACATACAATTTTTTAAATAGCCAGACAATGTTTTATGTATTTCGGAAAGATTGACGTTTTTTACTTTCGTTTTCTACAATCTCTACCAATTATCATTGTCCTAGGCGGTATTTCTTTGTTTTAATTTATAAAGTGACCAGTAATGTTCCAGATTTATTTTCAAGTTGTCTACTTAGGTTAGTCTGTGTACACAGGTTTATACCCATTTTCTAAACTGCAAATCAAGGAATTAAAACCTTTCTATCAAAAGGTGATGAAACCAGACATTTTTAGATGAAGGTAGATTAGCAGGCTAAATGGGACAAATGGGACAGGTTTCATAAGTGATACATCCAAATTATATATAATATTCAGTACACATTAAAAACAAATTCCCAATTTCAGTCCTCTCAGTACCTATAGATACTTTTTTAAAGTGTTATCTTGGGAGTTATTTTCAAATCTTGTTACATACTTTGGTGATTCAATAATAAACTAAGTAATAGTTTTCTACATATATTCTGCTTTATAGTCGGGTAGATAATGTGACGACAATGTGATCCTTTTTTTGTTTTCTTCGTATCGTTTTATTTTAATGCAGTCAAATCAGAAACAATAAAAAATAACTAGCTGGGGATATCAGTTACCCAAATATAACAAACACAATATCACAATATGTCGGTGGGACATTCGTAGATTTCAACAAATTGGATTGGTTCTCAGAAATATCGGGTTTAGACAAATACTTTTCTGAAACTCGGGTTATTTTGATTGGTGGTAAACCCTAAATTAAAGATATATTCTGTCAAAACAGGAATAATGCATTGGTACAATTTTTTTGAAATTATTGTGTATAACGTTGAATTTGGATTTGGATTAAATAAATGTTAATAAGCTATGGACAAAAAGAGTCGTATTTGTATAGGCGGAATAATAGTTGTGAAATCACGTACATGTATTATTTTATATTTCATTATTTAGTTATTCTAAAGATAAATTATTTTCGATGCTGTTTCTTTTGTTTTGTAAGAACATTATTTGTTCACCATGACGCCACTTGTATGTGTTACCCATGTTGGTCTATGGTGGGTATCTTTATATAATTCTATTCATGCTGTAATTTATTTATATTAAGTGCTTTGATCGGATAAAAAACGGATAAAAATATAAATGGCGTCTTCTCAGATAATTTATATATCGATATTTCCTCTGAGCGGACTACTTTCAGTAGCCAATGTAAACAAGATGGCGTCCTCCTAGCGTATCGTCAGGGAGAGGAGACAATATTTTCTCTGCCCCAAAGATTTCCAATTAAATCGATTGAGATTTCAAATAAAATATAATATAAATACAATTTAATGTTTCATTTTGTTTTTTTCCTATCAATATCTACAGAACCGCGATTCCTTTGGTACTATGTTTTGCATATCCCTACCCTTTCCGGCCTAGGTACGTTTTGAGGTCTAGATGGGTTTCTGTAACTGTTTTTGCTGTTTTAAAAATTGCAATGATTATTTCACAGAATTATAAGAATTAAACACTGTGTTTTAGGAAATTATCAATGTGTAAACTCCGCGACTCCCTCACAAACTTGACATTAAGTCCTTTAGACTTCATTTAGTTTGTGAGTGAGTCGCCGGAATTTACACATTGATAATTTCCTAAAACCCAGTGTTTAATCCTATAATATTTTCGTGTACTGTTTCCTGACAAAATAAACAGACCTGGGACTAAACTGGGAGGGTTCCAGTGCTCGACCTACAGAGCAGCACAGCAAGTCTCCGGGTGCCGTATAGGGATACTCTCTCGTTGGGTGTAGTCAGGTCATAATACGGAAAGCCTGGCCGCGGACCGTAGTGACTGACGTGTTTGTAGGGTGCGACACTTCTTGCAGGATAAGGACCGCTTTGGGGATTTCGAAAAAGAGAAGGTTCATTGAAGCCGCTACAAAAAGCTAAATACATAATACTCCATACATTTCCAGAGTCAGTCAAAATTGCCTTTCCTGTGTCCCATCCCATCGCTTTTTCCATTGATTTATTGTTTGTTCTCGTTCTGATTATAGCTGAAATACTGCTCGCTGGGCGTACATGAAACATCCAATCAATCAATCAAAATAACAGATAATTTAACAATCTTGCACAATTAAGTCATTTCAGCTGTATCTGTTAATAAAGCTTAGTTAGAGTATCTACAATCCCACAATATCTTTTATCACCTCTTTAAAAAAAATGCATTAAAAGAAAAACTTTAGCATTTTAGTAGCTCTGGTTTTTTTTAAATACTAGTAGCATAATAATTTTTTTAAGTATAGAAAAATATAAATGGACATGTACCAAGTCTAATGTCTCTTGATGATCGGATATGTTAAACTGACAACACGAAACAACTTCAAAGAGTTTTTTTCTTTTGATTAGTGATTTAGGGAAAACAAGAACACGTACTATAGTACATTCATTTTCTACATCATTACAAA
This sequence comes from Limnoperna fortunei, assembly GCA_944474755.1. Lineage (NCBI taxonomy): Eukaryota > Metazoa > Mollusca > Bivalvia > Mytilida > Modiolidae > Limnoperna > Limnoperna fortunei. The sequence continues at coordinate 109,427,379 of OX104112.1, read as the reverse complement.
ACTTTACCTTCTGGCTTAACACCTCTTAAACAGGATGAAGATTTGAATATTATATAAATGGAGAGGAAACAAAATCTGTGTTAGAGTGTTTTATGTGAACTGTGTCATTGTTGTTGTACAATTGATATTGTTCTTTGTAATTATAAACATACAAATCACGCGTTAAATTGACTGCACAATGGTCCACATGAAAACACAATACTGCCGCACAATGTCAAAGCTTGAATATGTCCTCACAGTGTCTTACAACTGTTACAGAGTATTAACACGTAATTATATCCGCACAATGTTTGAATACTGCCGCACAGTGTTAACACGTGATTGTCCTCACAATGTATGAATACTGCCGAACAGTTTCAAAGCGTGATCATATCCTCACAATGTATCAATACTACCACACATTGTTACGCATGATTATGTCCTCACAATGTATGAATACTGCCGAACAGTGTCAAAGCATGATTATGTCCTTGCAATGTCTGAATGCTGCCACACAGTGTTAACACGTGATTATGTCTTCATAATGTATGGATACTGACGCAAATTATGTCCTTACAATGTCTGAATATTGCCACACATTGCCGAAGCGTGATCATGTCCTCACAATGACTGAATACTGACGCAAAGTATCAAAACGTAATTATGTCCTCACAATGAATACAGCAACACAGTATCAAAGCGTGATTATGTCATCACAATAAATACTACCGCACAGTGCCACAGCGTGATTATGTCCTCACAATGTCTGAATACTGTTGCACATTGTCGAAGCGTAAACATGTACTCACGTAAAGGAAACATCGAATTTATCAATCAATCAATTAAAATAACAGACTGAATATTTAATATTACTACCGTACATTCATCTTCTACATCATTACAAAACTTTAACTTCTGGCTTTAAACTATTATTATTGTTGAAGAGGAAACAAAACCTGTGTTAGAGTGTTTTATGTGCACTGTGTCATTGTTTAAGTACAATTAATATTATTCTTTGTAATTATATGACATGAATCACGGATTAATTTGACAGTACAATGGTGCTGATGAAAACGCAATGTTTGAATACTGTCCCACAGTGTCAAAGCATGATTGTGTACACATAATTTCTCAATACTGCCACACAGTGTCAACACGTGATTATTTCCTCACAATGTATGAATACTGCCGCGCAGTGTCAAAGCGTTATTATGTCCCCAAAATGTCTGATTACTGTCGCACATTGTCAACACAATAGTTTTTTACGTCTACAAATAAAACCCACAATGTTAAAATTATAGATTTTAATACTGTCAAATTTTCTGTTTACCATTAGCGGGATTTGAAGTCGCACCGATGTGTTTGTAAAGTATAAACTAAAGAGAGATATTAGATTTATCTTTCTCACTAATGAGACAGCGTGGTACCTATTTTTAGCCGGCTGAGATATCCTTATCTCAACCCGTGGGTCAGATAAGAATTTCACGCTCCTTTTCCCGTAAAAATGTATTGTGACGTCAACTGTCGGTTCAGCAATAAAATTGATAAAATATTTGCTTTAGCTGTGTTAGTTTACTATGCCTTTTTAAATATTAACATGAAAAGAACATATCTGAGCTTCCATGACACAATTTATGCCACAATATGATAGCGGTAAACATCAAAACAAACACGGTGACGCAACATGTGTACACTGGAGATTACGTTCAGGGTAGATAACTCTATTTGTTGCCATATTTCAATAGAACAGAACTGGATTTTTTTTTAACGAATTAGTGAGAAATAGAATCAAACACCTGTGGTTGGGCAAGACGGGAAAATCTCAGACACCCGCGTGAAAGATTTCTTTTGGTCTCCAACTCGGCAGAGCCTCGTTGGAGACCAGAAATCTTTTCACTTGGGTGTCTGAGATTTTCCCGTCTTGCCCTCCCACCGGTGTTAGATTCTATATTTCTTTGCATACTATTTCAATAAAGTATATACAGGTAAATGTTAAGTAAGTTATTGATTCTAGTTTCTTTCTACTTATAAAGCGTTTTGACTGTTACCAGTTTTTATGAATGGGTTTTTCTCTCTTCTCCTATAGACACTCTTATGCAAAGGCATCTGGCAACAAACACTTTATCAAACCATTAACATGTCCCTTGTGGGTTTAATGATACCCTGGTGAGTTTTCTATCCAAGAAATATCCTGCACTGATCAATCCTACTGTTGGATAAATAAACTGGTAACATTCACCCGTTCCTAAATTGTACCACTATGTGCTACTTTTGCATATCCTTTCTCTTCAATGTTCAGGTGCCCAAACAATAGAGTGCACCTGACTATAAATAACCAGACAAACCGGTTGCACTACCCGACTAACCTATTTAGGTAAATCAACTTAAACAAATTTTCCATTAACATTAAAAATGTCCCATACTTACTGCAATATATTGATTAAGTTTCCATAAATTTTCAAGAGTTTTCGGTGTCAATGCGTCTACACGCTATATGTTAAAACGCCGTGTTATTTTATCCGAAATATACAATTTCCATAGAATGCAGTCTTTTTTACTTTTCTTTGAGCGGTAATTTATTTATAAGTTTGATCAATTTAGTTTGTGATCGGTTATGAGTAGCTTAACTGTTGTTTTACTTTGTGTCAATATAATATGTTTTAAAAGACTATAAAGACTATAATGGGAAGGCTCGACCCACACGGCTTCTCTGCCCGTCCACAGGTGGAAGATAAGTCATGAGCTTTAGTTAGAGGTGCTATCAATTCGGAAAGCAGGACCGAGGACAATAGTGGGTAACATGAACAATAAAGACCCCTAATGTAAATTTCGAAAAGAGTAGGCTCATTGTAGCCACTACATAATGATAAGGTTTTAAATCTATGGTTGATCGATTCCTTATGCGTGTTTGGCATTAGTATACAAAGGTTAAATATTTAACTATCAAAAACCGCTTCATATTTAAGTAACATTGTCTTCCAATAGATTTGCTTTAAACGGCCCTGTTTAATCTTGTCTGTGGAAAATGCGTGTCTGCCGTATTTAATTCTATAAGTAGCTTTCATTGCATTTTTGTAATAATATATAGTTTTTAAAAACGTTGTCCAGTCTGTACTTAATCAATAAAACATTTCACATCTGTATAATTTATTTCCTGCACTTGCAATACCTTTTGCAGCTTTTCATGCGATAGAAATGTTTATATATTGTGTATAAACACGAAATACGACATTGATATTATGTTTATATCTGAAAAAGAAAGTGTCTAACGATATTTCATAATTTTTATTTGTTTAATAAATGCGTTGCTATAAGTGAGAATAAAACTATTAATCAATATTTATATTGTTCAATTTAAAACTACTTGTAAAATCATTGTTTTCCACCATCTTTTCTTATTCAAAAGTTTATATTTTGAAAATATTGAATTTTCCGTCTAAACATTCGTGTAAGTGTGTGTTTACTTTCTTAAAGTTAGTACTTCTATCGACAACTGTTGTGACGTGACAAAAGTTTTTGTGTCTTGAATATTGAAATTTCTTACATTTTGCAGCAGTTACGTAGTGAATTACATCTATATACATTTTTTGAGCTACATGTAGACTTGAATAAATATGATTCTTTCTCGGATGATAAATAACTCGTCGGGTGTCTAATTCGAGGTAGACACCTTTTACTTGTATGTAGGAATTGAGTACAACCCTGATTTTTATTTGCTGTAGTTACTTATTTCCAGTATTATGTTTTTTATTAATGTGACATGTGTCTTTGTCTTATTCAGGATTTTGTCCTAATGAATGTCTTATGGATTACTGATCAGCTTTCTTACATTTTACTCACAACACAAGTTCTGTTGGACGTTTCACATTGATATAATGTATATGTTTTGCTACTTTCGGAGGATTTCCTTCGTTTGTTTAATCATAAATAGAAACTATTTGATTCGTGTTTTGTGTTCATCAATTACTGTTTTTATCGCATATAAAGTTTACTGGTAATTGTTATCTTCATATTTAATGTTCTCTAGGGATGGTTGCGTTTGTATTTGAGGAATATTATACACTGTTATGGTTGTGCCTGATATTTACTAATGTGTTCGTTTATTATGTTTTATATTAATTATTTGTTAGTAGTAGCATAAGATGGTTATAAGTGATTGCAGTGTGTTTGATGTTTTCTGGGGCTGTCCTTATCTGTTGGTATGTGAAGTCTAATAGAAAGTGTTTCTTTTTATGTGTATATGTGTTGTCTTCTTATAGAAAATAATACCTATTTGAGCTCTTTTTAAATATCTGTCAATAACTGTGGCGAGGTTTTGATAAATATCTACTTATGACTGTATATATATTGTTTGATAACAACTGGTAAGTTTTTTGTTTATGCCTTTGGTTTCTGCCTAGGACCTTGGTAAAGTATTTTTCATATAAATCGATGACTCTAAAAATGTTTGTTTTTAATTACTATCTGACGTGTGGTACTTATTAATTATATATTATTATAGCTGTCAAGAGCCTCACTCCTTGCCGATTATTCTTATGAGACTGAATTTCTTCTCTAAATGTTATGACGTCATGTTTAATATGTTTCGGCCTATGACTATTTCTCTAATATCTCAATATGAAAGGGCTGGGTTTTTCTGTAAAATTTGCATATGATGTATGTCGTGTTCTTTGTTATCTATCTATGACTTTGGTCAGTTCCTTTTTTTCAAATCCGCATAGGACTGTATAGCTCCTATTAATGACTATTGAGTTCCCGTTTAATATCTTTCTATGACTGTGCGGGTTGTTAATATATATCGATCAAAGATATAAGTTAGCAAGTTTTTTAAACTTTGACTTAAATATTTACCAATTACTGTGCTGCGTGGTTTATTCATGGTTGCATATGACTGTATTTTGTTTCCGTGTAATATTTTGGTATAACACTGTTAGGAATATATTTTTTCTCTTTGTATTATCTTCCGGAACAGATCAAAGTTGACAACAATTGTGGAATATTAAGGTAGATTTAATATATGTTGCCACTGCCAATGCAATTTTTTGTTCTGTAGTTTAATCCGACCAACATAAAAGACTTATAATGTTGAACTATATTATCAACCACATTTATGGCCCCATCATGAAAACAAGAACTGTTGTGCTCGGTTTGCGGTTTACGTATTTAGTCACAACTAAAATCAATTTTAATTATAAAGGTCATTATTAAATGACTAAATTATCTAAACAAACTACACACTATCATAATAAAAAAACACATTTGAATTCATATTGAACATTAAATACATTTGATAACAATACGAAATGCCTATTCACAATAACAATATGTATCTTTAATCCAATGCGTGACAAAAACGTAGGTGTGCATAGGATAAATTATAAACAACAGCAAATCATAATATTTCAATAGTTTCAACAACTCAACTCTCTCAAACGGCTGCGATTTAGTAACTTTAATGTCAGTATGTAAATAAAATATTAATTCGACGTCTGGTCAAACAATAAGTATCTGAAACTATGTTATACAGTTGGTAGCAATAATTAAATGTATACCAACAAGCAAAACCAAATTCCATACATAAATAAGTTTAATGATGGTTCTTAAAACCCAAAAATAACAAACAACAACTGAAATGGTAATGTCACTTCAATCTTTAACCCCAGATACATAAAGTGCCAATTAAAATGTCTTTTAATTTGTTATAACAAGTAAAAAAGATCCAAAATTTGTTCAAACACTCGTCATTAAACACACTGGGATGGTTATTTTCATTCAACATATTCTTTCAGTCACATAATCATTAACTGTTTTATAACGTCAATATTACAAGCTAAAATAATCAAATAATCCAAACAAGATACTGTTAATATCTCACAAAAATTAACAACATGAAAATGGGATTTGTTTGTCAAAATAATGGTCTTTGAAGGCGTTTTTGCTTTATGCTCCACATAAATAAATCACAGAAATATAACAATGTGTTTTAAGGACTCCGCAGAACAGTTTGGCAACAGACTGATATTTTATTTTACGGTAAATAAATAGATGGTAAATTTACTACTAATATCATTGTTTTTCGGTTAAACTTTTTATGTCTTTCTAGTACCCATAGCAAAGCTATCAACTCTGTTGCATCTATATTATCAACCTAATTTTAGATGAAATATAGACGCCGCTGGATTGACACAAAGTAATGCGATCTAATGCGAGATGTTAAAACGTTAGAAAAGAGTTTGTACAGAGAATTAAATGAAATTAGCATTGTATAATTATTATATGCAACATATTTATTAAAAGTATGAATGCATTTTTCTTTATAGCAAACTCTTCCTTTTTGTTCAGAAAAAAAGAACCAATACCAAGGATAAAGACCCAACAATCAAGAAACGATTACAAACATATACGACAACAAACAAAACCTAAAAGCCACAAATTAAACAGAAAGTGAGAAACCCGAACCAATAAAACCATGTTTGTGCTCCAGACGAACCATTTAAGTTCAGTTTTCTTTTATAAAAAACTTTACAGTTTAATTCAAATGTTGCCGCAGTTCTACCTTAGTCATATTTCCAATATGGACATAAGCATTAGATTAAATATTAGTAGAACTTTATTAAGTGAAACAGGAATATCAAAAGGTGAACTCACAGACGATCTAAAAGCTACTAGAGGGCAACTCGTGCAATTTGAATAATCAACAACAAACTGACAATGATGGCATACTGAAAATAAGCTTTATTTATTACAGTTACTTAAGTATATAAATTAGTAAACCGTTGAGGAAAATCTACAACAAATTTGTGCTTAATAGTTAGATTGTATATTTCCGTATCAAATTTCATCACATTAGCAGATTGGAATTACATCATTTGGACATGTAAACACATTAAAAAGATATTCAGATCAATAAATGTCATTTGTCATTCCATTCTTTTAAAGTAGTTTCTCGTTAGGATACTTTACAGGAATTTTACTGTAAAAGGTCGAATGCTTTAAGTATTTATTAAATTTCAGATTAAATTTATTTAAAGTATATACACTCGAATTACAATGAACGTAATGAATGTGCGAGCATCCCGAGTACGCAGTCCCGATAATTAAGACGTAGATGGCTAATAAGTACGGTAATGTAATCGGGAGGTTAAGCATTCCATAAAACCTGGATTAACACACCTCTTCTTTTTAAATGCTCGTACCAAGTCAGGACCATATTTGTAAATGCCATATTTTTGGTTTTTGCTTCTTAAGTTTGCTGGTTTTAAGACTGGTTTCTGGATTGTCTTTGTTAACAGTTTGTTATAACATTTATTTACAATATATTTCTGAGATGAAACGAGACCAAAACCATACATTATTGATAAAGTAAGAGAACCTAGCGACACGAAAGTCACTGAATTAACTGAAGTGGTTGAATAATAAATTGAGATTCAGACAAAAAATTACACAATACATAAACCAAAAGCAATAACGGATAAGGAGCGGCCCGAACCAAAGAAACCAATAGTGCCCCCATATGCAATGCCAATCTCTAAATAGACACCCATCGAGTTACCATTGCCATGTCCAGGGAAAGGTCGAATTTAGTAAGAGGAAAAACATCTATGGCTTTCACATCATATATGAGAGATAGATTAAGTTTGATAAACTATGAAGGAAAAGTATCAACAGCAGTAACATGTATAGATAAAGATAGGAATACAATGTCTATCATAACAAATAAAGTTTGAAATATAAACACCATACAATAATGTCTCACTGCAGGCAGGGTGTACTCGACTCCAATCTTAATTGACAAGGATTGCCAGTTTTCCTACCACAGGTCCGGGGTTCTCTCCGGGTACTCCGGCTTCCTCCCCCAACAAACACTGGACGCCATGAAATAGCTGAAAAATTGCTGAAAGTGGCGTTAAAACACCATTCAAACAAACAAACCCATATAATAATGCTCTGGTATGATGTTCTTGATGAACCTTTATAATTTACCAACATATTGAATTTGTTTTGATCAAAGTTATAAGTTTTGAAATTAACTTTAAATGGAATGATTAATTATAATAATGTTGAAAATTAAATGATAAATTTAGTAGAGCTTGAATAAAGTGTAAATAAAATGTAATCACCTACAACGAATTACAATATAGTCTTGATTCGATAGACAACTTTAAGAGACAAATTTTGTAAAAAGACTCTTTTTCCGTGTGCTAACAGCTTTGAGCGTCATATATAGATAGTAGGTCAAATACTACATTATGTTATATTATTTTTTCAATACTTTTCTATTTACTATTTATAGTTAGCAGCTATTGAATATTAACTTAATATGCATATACTTTAATAATACTGGCCATTGATGTGCAGAGGTCCACCAGGACAGATTCTAAAAGACTATAGAATCAATAAAATTTTGACTGATACTGTTGTTCCGCCATACCACAATATTTAAAGAGAAAATAGTGGTCAACTTAAACAATATTTAAAAAAAAAACTAATACCAATTTCATTTTATCGTGGAATGCTAAAAGATGATAAACTAGGTAAAACTTTTCTATAAATATACATACATTATTCTTTATATTCAGGCTGAGAATTTGTCAGAATTATTTCGTATACATAAGCAAGAATATCCTTGGTCTCCTTATTTCTTTATTTTGCGTGCAGAAAGTTTAGCAGTCAAAATCAGGAAGCAATTAACAAATCGCTGGGATATCAGTTACACAATAAAGCCCCCCCCCCCCCCCCCCCCAAAGTCACAGTTTGTCAGTGCTTGTTACTGGCACTGACGTAATATTAAACGAGGATTACAAAGAATTGGATTCGTTCTCAGAAATATCCGGTCTAAATATACACCTTTTTGACACACTGGTTATTTTGATTAGCAAAATGTAATTAAAATAAATGATGCAACTCATCATGAGCAAATCACGTTGAGCATGCATAATAGGCGATGGTAAAAACAGTCTCACTGCGATTGGCAGAATTATATTTGTGAAATCACTCATAGTCTAAGTGGGACTATTATTAGAAAGGTAAATAATTGTTTTTCAATATCTTTTGTATAAACATTAAGATTATTATCTGTTGTCTGTTCTCAAAGATGTCACATGTATGTGTAGCCCATGGCGGTCTGTGGGGGCATCTTTATATTTCTTATCTAGGCGGTTATAGAGGTCATATGTATACTGATTTCTGTTCAAAAGCAGACTGAATATAAAACATTGTTACTATTTGCACAAATTATTTCATCTGTCTGTTAAAAATGCTTACGTGGAGTATCCTACAACCGTTTAATATATTTGAATTTTCTATCACCCTTTAAAAAAACTGCATTAAATACAAACTGCAATAAGAAAGATGCAGAAGTCGACTAATTGGTTATGATGGAGGACCTTCAGCATTTCAGTCGTCTTTCAAATACTAATAGCAGTTGTTGATTCTCATTTAAAATGTAAAACTATATACTTGGACATGAAGCAAGTCTAATGTCAATTGTTGAGCGGATATTTGATGTAAAACTGATAACAAGAAACAACTTCAAACAAAGAGATTTTTGTTTTGATAAATGATTTAGGGAAACTAGGACTACCGTACATTCATCTTCAACATTAACACATAACTTTATCTTCCTGCTAATAACCTCTTAAAGTACATAAAGATTGTGACTTTTACATTAATGCATAGGAAATAAAATCTTTGTTAGAGTCTTGTTATATGAGCTGCCCCATTATTCAAGTACAATTTATGTTGTTCTTTATAATTATAAACATAAGATTATGAGACAAATGTCTAACTACTGCTGCACACTGTTAAAGCGTGTCCTCAGTAGTAAATAAGCCACTGCACAGGGTGACTTGATATGATATGCATCGTTGTAGTTTATACTTGACTAGAAGGTGTCAAGACACGAAAGGGGACTCAATCAAATTTAGAACATATTAAGAAAATAGTACTTAAAAACAAGATAGTCATGTTTATCTTAGTATGTATTAAAAACTACTAACTAGAATTTAATGAATGAAAGTTTTTCTGAAAGGTGAATATATTGGAAAATTTTTGAGTCCTAACTTGCTCTGTTCTAATGGTGTTTAGTATGTTTTATGTCACATGCACTACATAACCTATAAACCAAGATTTTCTGAAAAGAAAGCGCTATTTTTAGAGTGGGGTTTACTCCGGAAGCTGGTTTTCTGTAGAAGGTTTTAAAGAGGTCATGAAATTTTGAGAGAACATAGGCCTGTCACGTACGATTCTGGATAAACTTAAACTTAAATAAATAAAGTTAAACTTAAGGTAAAAGAGCTGCGGTAATTAAAAAAATTACAAATTTAGTTGAAAATCTTAAAGAATTGGATTAGTGTTTTCTCCCCTTTAATACACAAGCAACATTTTTTTATATTCCCTCCCTTTGCCTGAAAATGTTTGAGAATGAAAGATTATAACCAATTAACTCATTTTAAATGCATATTTGGTTGAAAACCATGCTAGTGTCAAATTTCAGCCTAAAAATTATATTATGTAACATTTTAGATTTTTTTAAATAAAAACTGTATTCTCTGCCTAGAACAGTGTGATTGGAGTTAAAAAAATATATTGTTTCAGTGTTTCTCAGTAGCAGGTATGTAAGACAGTCTAAATATTAGGTCGCAAATTCTATCTTGTTGAGCAACAAGAAATATGAAATGATTTAGTAGGAATTTTACAGATATTTAAATTTGATAAGAGATCTAATATGCCCTCTAAAAGGGGGGTAAAAGAGCTGCGCTAATTAAAAAAATTACAAATTTAGTAGAATATCTTAAAGAATTGGATTAGTGTTTTCTCCCCTTTAAGAAGGAAAACAACTATGAAGTTCAATGTTATTTACTTAAGGTACAAATCCATTTTATATATTATTAAATTGCATTTATATTCGGCTACGGTCTTGCATATAATGTTCACATATTTTATAGTTCGTTCATTTTCTTCCTGTTGTTTCTTTCTTTTACTTGTACAGATTAAATGAACGCTGTGTATTATATAGATGAACAGTTTAAACTACACCATCACCTTTGATGGCAGCACACAGGCAGAAAACAAAAACTAAAAAAGTAAAAGTTATATAAAACTTTAATTCATATTTAATAAGAATAATTTCAGATTCATATATGCGTTGTTGTTCATTAACTGTCTTTCCTAAATTTTTCACAAATTGTATAGTTCCTTCATTTTCCTGTTGTTTCTTTACTTTAGCGTACAGATCCAACTAAATCTTTGTATTATTTTGAAGAAGGTTAAGGATTAAATTACACCATCAATTTTGTGAAGCACAAAGGCAGAAAGCGAAGATAACACAAAACAACTGAAAAAGTAAATGTTGAATATGAATCTTTTATTCAAGATTAGTTACTTTATATAACATAAAATGACTCCTACTTTGTTATCATACGTAAACAAATATGTCATTAGCATTTAACAAAGTGAGACGCTTGTACAACATTATTACAATTTACGTCTTCAGTTTGTCGCATAAAATTGAATTTGTTTACTAAATAATATTTTAAGCTGAAAACAATTAAAGACTTATAACGGATATTTTGTAAAACAGAACGAAAATTGATTTCACATAAAACACATTTCTAAAGATACTAATAATATAAATATATCTTTAACAAACTTAATTATTATTACTATTGTTTGGAATATAACTATATATTCAGATTTTATTTTGTGTTGTGGTAGCAAAAAAACCTACCGAACAACAAGAGCCGAACGCCAAGGGACAATTAAAAATCCGAAAATAGACAAACATATACAGCGCAAAACAAAAGTCAAAAACGGAAAAACGTTAAGGGAGTATCCCGCGCCCAATAAAAACCATAGGTACACTCAGATGCTCGGGATGATTAAGCAGTGCCTGCCTCTTATTATACACCCGTCGAGTTACTCATTGTCCTGCATAGGATATAGTCAAATCCAGAAATTGGAAACACTACTTATGACTCAGCGGAAATGTCCAATCGTATTTGAGGGATTGATTTCCTATAACGATCATTTAAGTCATGGTGACGACCATAGAACTTCTGAAGAGATAACGTCAACCTATGTACAACAAACCTTTGTTTGAGTAGTTTAGTATAATTAACAGCAGTGAGCGATCTAGAAAATCGGATTACCGATAGCGATATCAAGAATAACGTATAAGTTGTGAATTGTACACAATACGCTGTAGCTGCTGGAATGTTGCTGTCGAGGAAAGGGAAGTTGACAATTGGAAAGTTGAAGTCATCATGTTTGTCGTAGAGTCTTGTTTGTAGTTTTCCCGAGTGTATTGGGCCTTGATGTATTGGTGGTGTCTTAAACTTCAAGCTCGCTTTGGTAAATTGAATGTAAATAGTCACCAAATTTAGCATTGTTGAAGGACAAAACATTATCAATATAGCGGAATGTGAAATTAAAGGTCTGGACCAGTGTCTTTTCTTCCTTCTTCAGCAGGCCTTCTAGGAACTCAGCCTTATAAGAGTACAAAAAGGGTCGGCGAAGAGAAGAGCACAACTAGTACACAATGGAATACCAACAGTTTGTTGCAAAAATGTTATCTAAACATGACGAATATGTTGTCAATCGGAAAATCTAACATTTGACAGATTTGGTCTTAAGTATATTTATATTATTTTATTTAGAGTCATTGATGACGAAGTAAGTTCTGTCATGTAAGCTGCTTAATAAATCAAGATTTAAACGTGGTAAAATTTTTCTCAGATCAGTAGTATAAATTTTTTGTAATTTTTTAAACAATGCAGTATTTTTACATTCACTGCATTAGAAATTGCATGTAAAAGTGGGAGCGTCTCAAAATGTTCTAACTAGTGAAAAACAGAATTTGTCACGGATATATATGGCATATATTTTTTTATGTTGAATGAAATTTAATTAATTTCCTAGCTGCGGTAAATGCTGGAGAATGTTAGAAAGGTATGCAAATACTAGTATTTTCGACTATAGCCAAAACATTTACTACATTTCTACATGTACGCAGAAGCAACACCAAAGCTGTCTTTGAGTGACAGCCAAAATTATCCGAATAGTGCACCATACTATGACGTAGTTTTATATATTTTCTATGTGATGTTTTATGATAATTAAAATATAGCTGCTGCTAGACATCAAACATCAATCAGGTAATTCAATCTTATAGCTATCAGACAAACGTTCATTACTTTCAAATTGATTCTTTTATTTTTCAAATAAAATTTTCGCAACATAAGCATTGTGCACTTAATCTGTGCAAAATATTTGATACCTTAATACCTGCATTATTTCCCCATACCTACTTGTTGTCTATTTATACCTTTTTTTCAATTCAAGGGACCTCTGTTGCCGATTGAGAAAATCATGTTCAATTGATCAAGCAAGTGGTCTGTTAACACCGAGGTTGCAGTTTCGAGTCTCAATGCGGTTGGATGCATGCGCTGGACTCCAATAGTAATTGACAAAGATTCCCACTTTTCTTTCAGAAGTCTGGTGTTTATTCCGGGTACTAAGGCTTTTTACACCAATAAAAAACTAGAAGCTACGATACAGCTGAACAATTTGCTGGAAGTTTCGCTAAACACCATTCAGACTATAACAAACCAACAAAATCTTTCAATTTCACCTGTTATCCCCATTCTCACATTAAAACTACAAACCTGGAATACCAAGATTGATACACCAATTCCAATGAACATGGTACTGTAATTAGCTATCTGCCTTTCTAATTTTGTATAACAACCCTAAAAGTATCGTTGTGAAGCATTTTAAAACACGTGCACGAATAGAATGTGATCTAATATAAAAAAAATAATATGTGTATAGCAGCAATTTGCATAAGAACTATTAATGATGTCGAATATTTTGCATAGTGCAAATGTAATGGTTTGTGATAAGAGAATATAATGGCTCTAAGTATAATATATATGTATATAAATACTATTTTGCTTTTTTCGGTTTGTATCTCAATAAAGTGTTATATCCTTCCCACCTCCAGCTATATAAAATACTATGTTCACGACATGTTGTAACGGCTAGACATGCCATTGTTCATACCTTTCAGGCATAAAGTGTACTTTATAGTTACAGAATAAAAACAATATTCTTACATTGTCAGAAATGATAAACTGTTTTCTACATAAAAACAAACGTGGAATACTCAGCATTTTGTATTAGTACACTATATTGTATTTAAAATCCTTTGCATAAATCATAGTTAAAACACACAGTGAGTTAAAATTATAGTAATACTACTTTTGTTACCTGGTGAAGAATGGATCCAGACTGCTTAGTACAAGTTTCCGTATTATTAACACAGCATTCTGGTGGAAGATCGAGTTCTGGCATATCTTGAGCAGATTCAACACCACAACATTCGAACTATAAACACATTACATAGGATAAATAGTGTTGGAAAATAATTAATTAAAACCTATAGAAAATTGATTTGAACAATTTTTGTTGAAATAATATTTATAGTGTGTTAAACACGTAGTCATTTTGTAATATATATGAATTAAACCTACACAAACTTAATTAAATTTATATATGATTAAAAAGTCATTAGATACCGAAATGTAATTTTTTTTAAATCAATACCAAACCATGGGTAACAGAAAGAGTATGAAGGAAACAGCAGCAGTACACGCTTAAAGCATACAACAAACAAATATGTCACGTGAAGACTTCTAATCAAAGTAGTGACAAGCATATCGTGTTTTACTAGTAACACGTCGTATTATATATGGCTAAATTTGGAATAAGGTCACGTGACATGTCGTATTATATGTGGCTAAAATTGGTGCTGCGAAAATATCCGTCACCATATTCGTCATAGGTATCCACATAAAAATCAACAATGTCATAATGGTGACAACAAAAATTTACTTAAAGGCGACGCGTCTTTATTTCCTATTGCTTAATCGGTTTAATTGAATTATCTTGTGTTTCGATAGGTAGATAAGTGCATATAAATTTAAAGCAATCATAGTTTTAATAAACACTAAACAAAGTTATCAGCTCTTTAAATGTTATGCTTCGTGATCTAACCATTAGTGCAATGATAAAAGTAATGATAATAATGATCTTACGATTTTAAAGAGAGCATTGAAGGAATTCCTTGTATCTGTGTCATCACAAGAAGTGTATGTTGTCTCAAGTACGGACTTAAAAGTCTCCTTAAATCTGCTGTCAAGCTGAAATCATTCATAAAATATTTTATAACTTCACAAGATAAAGTGTTTTCACTTCCATATGTCTAGTCACCTTGTTCAGGACAAAACTAAGATCAAATGCTGAATTGACTATATGTTGCATTGCCAATTGTAACAGTATCATAAATCCTTGTTCCTACCTTGGGTATAAATGTTGGTCAACATTACACAAAGACATCTGATGTCGTCCCTAATAAAATTACTCAATTCGGTACAACACAGATCCACTCTGGCTAAGATATATTATTTTAAGGTGTACTCACAGATGATTTAAAGGCTCCAAAAAGGGCAACCCCTGCAATCTGAACAATCAACAACACGATGACAATGATGGCATACTGAAAATAAGCATATTTATTACGGGTAATTCAGTGATATTAACATTGTTAATTTATTGTTTGAAAACAAGGTATAAACGATTAATAATCAGACTGTATCTTTCTTTAGGACGGTGTATTAGCAATACATATCAGTACTTAACAAAACCTTAACCCAATAGAAATACATAACAAAGGTCCTCATGTTAGTTGTTTAAATATTTAATGCTTGAAGAGAATGTATATATAAATAGTAACTACAATTTTAATGTTGTACACACCAGAACTAAAAGTACTCTGTTTAAACAGCATGCTCCACAACAGCCTAGAATTCCTACAAAAAAGACGAAAAAGCCAACTATGATGAGTATTAGGGACAAAGAATTGGTTATCTGGTAAATGTTTATTCCACCAACTACGTCAATCTTCAGGTCTTTAAGGGCGTCGTTTATCTCTTCTTGAAAAATATCAGTCCCGAACCGGAAAACTAGACCAGCAATACCGATTCCTAATCCCAGCATCTGCAAATACACATTAAATCGACTAAACAAAATAACAATACTCGTTTATAATGTCCAACTTCAGATATTGCCCTCCTAGTTAGCACATTTGTTCTGAAGCCAAAAATAAAAAAAACTGCAAGAGAGAGCTCTTCGATTTGTATACAATGATAAAACTAGTTCATATGAAAAGCTACTAACTATGGGCTAACGTAGTAGACTGCAGGCGAGCGGAACGGGTATGGCTGCAATCTACACACCTTTTACGACCAATTATTCACCCGGCCGTCAATAATTTTAGTTCGAGTTATGTATGGTTTTTACAATAGATATTTCAAACTGGGGCTGCTGAGTTTTCGGGAAATCGGTATTTAAGTAATCGAACGCATTTTAAGATTAATTATATATGGGAAAAATCTGTACTTGATATTATAGTATCTCGATATTACCCTTGAAAACCTGTAAAGAACAAAAATATGGTTTTGTGTGGGTTTTGTTCCTTCTCTTCAGTTTTGTAAGATGGATATGTGTAACAAATACTAGGCGTAATTGTCGAGCATTAATGAGGTCATTTAATGAGGATTTTTAGTTGTTTTTTTTAAATAACTGTTCTATAAATTGATATCTTACATTGCTTAATATGTCATGTGGTTAAATGTCTGTCATGGGTTCTTCAATTGACGTAAACATGACAGAAAGTTTTTTTAAAATTATCTTACAAAGTTACCAATGTTATTTTTAACTTATACGTTTTATCACATTTATCAGGTGACCTCAAAATAAAAACAAACTACTATTCCTATTATTCGAAAAAGTTATGCCGAATACATACCATAACTATACCTAGGTAACACTTTTGACATCAAATACATGTATTGAACTTACCAGAAATATTGTATTGACTATTACCAACGCAACTTGGGCAAAAGATTCTCCACAGCCCAGAGTCATTGTAACAGATTATAAAAATTCTCAGTTACTGAAATAAAAATTATATCTTTCTTTTTACAATAAAGCCATTACTCGTATGTCTATTGATTAGATAAAAGGTAGATTATAAATGTTGATAGAATGGAAATATTATATGGAAGGAGCGGTTTTGTAGTCAAATTAAAACATGTTATTTGTCTATAACACTAGATGAAAATTTTGTGACAAGAACTCGCTCTTTTTATTGTCCACTACAATACTCCTGCTTATCGTTATCTTTATCATGATAATTGTACAAACCAGATTGCTGTTTTCTAAGTTGTATTAAAAAACGTTTATGCCATTGTTTAAACGAGACGATCTTTAATGATTTAAAATATATGCCATTGATAAATAAAACCAAATCAAAAACTATAAATAATGTAATAACAAGAAACAAGCAACAAAAACGACCGACCAACAAGAGCCGAAAGTCAGTGAGGGGGGCAAGTATGAATCCTTCTTCAGACAAAACTAAAATCAACAACAAAGACATAAAGCAAGTAAACTGAGCAACAAAAACGCATATGTCCCCGAGGAGTAAGTCATATGTCCCCGAGGAGTAAGTCATGTGTCCCCGAGGAGTAAGTCATGTGTCCCCGAGGAGTAAGCAGTGTTTGCCTCCAATCGAACACCTGTCGAGTTACTCATTGTCACGTCTATTAAAAATTAAAATCTAACAATAAATAACAGACTTCCTTTTTGCAAAAATGTGTGATCGTATTTGCGAAATAGATGTCCCATTATTATGAATAAAGTCGTGGTAACATCCATAGAAATCCTGAAGAATGACATCAAGTTTGGGATTACAAAGAGCAGTGTCATGTAAAGGACGCAAGACCAAATGAAATGTTGGAGGTTGTCAAAATTACAATGAACATGTTAATAAATTAGAAAACATGTTGGTATTACATGATTGAAACTCAAAATGTGTTATATGTTTAACTGCTATTAATGTATTTAAATAGTTTGTTTTCAAAGTAATGTAATTTAAAAATAATTGAATGAAATTAATTGAATAAATGAAGCAGAAAATTTATTGAATAAATTAAGTTAATAAACTATAATTACCTATAATAAAGTAAAACATAGTCCTTTAAAATATAATGCAGCAGACGACCGTAAGAGACCGCCTTATTCTTTATTTTATCTCTTTCAATCAGCTATTTCCGTTTATAAACATTGTTTTATACAACTTAGCAAACAGCAATCTGATTTGTACAATTGTTCTTAAGTTTTATTTAGCAGGTGACGTTCTAAATAGAACAATAGCATGTTTTGTCGATTTTTGATAGATTTTCCCAGAGTCTGTACCATTAATAGATATCAAGTTGATAGTTGTATAGTTAGTCATCTTCTAGATATAGAAGATGACTAACTAGACAACTTCGACATCGAGCCCTGCCACTCATAATTAATTAATATATATTAAGCAAAAGGCTACCTTCACCAATCCAGCGCAGAGGTCCTACCATTTATACATATGTGGCAGACAGACAGCTACTAAGACCATTCCGATAGGTATCAGGTCAAGCCGCCACCAAGACAAGTCGCCCAGTGAACGAGATAAGTCGCTAACTTTCCGGGACAAGTCTCCCACTGCTGCAGAAACTTGTTAATCCAACAGTTTTTAGAATATTTTAATTACAATGTTTTGCGTTTAAGTGCAGTTAAAAAACAATTATGTTTTCCTTGATATCCGCAACATTCTGTTCAATATTATCTGTGAAGAGGCACCAACAAAGTTATTTCGAGTGGAAGGGCAAATTATTGTTTTATTGACCCGTAACACTGCTTAGCATTAACTTGTAGTACATTTGATTTCAGCCTTAATATATAGCAGAAATGTAGCCGTCACTATAAGTCAAATAATTCAATTTAGGAGTTGATAAAAACATGTTTACAAATTGGCATTTATGTAGTTACAAATTATACTACATGTTACACCCCGCTGCGCTCAGTGTTTTGCTTGCATTTTTGTTTATTATTCCATATTTTACCATTATATATAGTGCTAAAATCCAATTTAAAAACATTTCTACACGATAACACGTCCATATTTTATATTATGCCTTTTTGTTGACAAGTTCCAGATCTTCCTTGACATTTCCTACGGGAATTTTACATAGGAAGTCAGCCATTTGAGTTTATACAGGGACCTCGCGTTGTTTAAAAAAAAAATCGTCTGCTTTCGTAACGTTCAGTGGTATTCGGACAAACCGTGAGGATTTTCCCGCCTTAACTGCGGACGATATTACCCGAAGGATTTCGAACAGACGACAATTGACTCATCCAAATATGCACTTCCGTTGTAATTTAGGTCAAACTTTACTATAGAAAATTGCTCTATCACAATGAAAAAATTACACATTTTGTGATCTACAAAAGGAGCGTAAGCTGGACCATACGCGATAAGTAGTTTTCATTTGTCACGCAAAAACAATAACAAAAAGATGTCAACATTTAGTTTAGTAATTTGTTCTTTATGCTTGTACACATATAAAAAGGAGATATTCGCTGCATGAACATTGTGTAAATAATGCAAGACGATCTAACATTGAAAATGTTTAACTATTTAAAAAGCAAGAACCAATACAAACCTGGAATGTTGCTACACCAACTCCAATGAACAACCTACGTATTTAGCAAACATAGTTTTAAATATTGTATTACAACCCTGAAAGTACCGATTTAACACATTTAACAAGGCTTGTAAGAAAAATCTTTTTAGTGAAAATAGTTTTATACGTATATCGCCTTTGAACTGTTCAAATTGTAAAATATTTTCCATATTGTTGTGAAAGAAGGTTTGTAGAAACATATATATATATATATAGCTGTCTAATAAAAATAATTATAACAACACTACTATGTACAAATAATATATATGGAACGCAATATTTCGCTCTACCAAAGAGCTTCATCAGGCGTTGACTGAATAAAAAATTCAAACAATAGAAAATGTTTTTGTTGTTCACTTTATACAAAAAATCTATGCTGATGCTGAGATATAAAATATTTTTGTTGTTCATATTATTGTTGGGTCATAAACATTTTAGTATTCTACCTGTGGATTACGTTCGTTCAATCCATCAGGTTCTAGCGTTTTTAATTGATGTATCCAAAATGTTTCTCGAAGTCTTCTGGTTGATGTATTCCACTTTGGGTTTTGATCAATAATTTGGAATTTTACAGTATCAAAAGAGTGGCCTGTAGTTTTAAGGTGGCGAGTTAGTGGACAATTTCTGTTTTTCGTGAAAAAGGAGCGATGGTTGTTAAGTCGCATATTGAAAGCTGTCTCTGTTTCTCCAACATACTGGATGTTACAAATCCCACAGGTCAGTATGTAAATACAATTGCTGGATTTACAGGAACAATTGGAGTATATTGTAAAGCTTTCGTTGGTTGTTGTGCTTCGAAAGGTGCTAGCGACATTTGCTGCTTTACAGCATTTGCAATTACTCCGATTGCATGGATTGTATCCACCAGGTTTTGAAGGAGAGTTCATTTTGACTCTAGCATTTACAATAATATCTTTTAGACTGTTTGGTCGACGGTATGCCATTATAGGTGGTTCAGGGAAAAGCTTTTTTAAATTCGGATCATTTTCGATAAGGTTCCAATGTTTCCTTAAAACATTTGAAATGTTTTTTAAGTCAGGGTGGTATGTGACGACTAATGGTATTCTGCTGTTTGTTATATTTCTATCTTTGTAATTCAGCAACGAATCTCTGGAAACATTGTCAGCTTTTCCAAATGCCTCGGCGATGTTTTTGTTTTTATAGCCTCTTTTGAGTAAATGTTTACGGAGCTCATTTAAACGATGGTTTTGGGTGTTTTCTGTTGAGCAAATTCTTTTGATATATATTAGTAACTAGTATCTGTATTCAGAATCATAAGCATTTGACAGAATACTGATAGTAATTTTACTAAGGTACCTGGTGCAAGGTGTCCGACTCTTTAGTACAGGTATCTGTACGGTCAACACAGAATTGAGTATTTAAACAAACATGGTTTGCAAGTACTCAAAATACCCCTTAAACTCTAAACTATCGATTATTTAAAGAATCCTTAAGTTTTGAGCGTTATTTTGACATATTAGATGACATTTATTTACTTTTTGCAAATTTAGAACTTTAAACCACAGATTACCAATCGAATCTGGACGGTGGAATAATATTCAGCGAGAGGCTAGAACGTGCAATCTTTGTAATTCAAATGATCTTGGAGACAAATTCCATTATCTGTTAAAATGTACATTTTTCTCTGAAAAAAGAATGTCATGCATTGACAAAAATATCATAAAAATGTTAATTTTCTAAAATTTAAAGAAATTATGACTACAACAAAAAAGTCTAACTACGAAAAGTGTGTTCATTTATTAGGGAAATAAACAACAATGTATGTTTTCTCGGCTGTTGTTATTTGTTGTAAATAGTTAATTTTTGTTGTTATGTATTTAAGCCTGTATACCATTGTACCAACAGAGGTTTATCATAAATAAAGATATATATATATATATATATATATATATATATATATATATATAAACGTCTAAGTATTGTGACAACCATATAATATATCTATCCAGCGGATTTCTGAAACATCAGAAATACAGGGTTAATATCACATTTTTATATATACTTCTACAAATTAAGCCCAACACTGTTTGAATTTTTAACACTGTCAAATTTTTGTTTACCCTCAGCGGGATTCGAACTCACACCGTTGTGACACTGTGGCACCAAATCGCCTGCACTATGTCCAGCGGTCTAGACCCCTCGGCCAAATCCGCTATATTAATATAGCTTCAGTAACCGGGGTGAATCGTAGACATAGACATAGTACATGTGTACTAGCGTGTGACGATGGAATTTTCGTAACCAATAAATATTAATCTGACAGTAATCTTATTCAGAATTTTTGTATATATTATATAGGATGACAAAGTTACTTGTCATTCAGTCACAGTAAGTAAATTATATACAAACGTCTAAGTATTGTGACAACCATATAATATAATATATATAAATATATATATACAAGTCTAGAAGATTATGCAACGATACAAATGACGGTGTTTCTTGTCAAAAGTTTAGACAAAGACTGACCAACGATGGCCTTAGTCATTGAATGTCAATATAAATAAATGACGTAAACAAGTCATAACATATTGATCTTAAACTTTCTCATTTCCAACTTAACCCAAAATAGTTGCTTCCCAAGTCCGCCAGCCGGGGACGTGCCGTGCTGTTACTTGTATATATATAGCAGGAAGATTGAACTATAAAGACAGCTAATTTAATAATAGTGTTTGCCAATAAAGGCTTTCTAAAGAATATTCATTAAAAACAAACAAGTGGTAATTTATGAACCCCGGATGTAATTCTAAATTGAAATTTAATCAAATATAATTAACATTGTGCTTCGATTTATTCTACTAAAACGAATTGTGATAAATTCATTTTACAATACTATAAAAATGCTTCCCTTGAATGTTGTAATCGATTCGAGGACACGACTAAGAAAGGAGACAGTAAAATTACCCCAAAATATCATAGGTTAAGGAGATAACATAACGATCAATGGTTTGACTATACTATGTATGTAGGAACGACATAATTTTATCTACCATAAATATGATATCTGTTGTACCTTCAGTATACGTTGTTTTCAGTGAAGACTTTAAACTCTCTTTCAATGTGTCGTCGAACTGAAATTATTAGTGATATATATTAAATAACTGTGTTAAGTTTTGTTAAGAACAAAATAAAGTATAAAGACCATCTCATTAGTTGTTATATTTTACTAGGGAAATTATGTGCAGAATGTTTCTAGCTTCTTAACGAATGAACAAGTGCCAAGTTTTATCTAGTTATTGCTGATGAGTGTCAAGCGTGTTTTTTTAAATGGACATAATTCGCAAAATATTTTTTCTGGGACAATACTGGGAGGTTTGCCAGTGCGCCACACACAGAGCAGCCCAGCGCGTCCCCGGGTGGCGGATAAGAGAGACCCTCTCGTTTGGGGATTGTCAGGCCATAAAACGGAAAGCCTGGCCGTGGACATTATTGGGTGACGTATTTGGAGAGTGCCACGTTCCTTGCACGATAAAGACCCTTGTCGTAGACAAAAATGAGTAGGGTCATTTTAGCCTCTACAAAAGGCTAAATTTTCCGCCCCTACCCAATACTCCATACATCTCCAGTGGCAGTAAAAATTTAGTTCCCTATGCCCAACCTCTTATTTCCCGTTGATTTAATGTTTGTTAAATTGTTCTCGTTGGAAAATTGGTGAAATACTGCTCGCTCGACGTAAAGCAAACATTCAATCAATCAATCAATCAAAATGTGTTCAAGTTTGTTATAAAAAGCATTGTTTGCTAAATATTAATTAGTTTGTTAAGAATAATAGAAATTAATTAGATAAAACAAATCGTTCTCGTTTTTAACAAGTTTTAATAAAGATACTATTTTCTATTGGAAAAATATCTCGTTTGCAAATATGATTGCAATTAAAATTCCAAATTTTTGAACTCAGTATACAGAGATTGTTCTTATAATGACTAGTGGTATATGATACCCATCCATTTTCATCAACAAACCAAAACTACAGTAATGGAAGCGAAAGCTTTGGCATACCATAAAACCTGGCTTTAACCCACCACTTACTTTGAAATGCTTGTAGCAAGTCAAGACCATTCTTGTAGTTGTTACAATTTTTGGTTCTTATGTTTGTCAGTTTTTAGGACTTTAATTTGTGTATTGTCTAACTGAAGGGGTCCTTGGTGTTCGGTATTTTGTTATTAACTTCATTCGAAAAAAGCTTTCACAAAGATCTCTTTTTGGTTAAAAAATGGACATTTATTATAATGGGATTGATTTTGTTTTCAAATGAACATGACTTGACTTGGGGAGTTTTTTACGTCCTACACCGACAACTTAATGCCCTTGGTCGGACGGCAAATGACACATGCAAATGAACATCATGAAAAAGTTATCTAGGTCGTGTTGTAAGTAAGTATTGTCTTTAACTACCAGAAACACGTAGTTTTCTACGCGTGCAGCAAACAATATGAAAATATAGACACGTTGTCTTAATTCTACCTTAATCATATTTAATACATGAACATCAAAATTTAGCATATCTTAGAGATACTGATATAAAACGGAAATTAATCCCCGCTTTATTTTGACGAATCAAAAAGAATGAACGTTACACTTACAGATTTCCCAATGGATACTGAAAGGGGGACTTCTCCAATTCGACTAATCAGCAACAAGCTAACAATGGTGCTTCACTGAAAGGGAACTCCTCCAATCTGACCAATCAGCAACAAGCCGACAATGGTGCCATGCTGAAATAAAGCATTACATTATCCAATTTAGTGGTTACAACCCAAGGCAAAGATGTTGCTGGGCTATTGTAATAACATTAGGTGTTGCAGTGTTTAAAATTTACATCTGACTGAAAGGAATGTTAATGTAAATAGTGACAACGGTTAAAATGCTCACCAGAACCAAAAGTGATTTCCTGGAACTGATTGCTCTATAACAACCAATTGCCCCAAAAATAAAAATGAATAACCCAATTATGATTAGTAAAAGTGTCAGAAAATGTGCCAGTTGGTAAATGTTCGAGACCAATTAAATTGAAAAAAAACATCATTATAGTCTTAACATTATATTAATAAGTGGTGATGTGTCTATGAACCCAGGACCCATCAAACATCCCTGTGGTGGCTGCTCCAAGGCAGTAGCAAAGAATTACAGAGCCATATTTGCGAAGGGTGTAAATATTGCAGGCACATTTGTTGTGTACATATATCACGCCCCGAATATTTAATTCTCAGTGATTCAGTTGAACCTATGTTACGTGTAACGCTTTTCACTTCACCAATTCCTTCTTCGAGGTGGAAACTGAGACAAGTGAATTGAAAATTTAGAGCATAAGCAACTTAAGCTACATCACTTCCTCAGATAAGCATACTACCTTAGAAAAAAATCTAGA
The DNA here is from genome assembly GCA_944474755.1 of Limnoperna fortunei. Taxonomy (NCBI): domain Eukaryota; kingdom Metazoa; phylum Mollusca; class Bivalvia; order Mytilida; family Modiolidae; genus Limnoperna; species Limnoperna fortunei. The sequence continues at coordinate 109,402,386 of OX104112.1, read as the reverse complement.
CGGATCGGTGTTTGAGAAGCTCAGAGAAGGCAGAAAGAATCACCCTAGAAACTTTGTTGTAGCCCATATAAACATCAACAGTATAAGATACAAATTTATTGAAATTAGAGAACTTTTATATGAAAAGTTAGTTGATCTTCTGTTTATATTATGTGAGGATGACAAAATTGTAAATAATACTAATAGTTTTTCTCAACTGTTGCAAATAGTATTGGAAAGGATGTGGCTTATGACAACACCCAAGTATACTAGAAATAAAAAATCAAATGGATATAAACAAACACTATAGTTTTTTTTTCAAATGTAAATGGTAATGATGTTGAAAAGATTATAAAACAAATTAATATTAAGAAGGCAACAGGAGTTGATGGCATACCTGCAAAGATTTAAAAAACGGAAAAGAGGCTATAATTCCAAATTTAACTTTGTTAATAAACTTATCTATAAATCATTCTGTTTTTCCTGATAGGCTTAAAGAAGCTCAAGTTACCCCTTTATATAAGAAAAATAACCCTTTGGAAAAGCCAAATTATAGGCCGATCAGTAAGCTATCTATTGTTTCAAAAAAATTTGAAAAGGTTTTAGAAATTCAACTTGTTGATTATTTTGATGGTATTTTTAATCCTTATTTATGTGCTTTTAGAAAGTAACATGGATGTCAAATTACACTGCTAAGACTTCTTGAAGATTGGCGCTCTGCTTTGGACAAAAATCTATATATTGTGGCTGTTCTTATGGATCTGTCCAAGGCTTTTGACTGTCTACCCATGAAATTTTGCTAGACAAATTCAGTTTCCCTCCTTAAATCATATCTTACAAATCGAAAACAACAACATTATTAGCAGTTGGGCTGATATCCATAAGGGTGTACGCCAAGGATCTATATTGGGACCCTTTCTATTTAATGTTTTTATAAATGATATATTTTCAGTTGTTAAACATATAACTATGCCGATGACAATACTTTATTTTTTTGTAGTCCAAATTATGACGAGTTGATCTCTGCTTTACAGATTCTGTAGAAATTATAAATTGGTTTAAAGTAAATAAGATACAAGCTAATCCAGACAAAGTTCAAGTTCGAATAAAAAATGCGAAAATCGTGCACAATATATAGTCCGATAAAACATACTGCAGTCCCATCTAGAACCTCATCTGCTAAATATGACGTAGGCAGACGGATATAGATTGTTGAAAGAGACGCTATAAAAAAAATTGTGGGTCTCTCACCGTCGTCTATCCTGTTGGTCTCATTTCATCTTAGGACTAAATTGAATTCAGTGGTAAATACATAAAATTAACTTTTACGCATTCTCTATAAAGACTAATTTCAAGTACGATTACAAACGAAAAATTACTTGATTAAAAGTAAATATTTAATCGATATTGGTAAATTAAAAGTTCACAAATATAAAACATTTTTTTACAGTTTCTATTCTGTATTATAAACATGTTTTATTGATAGTTAAGGCGCATCCGAAATATTTTAATTCATTACAATCTTACCCCTCGTACTTAGCTTTACCAAATATTCCACATAAGCAAAACATTACAATTTTTAGTGCAAATATTGTGAATCGGAATCGGAATTCCTTTCCTATCTCGGAGCGATCCAAACATAAGTATTTTCCGTGCATTTCCGTCGTCAGCTTATAAGAATCTTTCCTCTGCAAGTGTCTATGTCCATTTTCCGTCTAATTAAGTTTCTTGTCGGGTCTTAGGAAGTCTAGGCATTTCATTGTTTCAGGTTCACTATAGTGACACGTGTGATTTGATAAATGTCGGTAGTTCGGCAATCACGTCCTCATGGTCTGGGTTGGTGTCGATGTAGTCGGTGGATCGAAGTTTAGCTCTCTCTTCTTCGTATATTTGATTGTTGTAAAAACAACAAGCCCTTCCATTGTTCATTTCATTTTAAAAAAACGTTAATAAAATTTGTCAAATGTTGGAGAAACTTGAATAAACCAGTGATTATCTTCATAACTTCTTTGGAATAACTAACAAAAGAATTACAATAAAATGGTCTCTATTAACTACAAGCCCGCTATTATAACTTACGTGTTATGTAAAATAGCTACTCCTGTTGCAAATAAGTAAGTATAGCGAAAATATATTTGAATCTCTAAGTATTTATTATCAGTGGTCACCATGTATACATAAAATGTCATCAAAGATAACAAGGTTATACAATTATATAATTTTTGCTTCAAAATGTGTTGAGATTTTTTATCACTGGACGACTAAATAGCAAGATCTTGCATACAAATATCATATATATTTTTTTTAATGATTTCAGTAACTCTAAAGACCGACTCTGTGTCCGTCTCTAAATATGATGTCTCTAGGATGTGAAGCGTCTTGTGCCAGAGCGGCACTGGCTGTTTTTAACACAATATTTGTGGTAAGTTCAATACATATATTAATGGTTAAATGTTTTTTTAAACACTAGGCATAAATCGTTTGGCAGTGTACAATTTTCCATAGTTATAGAATCGTGTTGAATATGGACTAATGACACATACATTTTAAAGGTCACCTTACAAAAAATCGAATTACGTTAAGTTATGAGACCGCTGCATACTTGTTCTAAAACAGCACTTCAAAACCTGCAGACATTTCTGCAGGTACTATATTAATTTTTATTGGGACTTTTTGTCTCAAAAATTAAGTATATATATTTTTTCCGTTGCCGTTTATTATTAATTCTTAAACTTAATTCTTGAAAATAAACCGATTATATCTACAAGGTCAGATAACCCTCGAATATTGTTTTTTTTTAACCCCAAAATGAGTTTGCCAACTGTCAAATGCAAGTAATCTACTTTACATTTAACAAGGGGCCTCGATGGCCGAGTGTTTAAGGTAGTTTGTCTACTATTGATCACGTAGTCTCTCAACACTAAGATTGCGGATTCGAGTCTCACTGAAGGCAGGGTGTACTCGAATCCAATCTTAATTGACAAGGATTGGCAGTTTTCCTACTGCAGACGCATGTTGATGTTATCCTTCAAAAGTGCTATGGCCGTCAAAAAGATTTAATTGATTGTTGTCGGAAAGTTATCTCGAAAATACGATCTAATATTTTCACCGGGTTATAGGCAGTCTAACCTATTATCGATGATTTCTTCCTAGACATGACAATGAGTAATTCGACGAGTGTCTAATAAGAGGTAGTTACTGCTTACTCGTCAGGAGCACCTTAGTTTACCAATGGATTTTTTGTTCAGGTTACTCGTTTTCTCGTTCTGTTTTGTTTGTTTGTTTGTTTTTTTTTTTGTTGTCTTTGGAAACAAGTTACTTCGAGCAATTTTAATTGTTGTAATAAAATTGTAAACATTGATTAATTTCTTTGAAATAATTTACAATCTGAAAAGAGATAAAATTTTAAAGATAAACCAGGACTTACACATTATCAGAAAGCTTAAAAGTTCATACATACAAGTTTACAATTAATATTATCGACAACGTTGAGGATTATCATCTGATTTGTTTTTACCGTGATTCCACTTTCACTCCCAAAGTTGACTATTGGAACTGTTATGAAGATCTTTACATTCCATGAAAGCTATACAAGGCCAATGTCTACCGTTTTGTGTCATCACAACAGATTTAATATTTAACATTGTTAATATTTGTACAGGCTTTTTTCTGCAGTGGGTATATTGTTAATACTTATCTACCCATCAAAATATCTTATAGTTTTATCACCCATAAAAATTACTTTATATTTAATAACCATATATAGGAGGCGACTAATTGCTGAGTATATAATCACTCGGCATTGAAATTTATTTAAGTATCATTTTATTAGTTGTTGTTTGTTATTTTTAAGTATAGAAATATATAAGATGACATGAAGCAAGTCTAATCCTTAATGTTTACAGGATATTTTGATGTAAAAGAGTTCACAATTGTGTGGAGAAAAACTGTAAAGCGGCCTTCCTTTAATTCATCTACTACCATCAAAATGTGTTTTTCTTTATCTTAATCTACTGGATAATAAAAAAAACCTCTTAAGCTAAATAAAAAAGTGATATTTATATAATGCAGATGAAATAACATCTCAGAACTATTTTAAAATGTGAAATGTTTTATTGTTCAAAAACAATTATTATTGTTTATTCTTGATGTCATACATGGGGAACTTAATACAAAAAGACATAACATGACATCTTTGTTCTCATTAACTAAATTACATAGTTACAGAGACGATAATATACATAATACAACATATTTTGCATTTGTGAAGACATATAATTTTAACTTTAACCAGGAGGACAGACTTTCACTGTTATATACTGTATGAATCTACATACCTTTTCTAGTAAAACAATGTTTTCTGTTGCAAATACAATTTTAAATTTATAAATATTAGCATTTGTACAACAATAGTGCAGTAGAAATTTGTCTCGTTCTTTTTCAAAAGAAGGACAGGTCATTATATATATAATGAAAGCATACCATTCATAAACAATCTTAGTATACAAAATGTACTGATGAATGTACTCTATGCTGAATACTGACGCATGTTGCGTTATTTTTTCAATAAGGCAAGGCACTACATTACTCCTCCAATAGGTTTATTTGTAGCTGTGTGGAATGGAACTCATACATGTAAAATCAGACTTTATTATGTACGCACATATTTAATTTTATTGATAATTTCGCACGTTTAGTTTCATGTCCGAGATATCATACACTGGTTGATCAAAAACTATGTATAAACAATTTAGTACCATATGAGTGTTGCGCTTGTATGTAGCGGTGTAACTAAGACAACGGAACAAATATTCAATCACCAACGTGTTAAATTGAGATACGTAATGTGTTTTTTATTTGTTGTTTTAAGAAATAAGAAATAACAGACCTAAGCTAGGGCTTTTCAATGCTAAGCTACACTTATGATTGTTATGATGAATAACTACCTTTTCTCCTCGGCAACCGAGACCCCTTAATTAATAATATAACTTATTGTCATTCATTAAGTTATTTTTAAAAACTACTATAACGATTTACCATAAAACTAAACTTAGTAATAAAAACATTTTAACAAAAGGGGAACACTTTCAAATCCTACACAATTATAACGATCGCTGTTAGTCGTGGCATATGTTTACACCAAACTTAAAACTCGGTAAAAGAAATTAAATTACATTTTTTCCATCAGTTAAAAATATATAACATTTCTAGAATAGTCAAGTCTTTTGGGTTAAACAAAACTCAGATTTTATAAAATATGTTTTCAAAATGCTGTACTAGTTATCTAAAACATATTAGTTTGGTGGTTGTAAAGGCTGTTAATATTGTTATATGAAAATCATTTTTCGATCCGCATTTCTCTGACAGTGACAATAACACGCGTTGTTTGTTTATTCATGTGGCCTGTGGTATGGTAATCCGTATTGGACCTGTTTATATGGTCTGTTGTATGGTAATCAGAATTAGACCTGTTTATGTGATCAGTTGTATGGCAATCATCATTAGACCTGTGTATTGGGTCAGTTGTATGGTAATCCGTATTAGACCTGTTTATATGGTCTGTTGCACGGTAATCAGAATTAGACCTGTTTATGTGATCAGTTGTATGGCAATCATCATTAGACCTGTGTATTGGGTCAGTTGTATGGTAATCCGTATTAGACCTGTTTATATGGTCTGTTGCACGGTAATCAGAATTAGACCTGTTTATATGGCCTGTTGTACGGTAATCTGTATTAGACCTGTGTATTGGGTCAGTTGTATGGTAATCCGTATTAGACCTGTGTATTGGGTCAGTTGTATGGTAATCCGTATTAGACCTGTTTATATGGTCTGTTGTATGGTAATCAGAATAAGACCTGTTTATGTGATCAGTTATATGGCAATCATCATTAGACCTGTGTATTCGGTCAGTTTAAATGTAATCAGTATTAGACCTGTTTGTATGGTCTGTTGTATGGTACATCAGTATTAGACCTGTTTATGCGGTTAGTTGTATGGTAATCAGTATTAGACCTGTTTGTATGGTCTGTTGTATGGTAATCAGTATCAGACCTGATTATGAGGTCAGTTGTATGGTATTCAGTATTAGACCTGTTAATGTGGTCAGTTGTATGGTAATCAGTATTAGACCTGTTAATGTGGTCAGTTGTATGGTAATCAGTATCAGACCTGTTCATGTTTTCAGTTGTATGGTAATCAGTATCAGACCTGTTTATGTGGTCTGTTGTACGGTAATCAGAATTAGACCTGTTTATGTGGTCAGTTGTTTGGTAATCAGTATTAGACGGTATTAGACCTGTTTGTGTTTTCAGTTGTACGGTAATCAGTATTAGACCTGTTTATCAGTATCAGACCTGTTAATGTGATCAGTTGTATGGTAATCAGAAATAGACCAGTTTATGTGGTCAGTTGTATTGTAATCAGTATTAGACTTGATAATGTTGTCGTTTACATGGTAATCAGTATTAGACCTGTTTATGTGGTCAGTTGTATGGTAATCAGTATTAGACCATTTTATGTGATCAGTTGTATGAAAATCAGAATTAGACCAGTTTGTGTTATCAGTTGTATGGTAATCAGTATTGGACCAGTTTATGTGATTAGTTGTATGGTAATCAGTAGGTCAGTTGTATGGCAATCAGTATAAGACCTGTTTGTGTTGCCAGTTGTATGGTAATTATTATTAGACCCGTTTATATGATCAGTTGTATGGTAATCATTACTAGACCTGTTTATGTGATCAGTTATACGGTAATCATTACTAGACCTGTTCATGTGATCAGTTGTATGGTAATCATTACTAGACCTGTTTATGTGATCAGTTGTATGGTAATCAGTATAAGACCTGTTTGTGTTGTCAGTTGTATGGTAATCAGTATAAGACCATTTTATGTGATCAGTTATATGGTAATCATTACTAGACCTGTTTATGTGATCAGTTGTATGGTAATCAGTATAAGACCTGTTTGTGTTGTCAGTTGTATGGTAATCAGTATTAGACCAGTTTATGTGATCAGTTATATGGTAATCAGTATAAGAACTGTTTGTGTTGTCAGTTGTATGGTAATCAGTATTAGACCAGTTTATGTGATCAGTTGTATGGTAATCAGTATAAGACCAGTTTATGTGGTCAGTTATATGGTAATCAGTATAAGACCTGTTTGTGTTGTCAGTTGTATGGTAATCAGTATTAGACCTGTTTATGTTTTCAGTTGTATGGTAATCAGTATTAGACCTGTTTATCAGTATCAGACCGGTTTATGTGGTCTGTTGTATGATAATTAGTATTGGACCTGTTTATGTGATCAGTTGTATGGCATTCAACATTAGAGCAGTTTATGTGATCAGTTGTACGGTAATCAGTATTAGACTTGTTTCTATTGTCAGTCGTATGGTGATCAGTATTGGACCTGTTTATGTGGTCAGTTGTATGGAAATCAGTATTAGAATGTTTATCTGGTCAGTTGTATTGTAATCAGTATTAGACCAGTTTATGTGATCAGTTGTATGGTAATCAGTATTAGACCTGTTAATGTGGTCAGTTGTACGGTAATCAGTATTAGACTTGTTTGTTTCTATTGTCAGTTGTATGGTAATCTGTATTGGACCTAGTAATGTGGCCAGTTCTATGGTAATCAATATTAGACCAGTTTATGTGGTCTGTTGTATGGTTATTAGTATTCGACCTGTTTATGTGATCAGTTGTATGGCATTCAGCATTAGAGCAGTTTATGTGATCAGTTGTATGGTAATCAGTATTAGACGGTATTAGACCTTTTTATCTTTTCAGTTGTATGGTAATCAGTATTAGACCTGTTTGTGTGATCAGTTGTATGGTAATCAGTATCAGATCTGTTAATGTGGTCAGTTGTATGGTATTCAGTATTAGACTAGTTTGTGATCAGTTGTATGGTAATCAGTATTGGACCTGTTTATGTTGTCAGTTGTATGGTAATCAGTATTAGACCATTTTATGTGATCAGTTGTATGAAAATCAGTATTAGACCAGTTTATGTGATCGGTTGTATGGCAATCAGTATTATACCAGTTTATGTGATCGGTGGTATGGTAATCAGTATTAGACCTGTTAATGTGGTCAGTTGTATGGTAATCAGAACTAGACCAGTTTATGTGGTCAGTTGTATTGTAATCAGTATTAGACCTGATTATGTTGTCGTTTACATGGTAACCAGCATTAGACCTGTTTATGTGGTCAGTTTTATAGTAATCAGTATCAGATCTGTTAATGTGGTCAGTTGTATGGTATTCAGTATTAGACTAGTTTGTGATCAGTTGTATGGTAATCAGTATTGGACCTGTTTATGTTGTCAGTTGTATGGTAATCAGTATTAGACCATTTTATGTGATCAGTTGTATGAAAATCAGTATTAGACCAGTTTATGTGATCGGTTGTATGGCAATCAGTATTATACCAGTTTATGTGATCGGTGGTATGGTAATCAGTATTAGACCTGTTAATGTGGTCAGTTGTATGGTAATCAGAACTAGACCAGTTTATGTGGTCAGTTGTATTGTAATCAGTATTAGACCTGATTATGTTGTCGTTTACATGGTAACCAGCATTAGACCTGTTTATGTGGTCAGTTTTATAGTAATCAGTATCAGATCTGTTAATGTGGTCAGTTGTATGGTATTCAGTATTAAACTAGTTTATGTGATCAGTTGTATGGTAATCAGTATTAGACCTGTTTATGTTGTCAGTTGTATGGTAATCAGTATTAGACCTGTTTATGTTGTCAGTTGTATGGTAATCAGTATTAGACCAGTTTATGTGATCAGTTGTATGAAAATCAGTATTAGACCAGTTTGTGTGATCGGTTATATGGTAATCATTATTAGACCAGTTTATGTGGTCAGTTATATGGTAATCATTACTAGACCTGTTTATGTGATCAGTTGTATGGTAATCAGTATAAGACCTGTTTATGTTGTCAGTTGTATGGTAATTATTATTAGACCCGTTTATATGATCAGTTGTATGGTAATCATTACTAGACCTGTTTATGTGATCAGTCATGTGGTAATCATTACTAGACCTGTTTATGTGATCAGTTGTATGGTAATCATTACTAGACCTGTTTATGTGATCAGTTGTATGGTAATCAGAATAAGACCTGTTTGTGTTGTCAGTTGTATGGTAATCAGTATTAGACCATTTTATGTGATCAGTTATATGGCAATCATTACTAGACCTGTTTATGTGATCAGTTGTATGGTAATCAGTATTAGACCTGTTTGTGTTGTCAGTTGTATGGTAATCAGTATTAGACCATTTTATGTGATCGGTTGTATGAAAATCAGTATTAGACCAGTTTGTGTTGTCAGTTGTATGGTAATCAGTATTAGACCTGTTTATGTTGTCAGTTGTATGGTAATCAGTATAAGACCTGTTTATGTTGTCAGTTGTATGGTAATCAGTATTAGACCTGTTTATGTTGTCAGTTGTATGGTAATCAGTATTAGACCAGTTTATGTGATCAGTTGTATGAAAATCAGTATTAGACCAGTTTGTGTGATCAGTTGTATGGTAATCATTATTAGACCAGTTTATGTGGTCAGTTATATGGTAATCATTACTAGACCTGTTTATGTGATCAGTTGTATGGTAATCAGTATAAGACCTGTTTGTGTTGTCAGTTGTATGGTAATTATTATTAGACCCGTTTATGTGATCAGTTGTATGGTAATCATTACTAGACCTGTTTATGTGATCAGTTATATGGTAATCATTACTAGACCTGTTTATGTGATCAGTTTTATGGTAATCATTACTAGACCAGTTTATGTGATCAGTTGTATGGTAATCAGTATAAGACCTGTTTGTGTTGTCAGTTGTATGGTAATCAGTATTAGACCATTTTATGTGATCAGTTATATGGTAATCATTACTAGACCTGTTATTGTGATCAGTTGTATGGTAATCAGTATAAGGCCTGTTTGTGTTGTCAGTTGTATGGTAATAAGTATTAGACCATTTTATGTGATCAGTTGTATGAAAATCAGTATTAGACCAGTTTGTGTTGTCAGTTGTATGGTAATCATTATTAGACCAGTATATGTGATCAGTTGTATGGTAATCAGTATAAGACCAATTTATGTGATCAGCTGTATGGTAATCATTATAAGACCTGTTTGTGTTGTCAGTTGTATTGTAATCAGTATCACACTTGTTTATGAAGTCTGTTGTATGGTAATTAGTATTGGACCTGTTTATGTGATCAGTTGTAAGGCATTCAGCATTAGAGCAGTTTAGGTGATCAGTTGTACGGTAATCATTATTAGACTTGTTTGTTTCTATTGTCAGTTGTATGGTAATCAGTATTGGACCTAGTAATGTGACCAGTTGTATGGTAATCAATATTAGACCAGTTTATGTGGTCTGTTGTATGGTAATTAGTACTGGACCTGTTTATGTGAACAGTTGTATGGCAATCAGCATTAGAGCAGTTTATGTGATCAGTTGTACGATAATCAGTATTAGACCAGTTTATGTGATCGGTGGTATTGTAATCAGGATTAGACCAGTTTATGTGGACAGTTGTATGGTAATCAGTATTAGACCTGTTAATGTGGTCAGTTGTATGGTAATCAGAACTAGACCAGTTTATGTTGTCAGTTGTATGGTATTCAGTATTAGACCAGTTTATGTGATCAGTTGTATGGTATTCAGTATTAGACCTGTTTATGTGGTCAGTTGTATGGCAATCAGTATCAGAACAGTTTATGTGGTCAGTTGTATGGTTATCAGTATTAGACCAGTTTGTGTGATCAGTTGTATGGTAATCATAATTAGACCTGTTTGTGTTGTCAGTTGTATGGTAATTAGTATTAGACCTGTTTATTTGATCAGTTGTATGGTAATCAGTATAAGACCTGTTTGTGTTGTCAGTTGTATGGTAATCAGTATCAGACCTGTTTATGTGATCAGTTGTATGGTAATCAGTATAAGACATGTTTCTATTGTCAGTTGTATGGTAATCAGTATTGGACCTATTAATGTGGTCAGTTGTATGGTAATCAGTATTAGACCAGTTTATGTGGTCAGTTGTATGGTAATCAGTATTAGACCTGTCTATGTTGTCAGTTACATGGTAATCAGTATTAGACCTGTTTATTTGGTCAGTTGTATGGTTATCAGTATCAGACCTGTTAATGTGGTCAGTTGTATGGTATTCAGTATTAGACCTGTTTATGTGATCAGTTGTATGGTAATCAGTATTAGACATGTTTATGTTGTCAGTTGTATGGTAATCAGTATAAGACCTTTTTATGTGATCAGTTGTATGGTAATCAGTATTAGACCTGTTTATGTTGTCAGTTGTATGGTAATCAGTATTAGACCATTTTATGTTATCAGTTGCATGCAAATCAGTATAAGACCAGTTTATGTGGTCAGTTGTATGGTTATCAGTATTAGACCAGTTTGTGTGATCAGTTGTATGATAATCATTATTAGACCAGTTTATGTGATCAGTTGTATGGTAATCAGTATTAGACCTGTTTATGTGGTCAGTCGTATGGTAATCAGTATAAGACCTGTTTGTGTTGTCAGTTGTATTGTAATCAGTATGAGACCTGTTTATGTGGTCTGTTGTATGGTAATTAGTATTGGACCTGTTTATGTTATCAGTTGTATGGCATTCAGCATTAGAGCAGTTTATGTGATCAGCTGTACGGTAATCAGTATTAGACTTGTTTCTATTGTCAGTTGTATGGTAATCAGTATTGGACCTGTTAATGTGGTCAGTTGTATGGTAATCAGTATAAGACCAGTTTATGTGGTCAGTTGTATTGTAATCAGTATTAGGCCTGTTTATGTGATCAGTTGTATGGTAATCATTTTTAGACCAGTTTATGTGATCAGTTGTATGGAAATCAATATTAGACCAGTTTAGGTAGTCAGTTGTATGGTAATCAGTATTAGACCTGTTTATGTAGTCAGTTGTATGGTAATCAGTATTAGACCTGTTTATGTAGTCAGTTGTATGGTAATCAGTATTGGATCTGTTAATGTGGTCAGTTGTACGGTTATCAGTATTAGACCTGTTTATGAGGTCAGTTGTATGGTAATCAGTATTAGACCTGTTTATGTGATCAGTTGTATGGTAATCAGTATAAGACCTGTTTGTGTTGTCAGTTGTATGGTAATCAGTATCAGACCTGTTAATGTGATCAGTTGTATGGTAATCAGTATAAGACCTGTTTCTATTGTCAGTTGTATGGTAATCAGTATTGGACCTATTAATGTGGTCAGTTCTATGGTAATCAGTATTAGACCAGTTTATGTGGTCAGCTGTATGGTAATCAGTATTAGACCTGTCTATGTTGTCAGTTACATGGTAATCAGTACTAGACCTGTTTATGTGGTCAGCTGTATGGTTATCAGTATCAGACCTGTTAATGTGGTCAGTTGTATGGTATTCAGTATTAGACCTGTATGTGTGATCAGTTGTATGGTAATCAGTATTAGACCTGTTTATGTTGTCAGTTGTATGGTAATCAGTATAAGACCTGTTTATGTGATCAGTTGTATGGTAATCAGTATTAGACCTGTTTATGTTGTCAGTTGTATGGTAATCAGTATTAGACCATTTTATGTTATCAGTTGTATGCAAATCAGTATAAGACCAGTTTATATGGTCAGTTGTATTGTAATCAGTATGAGACCTGTTTATGTGGTCTGTTGTATGGTAATTAGTATTGGACCTGTTTATGTTATCAGTTGTATGGCATTCAGCATTAGAGCAGTTTATGTGATCAGTTGTACGGTAATCAGTATTAGACTTGTTTCTATTGTCAGTTGTATTGTAATCAGTATAAGGCCTGTTTATGTGATCAGTTGTATGGTAATCAGTATTAGACCAGTTTATGTGATCAGATGTATGGTAATCAGTATTAGACCTGTTTATGTGGTCAGTCGTATGGTAATCAGTATAAGACCTGTTTGTGTTGTCAGTTGTATTGTAATCAGTATGAGACCTGTTTATGTGGTCTGTTGTATGGTAATTAGTATTGGACCTGTTTATGTTATCAGTTGTATGGCATTCAGCATTAGAGCAGTTTATGTGATCAATTGTACGGTAATCAGTATTAGACTTGTTTCTATTGTCAGTTGTATGGTAATCAGTATTGGACCTGTTAATGTGGTCAGTTGTATGGTAATCAGTATAAGACCAGTTTATGTGGTCAGTTGTATTGTAATCAGTATTAGGCCTGTTTATGTGATCAGTTGTATGGTAATCATTAGTAGACCAGTTTATGTGATCAGTTGTACGGTAATCAGTATTAGACCAGTTTATGTAGTCAGTTGTATGGTAATCAGTATTAGACCTGTTTATGTAGTCAGTTGTATGGTAATCAGTATTAGACCAGTTTATGTGGTCAGTTTTATGGTTATCAGTATTAGACCAGTTTATGTGATCAGTGGTATGGTAATCAGTATTAGACCAGTTTATGTGGTCAGTTGTATGCTAATCAGTATTAGACCTGTTTATGTTGTCGGTAGTATGGTAATCAGTATGAGACCTGTTTATGTTGTAGGTTGTATGGTAATCAGTATTAGACTTGTTTCTATTGTCAGTTGTATGGTAATCAGTATTGGACCTATTAATGTTGTCAGTTACATGGTAATCAGTATTAGACCTGTTTATGTGGTCAGTTGTATGGTAATCAATATCAGACCTGTTAATGTGGTCAGTTGTACGGTATTCAGTATTAGACCAGTTTATGTGGTCAGTTGTATGGTAATCAGTATTAGACCTGTTTATGTTGTCAGTTGTATGGTAATCAGTATTAGACCTGTTTATGTTGTCAGTTGTATGGTAATCAGTATTAGACCACTTTATGTCGTCAGTTGTATTGTTATCGGTATTAGACCAGTTTGTGTGATCAGTTGTATGCAAATCAGTATAAGACCAGTTTATGTGGTCAGTTGTATGGTTATCAGTATTAGACGAGTTTGTGTGATCAGTTGTATGGTAATCATTATTAGTTGTATGGTAATCATTATTAGACCGGTTTATGTGATCAGTTGTATGGTAATCAGTATAAGACATGTTTGTGTTGTCAGTTGTATTGTAATTAGTATCAGACCTGTTTATGTGGTCTGTTGTATGGTATTCAGTATTAGACCTGTTTATGTGATCAGTTGTATGGTAATCAGTATTAGACCTGTTTATGTGGTCAGTTGTATGGCATTCAGCATTAGAGCAGTTTATGTGATCAGTTGTACGGTAATCAGTATTAGACTTGTTTCTATTGTCAGTTGTATGGTAATCAGTATTGGACCTGTTAATGTGGTCAGTGGTATGGTAATCAGTATCAGACCTATTTATGTGGTCAGTTGTATGGTAATCAGTATTAGACCTGTTTATGTGATCAGTTGTATGGTAATCAGAACTAGACCAGTTTATGTGGTCAGTTGTATGGTAATCAGTATTAGACCTGATTATGTTGTCGGTTACATGGTAATCAGTATTAGACCTGTTTATGTTGTCAGTTGTATGGTAATCAGTATTAGACCAGTTTATGTGATCAGTTGTATGGTAATCAGTATCAGACCTGTTAATGTGGTCAGTTGTATGGTATTCAGTATTAGACCAGTTTATGTGGTCAGTTGTATGGTAATCAGTATTAGACCTGATTATGTTGTCGGTTACATGATGATCAGTATTAGACCTGTTTATGTGGTCAGTTGTATGGTAATCAGTATCAAACCTGTTAATGTGGTCAGTTGTATGCTAATCAGTATTAGACCTGTTTATGTTGTCAGTTGTATGGTAATCAGTATTAGACCTGTTTATGTAGTCAGTTGTATGTTAATCAGTATTAGACCTGTTTATGTAATCAGTTGTATGGTAATCAGTATTGGACCTGTTAATGTGGTCAGTTGTATGGTTATCAGTATTAGACCTGTTTATGAGGTCAGTTGTATGGTAATCAGTATTAGACCAGTTTATGTGATCAGTGGTATGGTAATCAGTATTAGACCAGTTTATGTGATCAGTGGTATGGTTATCAGTATTCGACCATTTTATGTGGTCAGTTGTACGGTAATCAGTATTAGACCTGTTTATGTTGTCGGTTGTATGGTAATCAGTATTAGACCTGTTTATGTTGTCGGTTGTATGGTAAGCAGTATTAGACTTGTTTCTATTGTCAGTTGTATGGTAATCAGTATTGGACCTATTAATGTGGTCAGTTGTATGGTAATCAGTATTAGACCAGTTTATGTGGTCAGTTGTATGGTTATCAGTATTAGACCAGTTTATGTGGTCAGTTGTATGGTTATCAGTATTAGACCAGTTTATGTGATCAGTGGTATGGTAATCAGTATTAGACCAGTTTATGTGGTCAGTTGTATGGTAATCAGTATTAGACCTGTTTATGTTGTCGGTAGTATGGTAATCAGTATGAGACCTCTTTATGTTGTCGGTTGTATGGTAATCAGTATTAGACTTGTTTCTATTGTCAGTTGTATGGTAATCAGTATTGGACCTATTAATGTTGTCAGTTACATGGTAATCAGTATTAGACCTGTTTATGTGGTCAGTTGTATGGTAATCAATATCAGACCTGTTAATGTGGTCAGTTGTACGGTATTCAGTATTAGACCAGTTTATGTGGTCAGTTGTATGGTAATCAGTATTAGACCTCTTTATGTTGTCAGTTGTATGGTAATCAGTATTAGACCATTTTATGTTATCAGTTGTATGCAAATCAGTATAAGACCAGTTTATGTGGTCAGTTGTATTGTAATCAGTATGAGACCTGTTTATTTGGTCTGTTGTATGGTAATTAGTATTGGACCTGTTTATGTTATCAGTTGTATGGCATTCAGCATTAGAGCAGTTTATGTGATCAGTTGTACGGTAATCAGTATTAGACTTGTTTCTATTGTCAGTTGTATGGTAATCAGTATAAGACCTGTTTATGTGATCAGTTGTATGGTAATCAGTATTAGACCAGTTTATGTGATCAGTTGTATGGTAATCAGTATTAGACCTGTTTATGTGGTCAGTCGTATGGTAATCAGTATAAGACCTGTTTGTGTTGTCAGTTGTATTGTAATCAGTATGAGACCTGTTTATGTGGTCTGTTGTATGGTAATTAGTATTGGACCTGTTTATGTTATCAGTTGTATGGCATTCAGCATTAGAGCAGTTTATGTGATCAATTGTACGGTAATCAGTATTAGACTTGTTTCTATTGTCAGTTGTATGGTAATCAGTATTGGACCTGTTAATGTGGTCAGTTGTATGGTAATCAGTATAAGACCAGTTTATGTGGTCAGTTGTATTGTAATCAGTATTAGGCCTGTTTATGTGATCAGTTGTATGGTAATCATTATTAGACCAGTTTATGTGATCAGTTGTACGGTGATCAGTATTAGACCAGTTTATGTAGTCAGTTGTATGGTAATCAGTATTAGACCTGTTTATGTAGTCAGTTGTATGGTAATCAGTATTAGACCTGTTTATGTAGTCAGTTGTATGGTAATCAGTATTGAACCTGTTAATGTGGTCAGTTGTATGGTTATCAGTATTAGACCTGTTTATGAGGTCAGTTGTATGGTAATCAGTATTAGACCAGTTTATGTGATCAGTGGTATGGTAATCAGTATTAGACCAGTTTATGTGATCAGTGGTATGGTTATCAGTATTAGACCAGTTTATGTGGTCAGTTGTATGGTAATCAGTATTAGACCTGTTTATGTTGTCGGTAGTATGGTAATCAGTATGAGACCTCTTTATGTTGTCGGTTGTATGGTAATCAGTATTAGACTTGTTTCTATTGTCAGTTGTATGGTAATCAGTATTGGACCTATTAATGTTGTCAGTTACATGGTAATCAGTATTAGACCTGTTTATGTGGTCAGTTGTATGGTAATCAATATCAGACCTGTTAATGTGGTCAGTTGTACGCTATTCAGTATTAGACCAGTTTATGTGGTCAGTTGTATGGTAATCAGTATTAGACCTCTTTATGTTGTCAGTAGTATGGTAATCAGTATTAGACCATTTTATGTTATCAGTTGTATGCAAATCAGTATAAGACCAGTTTATGTGGTCAGTTGTATTGTAATCAGTATGAGACCTGTTCATGTGGTCTGTTGTATGGTAATTAGTATTGGAACTGTTTATGTTATCAGTTGTATGGCATTCAGCATTAGAGCAGTTTATGTGATCAGTTGTACGGTAATCAGTATTAGACTTGTTTCTATTGTCAGTTGTATGGTAATCAGTATAAGACCTGTTTATGTGATCAGTTGTATGGTAATCAGTATTAGACCAGTTTATGTGATCAGTTGTATGGTAATCAGTATTAGACCTGTTTATGTGGTCAGTCGTATGGTAATCAGTATAAGACCTGTTTGTGTTGTCAGTTGTATTGTAATCAGTATGAGACCTGTTTATGTGGTCTGTTGTATGGTAATTAGTATTGGACCTGTTTATGTTATCAGTTGTATGGCATTCAGCATTAGAGCAGTTTATGTGATCAATTGTACGGTAATCAGTATTAGACTTGTTTCTATTGTCAGTTGTATGGTAATCAGTATTGTACCTGTTAATTTGGTCAGTTGTATGGTAATCAGTATAAGACCAGTTTATGTGGTCAGTTGTATTGTAATCAGTATTAGGCCTGTTTATGTGATCAGTTGTATGGTAATCATTATTAGACCAGTTTATGTGATCAGTTGTACGGTAATCAGTATTAGACCAGTTTATGTAGTCAGTTGTATGGTAATCAGTATTAGACCTGTTTATGTAGTCAGTTGTATGGTAATCAGAACTAGACCAGTTTATGTAGTCAGTTGTATGGTAATCAGTATTAGACCTGTCTATGTGATCAGTTGTATGGTAATCAGAACTAGACCAGTTTATGTAGTCAGTTGTATGGTAATCAGTATTAGAACTGATTATGTTGTCGGTTACATGGTAATCAGTATTAGACCTGTTTATGTTGTCAGTTGTATGGTAATCAGTATTAGACCAGTTTATGTGATCAGTTGTATGGTAATCAGTATCAGACCTGTTAACGTGGTCAGTTGTATGGTATTCAGTATTAGACCAGTTTATGTGGTCAGTTGTATGGTAATCAGTATTAGACCTGATTATGTTGTCGGTTACATGGTAATCAGTATTAGACCTGTTTATGTGGTCAGTTGTATGGTAATCAGTATCAAACCTGTTAATGTGGTCAGTTGTATGCTAATCAGTATTAGACCTGTTTATGTTGTCAGTTGTATGGTAATCAGTATTAGACCTGTTTATGTAGTCAGTTGTATGGTAATCAGTATTAGACCTGTTTATGTAGTCAGTTGTATGGTAATCAGTATAGGACCTGTTAATGTGGTCAGTTGTATGATTATCAGTATTAGACCTGTTTATGAGGTCAGTTGTATGGTAATCAGTATTAGACCAGTTTATGTGATCAGTGGTATGGTAATCAGTATTAGACCAGTTTATGTGATCAGTGGTATGGTTATCAGTATTAGACCAGTTTATGTGGTCAGTTGTATGGTAATCAGTATTAGACCTGTTTATGTTGTCGGTTGTATGGTAATCAGTATTAGACCTGTTTATGTTGTCGGTTGTATGGTAAGCAGTATTAGACTTGTTTCTATTGTCAGTTGCATGGTAATCAGTATTGAACCTATTAATGTGACCAGTTTATGTGATCAGTGGTATGGTTATCAGTATTAGACCAGTTTATGTGGTCAGTTGTATGGTAATCAGTATTAGACCAGTTTATGTGGTCAGTTGTATGGTTATCAGTATTAGACCAGTTTATGTGATCAGTTGTATGGTAATCAGTATTAGACCTGTTTATGTTGTCGGTAGTATGGTAATCAGTATGAGACCTCTTTATGTTGTCGGTTGTATGGTAATCAGTATTAGACTTGTTTCTATTGTCAGTTGTATGTTAATCAGTATTGGACCTATTAATGTTGTCAGTTACATGGTAATCAGTATTAGACCTGTTTATGTGGTCAGTTGTATGGTAATCAATATCAGACCTGTTAATGTGGTCAGTTGTACGGTATTCAGTATTAGACCAGTTTATTTGGTCAGTTGTATGGTAATCAGTATTAGACCTGTTTATGTTGTCAGTTGTATGGTAATCAGTATTAGACCAGTTTATGTGATCAGTGGTATGGTAATCAGTATTAGACCTGTTTATGTTGTCAGTTGTATGGTAATCAGTATTATACCACTTTATGTCGTCAGTTGTATTGTTATCGGTATTAGACCAGTTTGTGTGATCAGTTGTATGCAAATCAGTATAAGACCAGTTTATGTGGTCAGTTGTATGGTTATCAGTATTAGACCAGTTTGTGTGATCAGTTGTATGGTAATCATTATTAGTTGTATGGTAATCATTATTAGACCTGTTTATGTGATCAGTTGTATGGTAATCAGTATAAGACATGTTTGTGTTGTCAGTTGTATTGTAATTAGTATCAAACCTGTTTATGTGGTCTGTTGTATGGTATTCAGTATTAGACCTGTTTATGTGATCAGTTGTATGGTAATCAGTATTAGCCTGTTTATGTGGTCAGTTGTATGGCATTCAGCATTAGAGCAGTTTATGTGATCAGTTGTACGGTAATCAGTATTAGACTTGTTTATATTGTCAGTTGTATGGTAATCAGTATTGCACCTGTTAATGTGGTCAGTTGTATGGTAATCAGTATCAGACCTGTTTATGTGGTCAGTTGTATGGTAATCAGTATTAGATCTGTTTATGTCGTCAGTTGTATGGTAATCAGAACTAGACCAGTTTATGTGGTCAGTTGTATGGTAATCAATATTAGACCTGATTATGTTGTCGGTTACATGGTAATCAGTATTAGACCTGTTTATGTTGTCAGTTGTATGGTAATCAGTATTAGACCAGTTTCTGTGATCAGTTGTATGGTAATCAGTATCAGACCTGTTAATGTGGTCAGTTGTATGGTATTCAGTATTAGACCAGTTTATGTGGTCAGTTGTATGGTAATCAGTATAAGACCTGATTATGTTGTCGGTTACATGGTAATCAGTATTAGACCTGTTTATGTGGTCAGTTGTATGGTAATCAGTATCAAACCTGTTAATGTGGTCAGTTGTATGCTAATCAGTATAAGACCTGTTAATGTGGTCATTTGTATGGTAATCAGTATTAGACCTGTTTATGTTATAGGTTACATGGTAATCAGTATTAGACCTGTTTATGTGGTCAGTTGTATGGTAATTGTAACTAGACCAGTTTATGTGATCAGTTGTATTGTAATCAGTATTAGACCTGTTTATGTGATCAGTTGTATGGTAATCAGTATAAGACCAGTTAATGTGGTCAGTTGTATGGTAATCAGTATTAGACCTGTTTATGTTATAGGTTACATGGTAATCAGTATTAGACCTGTTTATGTCGTCAGTTGTATGGTAATCAGTATCAGACCTGTTAATGTGGTCGGTGGTATGGTAATTAGAACTAGACCAGTTTATGTGGTCAGTTGTATGGTAATCAGTATTAGACCTGTTTATGTTATTGGTTACATGGTAATCAGTATTAGACCTGTTTTTGTGCTCAGTTGTATGGTAATCAGTATCAGACCTGTTAATGTGGTCAGTTGTATGGTATTCAGTATTAGACCAGTTTATGTGATCGGTGGTATGGTAATCAGTATTAGACCAGTTTATGTGGTCAGTTGTATTGTAATCAGTATTAGACCTGTTTATGTGGTCAGTCGTATGGTAATTAGAACTAGACCAGTTTATGTGGTCAGTTGTATGGTAACCAGTATCAAACCTGTTTATGTGGTCAGTCGTATGGTAATTAGAACTAGACCAGTTTATGTGGTCAGTTGTATGGTAAACAGTATTAGACCTGTTTATGTGGTCAGTCGTATGGTAATTAGAACTAGACCAGTTTATGTGGTCAGTTGTATGGTAATCAGTATTAGACCTGTTTATGTGGTCAGTCGTATGGTAATTAGAACTAGACCAGTTTATGTGGTCAGTTGTATGGTAATCAGTATTAGACCTGTTTATGTGGTCAGTTTTATGGTAATCAGTATTAGACCAGTTTGTGTGATCAGTTGTATGGTAATCAGTATTAGAACTGTTTATGTTTTCAGTTGTATGGTATTCAGTATTAGACCATTTTATGTGATCAGTTGTATGCAAATCAGTATAAGACCAGTTTATGTGGTCAGTTGTATGGTTATCAGTATTAGACCAGTTTGTGTGATCAGTTGTATGGTAATCATTATTAGTTGTATGGTTATCATTATTAGACCTGTTTATGTGATCAGTTGTATGGTAATCAGTATAAGACATGTTTGTGTTGTCAGTTGTATTGTAATTAATATCAGACCTGCTTATGTGGTCTGTTGTGTGGCATTCAGCATTAGAGCAGTTTATGTGATCAGTTGTACGGTAATCAGTATTAGACTTGTTTCTATTGTCAGTTGTATGGTAATCAGTATTGGACCTGTTAATGTGGTCAGTTGTATGGTAATCAGTATCAGACCTGTTTATGTGGTCAGTTGTATGGTAATCAGTATTAGACCTCTTTATGAGGTCAGTTGTATGGTAATCAATATCAGACCTGTTAATGTGGTCAGATGTATGGCAATCAGTATTAGACCAGTTTATGTTGTCAGTTGTATGGTAATCAGTATTAGACCAGTTTATGTTGTCAGTTGTATGGTAATCAGTATTAGACCTGTTTATGTGGTCAGTCGTATGGTAATCAGTATAAGACCTGTTTGTGTTGTCAGTTGTATTGTAATCAGTATCAGACCTGTTTATGTGGTCTAATTAGTATTGGACCTGTTTATGTGATCAGTTGTATGGCATTCAGCATTAGAGCAGTTTATGTGATCAGTTGTACGGTAATCAGTATTAGACTTCTTTCTATTGTCAGTTGTATGGTTATCAGTATTGGACCTGTTTATGTAGTCAGTTGTATGGAAATCAGTATCAGACCTGTTAATGTGGTCAGTTGTATGGTAATCAGAACTAGACCAGTTGATGTGGTCAGTTGTATGGTAATCAGTATTAGACCTGATTATGTTGTCGGTTACATGGTAATCAGTATTAGACCTGTTTATGTTGTCAGTTGTATGGTATTCAGTATTAGACCAGTTTATGTGGTCAGTTGTATGGTAATCAGTATTAGACCTGATTATGTTGTCGGTTACATGGTAATCAGTATTAGACCTGTTTATGTGGTCAGTTGTATGGTAATCAGTATCAGACCTGTTAATGTGGTCAGTTGTATGCTAATCAGTATTAGACCTGTTTATGTTGTCAGTTGTATGGTTATCAGTATTAGACCATTTTATGTGATCAGTTGTATGCAAATCAGTATAAGACCTGTTTATGTGATCAGTTGTATGGTAATCAGTATTGGACCTGTTAATGTGGTCAGTTGTATGGTAATCAGTATTAGACCTGTTTATGTGGTCAGTTGTATGGTAATCAGTATTAGACCTGTTAATGTGGTCAGTTGTATGGTAATCAGTATTAGACCTGTTAATGTGGTCAGTTGTATGGTAATCAGTATTAGACCTGTTTATGTGGTCAGTTGTATGGTAATCAGTATTAGACCTGTTAATGTGGTCAGTTGTATGGTAATCAGTATTAGACCTGCTAATGTGGTCAGTTGTATGGTAATCAGTATTTGACCTGTTTATGTGGTCAGTTGTATGGTAATCAGTATTAGACTTGTTTCTATTGTCAGTTGTATGGTAATCAGTATTAGACCAGTTTATGTGGTCAGGTGTATGGTAATCAGTATAAGACCTGTTTATGTGGTCAGTTGTATGGTAATCAGTATTAGACTTGTTTCTATTGTCAGTTGTATGGTAATCAGTATTAGACCAGTTTATGTGGTCAGTTGTATGGTAATCAGTATTAGACTTGTTTCTATTGTCAGTTGTATGGTAATCAGTATTAGACCTGTTTATGTGGTCAGTTGTATGGTAATCAGTATTAGACTTGTTTCTATTGTCAGTTGTATGGTAATCAGTATTAGACTAGTTTATGTGGTCAGTTGTATGGTAATCAGTATTAGACCTGTTAATGTGGTCAGTTGTATGGTAATCAGTATTAGACCTGTAAATGTAGTCAGTTGTATGGAAATCAGTATTAGACCTGTTTATGTGGTCAGTTGTATTGTAATCAGTATTAGACCTGTTTATGTGATCAGTTGTATGGTAATCAGTCTTAGACTTGTTTATGTGATCAGTTGTATGGTAATCAGTATTAGACTTGTTTATGTGATCAGTTGTACGGTAATCAGTATTAGACTTGTTTACATGATCAGTTGTATGGTAATCAGTATTAGACTTGTTTATGTGATCAGTTGTATGGTAATCACTATTAGACTTGTTTATGTGATCAGTTGTATGGTAATCAGTATTAGACTTGTTTATGTGATCAGTTGTATGGTAATCAGTATTAGACTTGTTTATGTGATCGGTTGTACGGTAATCAGTATTAGACCAGTTTGTGTTGTCAGTTGTATTGTAATCAGAATGAGACCTGCATATGCGGTCTGTTGTATGGCAATTAGTATTGGACCTGTTTATGTGATCAGTTGTATGGCAATCAGCATTAGACCTGTTTATGTGATCAGTTGTATGGCAATCAGTATTAGACCTGTTTATGTTGTCGGTTGTATGGTAATCAGTATTAGACCTGTTAATGTTGTCGGTTGTATGGTAATCAGTATTAGACTTGTTTCTATTGTCAGTTGTATGGTAATGAGTATTGGACCTGTTTATGTTGTCGGTTGTATGGTAATCAGTATTAGACCTGTTAATGTTGTCGGTTGTATGGTAATCAGTATTAGACTTGTTTCTATTGTCAGTTGTATGGTAATGAGTATTGGACCTATTAATGTTGTCAGTTACATGGTAATCAGTATTAGACCTGTTAATGTGGTCAGTTGTATGGTAATCAATATCAGACCTGTTAATGTGGTCAGTTGTATGGTATTCAGTATTAGACCACTTTATGTCGTCAGTTCTATTGTTATCGGTATTAGACCATTTTGTGTGATCAGTTTTTTGGTAATCAGTATAAGACCTGTTTATGTTGTCGGTTGTATGGTAATTAGTATTGGACCTGTTTATGTGATCAGTTGTATGGTAATAAGTATTAGACTTGTTTCTATTGTGAGTTGTATGGTAATCAGTATTAGACCTGATTATCTTATAGGTTACATGGTAATCAGTATAAGACCTGTTTATGTGGTCAGTTGTATGGTAATCAGTATCAGACCTGTTAATGTGGTCAGTCGTATGGTAATTAGAACTAGACCAGTTTATGTGGTCAGTTGTATGGTAATCAGTATTAGACCTGTTTATTTGGTCTGTTGTATGGTAATCAGTATAAGACCTGTTAATGTGGTCAGTCGTATGGTAATTAGAACTAGACCAGTTTATGTGGTCAGTTGTATGGTAATCAGTATTAGACCTGTTTATGTGATCAGTTGTATGCTAATCAGTATAAGACCTGTTTATGTGGTCAGTTGTATGGTAATCAGTATTAGACCTGTTTATGTTATAGGTTACATGGTAATCAGTATTAGACCTGTTTATGTGGTCAGTTGTATGGTAATCAATATCAGACCTGTTAATGTGGTCAGTTGTATGGTATTCAGTATTAGACCAGTTTATGTGGTCAGTTGTATGGTAATCAGTATTAGACCAGTTTAACTGGTCAGTTGTATGGTAATCAGTATTAGACCTGTTTATGTTGTCGGTTGTATGGTAATCAGTATTAGACCTGTTAATGTTGTCGGTTGTATGGTAATCAGTATTAGACTTGTTTCTATTGTCAGTTGTATGGTAATCAGTATTGGACCTATTAATGTTGTCAGTTACATGGTAATCAGTATTAGACCTGTTTATGTGGTCAGTTGTATGGTAATCAATATCAGACCTGTTAATGTGGTCAGTTGTATGGTATTCAGTATTAGACCACTTTATGTCGTCAGTTCTATTGTTATCGGTATTAGACGAGTTTGTGTGATCAGTTGTTTGGTAATCAGTATAAGACCTGTTTATGTTGTCGGTTGTATGGTAATTAGTATTGGACCTGTTTATGTGATCAGTTGTATGGTAATCAGTATTAGACCTGTTTCTATTGTGAGTTGTATGGTAATCAGTATTAGACCTGATTATCTTATAGGTTACATGGTAATCAGTATAAGACCTGTTTATGTGGTCAGTTGTATGGTAATCAGTATCAGACCTGTTAATGTGGTCAGTTGTATGGTAATTAGAACTAGACCAGTTTATGTGGTCAGTTGTATGGTAATCAGTATTAGACCTGTTTATGTGGTCTGTTGTATGGTAATCAGTATTAGACCTGTTTATGTTATAGGTTACATGGTAATCAGTATTAGACCTGTTTATGTGGTCAGTTGTATGGTAATCAATATCAGACCTGTTAATGTGGTCAGTTGTATGGTATTCAGTATTAGACCAGTTTATGTGGTCAGTTGTATGGTAATCAGTATTAGACCAGTTTAACTGGTCAGTTGTATGGTAATCAGTATTAGACCTGTTTATGTTGTCGGTTGTATGGTAATCAGTATTAGACCTGTTAATGTTGTCGGTTGTATGGTAATCAGTATGAGACCTGTTTCTATTGTCAGTTGTATGGTAATCAGTATTGGACCTATTAATGTTGTCAGTTACATGGTAATCAGTATTAGACCTGTTTATGTGGTCAGTTGTATGGTAATCAATATCAGACCTGTTAATGTGGTCAGTTGTATGGTATTCAGTATTAGACCACTTTATGTCGTCAGTTCTATTGTTATCGGTATTAGACGAGTTTGTGTGATCAGTTGTTTGGTAATCAGTATAAGACCTGTTTATGTTGTCGGTTGTATGGTAATTAGTATTGGACCTGTTTATGTGATCAGTTGTATGGTAATAAGTATTAGACTTGTTTCTATTGTGAGTTGTATGGTAATCAGTATTAGACCTGATTATCTTATAGGTTACATGGTAATCAGTATAAGACCTGTTTATGTGGTCAGTTGTATGGTAATCAGTATCAGACCTGTTAATGTGGTCAGTCGTATGGTAATTAGAACTAGACCAGTTTATGTGGTCAGTTGTATGGTAATCAGTATTAGACCTGTTTATGTGGTCAGTTGTATGGTAATCAGTATTAGACCTGTTTATGTTATCGGTTACATGGTAATCAGTATTAGACCTGTTTATGTGGTCAGTTGTATGGTAATCAATATCAGACCTGTTAATGTGGTCAGTTGTATGGTATTCATTATTAGACCAGTTTATGTGGTCAGTTGCATGGTAATCAGTATTAGACCAGTTTAACTGGTCAGTTGTATGGTAATCAGTATTAGACCTGTTTATGTTGTCGGTTGTATGGTAATCAGTATTAGACCTGTTAATGTTGTCGGTTGTATGGTAATCAGTATTAGACTTGTTTCTATTGTCAGTTGTATGGTAATGAGTATTGGACCTATTAATGTTGTCAGTTACATGGTAATCAGTATTAGACCTGTTAATGTGGTCAGTTGTATGGTAATCAATATCAGACCTGTTAATGTGGTCAGTTGTATGGTATTCAGTATTAGACCACTTTATGTCGTCAGTTCTATTGTTATCGGTATTAGACCATTTTGTGTGATCAGTTTTTTGGTAATCAGTATAAGACCTGTTTATGTTGTCGGTTGTATGGTAATTAGTATTGGACCTGTTTATGTGATCAGTTGTATGGTAATAAGTATTAGACTTGTTTCTATTGTGAGTTGTATGGTAATCAGTATTAGACCTGATTATCTTATAGGTTACATGGTAATCAGTATAAGACCTGTTTATGTGGTCAGTTGTATGGTAATCAGTATCAGACCTGTTAATGTGGTCAGTCGTATGGTAATTAGAACTAGACCAGTTTATGTGGTCAGTTGTATGGTAATCAGTATTAGACCTGTTTATTTGGTCTGTTGTATGGTAATCAGTATAAGACCTGTTAATGTGGTCAGTCGTATGGTAATTAGAACTAGACCAGTTTATGTGGTCAGTTGTATGGTAATCAGTATTAGACCTGTTTATGTGATCAGTTGTATGCTAATCAGTATAAGACCTGTTAATGTGGTCATTTGTATGGTAATCAGTATTAGACCTGTTTATGTTATAGGTTACATGGTAATCAGTATTAGACCTGTTTATGTGGTCAGTTGTATGGTAATCAATATCAGACCTGTTAATGTGGTCAGTTGTATGGTATTCAGTATTAGACCAGTTTATGTGGTCAGTTGTATGGTAATCAGTATTAGACCAGTTTAACTGGTCAGTTGTATGGTAATCAGTATTAGACCTGTTTATGTTGTCGGTTGTATGGTAATCAGTATTAGACCTGTTAATGTTGTCGGTTGTATGGTAATCAGTATTAGACTTGTTTCTATTGTCAGT
The DNA here is from genome assembly GCA_944474755.1 of Limnoperna fortunei. Taxonomy (NCBI): domain Eukaryota; kingdom Metazoa; phylum Mollusca; class Bivalvia; order Mytilida; family Modiolidae; genus Limnoperna; species Limnoperna fortunei. Next base: position 109,374,932 of record OX104112.1, on the reverse strand, counting down.
TGTATGGTAATGAGTATTGGACCTATTAATGTTGTCAGTTACATGGTAATCAGTATTAGACCTGTTTATGTGGTCAGTTGTATGGTAATCAATATCAGACCTGTTAATGTGGTCAGTTGTATGGTATTCAGTATTAGACCACTTTATGTCGTCAGTTCTATTGTTATCGGTATTAGACGAGTTTGTGTGATCAGTTGTTTGGTAATCAGTATAAGACCTGTTTATGTTGTCGGTTGTATGGTAATTAGTATTGGACCTGTTTATGTGATCAGTTGTATGGTAATAAGTATTAGACTTGTTTCTATTGTGAGTTGTATGGTAATCAGTATTAGACCTGATTATCTTATAGGTTACATGGTAATCAGTATAAGACCTGTTTATGTGGTCAGTTGTATGGTAATCAGTATCAGACCTGTTAATGTGGTCAGTCGTATGGTAATTAGAACTAGACCAGTTTATGTGGTCAGTTGTATGGTAATCAGTATTAGACCTGTTTATGTGGTCTGTTGTATGGTAATCAGTATTAGACCTGTTTATGTTATAGGTTACATGGTAATCAGTATTAGACCTGTTTATGTGGTCAGTTGTATGGTAATCAATATCAGACCTGTTAATGTGGTCAGTTGTATGGTATTCAGTATTAGACCAGTTTATGTGGTCAGTTGTATGGTAATCAGTATTAGACCAGTTTAACTGGTCAGTTGTATGGTAATCAGTATTAGACCTGTTTATGTTGTCGGTTGTATGGTAATCAGTATTAGACCTGTTAATGTTGTCGGTTGTATGGTAATCAGTATTAGACTTGTTTCTATTGTCAGTTGTATGGTAATGAGTATTGGACCTATTAATGTTGTCAGTTACATGGTAATCAGTATTAGACCTGTTTATGTGGTCAGTTGTATGGTAATCAATATCAGACCTGTTAATGTGGTCAGTTGTATGGTATTCAGTATTAGACCACTTTATGTCGTCAGTTCTATTGTTATCGGTATTAGACGAGTTTGTGTGATCAGTTGTTTGGTAATCAGTATAAGACCTGTTTATGTTGTCGGTTGTATGGTAATTAGTATTGGACCTGTTTATGTGATCAGTTGTATGGTAATAAGTATAAGACTTGTTTCTATTGTGAGTTGTATGGTAATCAGTATTAGACCTGATTATCTTATAGGTTACATGGTAATCAGTATAAGACCTGTTTATGTGGTCAGTTGTATGGTAATCAGTATCAGACCTGTTAATGTGGTCAGTCGTATGGTAATTAGAACTAGACCAGTTTATGTGGTCAGTTGTATGGTAATCAGTATTAGACCTGTTTATGTGGTCTGTTGTATGGTAATCAGTATTAGACCTGTTTATGTTATAGGTTACATGGTAATCAGTATTAGACCTGTTTATGTGGTCAGTTGTATGGTAATCAATATCAGACCTGTTAATGTGGTCAGTTGTATGGTATTCATTATTAGACCAGTTTATGTGGTCAGTTGCATGGTAATCAGTATTAGACCAGTTTAACTGGTCAGTTGTATGGTAATCAGTATTAGACCTGTTTATGTTGTCGGTTGTATGGTAATCAGTATTAGACCTGTTAATGTTGTCGGTTGTATGGTAATCAGTATTAGACTTGTTTCTATTGTCAGTTGTATGGTAATGAGTATTGGACCTATTAATGTTGTCAGTTACATGGTAATCAGTATTAGACCTGTTTATGTGGTCAGTTGTATGGTAATCAATATCAGACCTGTTAATGTGGTCAGTTGTATGGTATTCAGTATTAGACCACTTTATGTCGTCAGTTCTATTGTTATCGGTATTAGACGAGTTTGTTTGATCAGTTGTTTGGTAATCAGTATAAGACCTGTTTATGTTGTCGGTTGTATGGTAATTAGTATTGGACCTGTTTATGTGATAAGTTGTATGGTAATAAGTATTAGACTTGTTTCTATTGTGAGTTGTATGGTAATCAGTATTAGACCTGATTATCTTATAGGTTACATGGTAATCAGTATAAGACCTGTTTATGTGGTCAGTTGTATGGTAATCAGTATCAGACCTGTTAATGTGGTCAGTCGTATGGTAATTAGAACTAGACCAGTTTATGTGGTCAGTTGTATGGTAATCAGTATTAGACCTGTTTATGTGGTCTGTTGTATGGTAATCAGTATAAGACCTGTTAATGTGGTCAGTCGTATGGTAATTAGAACTAGACCAGTTTATGTGGTCAGTTGTATGGTAATCAGTATTAGACCTGTTTATGTGATCAGTTGTATGCTAATCAGTATAAGACCTGTTAATGTGGTCATTTGTATGGTAATCAGTATTAGACCTGTTTATGTTATAGGTTACATGGTAATCAGTATTAGACCTGTTTATGTGGTCAGTTGTATGGTAATTGTAACTAGACCAGTTTATGTGATGAGTTGTATTGTAATCAGTATTAGACCTGTTTATGTGATCAGTTGTATGGTAATCAGTATAAGACCTGTTAATGTGGTCAGTTGTATGGTAATCAGTATTAGACCTGTTTATGTTATAGGTTACATGATAATCAGTATTAGACCTGTTTATGTCGTCAGTTGTATGGTAATCAGTATCAGACCTGTTAATGTCGTCGTTCGTATGGTAATTAGAACTAGACCAGTTTATGTGGTCAGTTGTATGGTAATCAGTATTAGACCTGTTTATGTTATTGGTTACATGGTAATCAGTATTAGACCTGTTTTTGTGGTCAGTTGTATGGTAATCAGTATCAGACCTGTTAATGTGGTCAGTTGTATGGTATTCAGTATTAGACCAGTTTATGTGATCGGTGGTATGGTAATCAGTATTAGACCAGTTTATGTGGTCAGTTGTATGGTAATCAGTATTAGACCTGTTTATGTGGTCAGTCGTATGGTAATTAGAACTAGACCAGTTTATGTGGTCAGTTGTATGGTAATCAGTATCAAACCTGTTTATGTGGTCAGTCGTATGGTAATTAGAACTAGACCAGTTTATGTGGTCAGTTGTATGGTAATCAGTATTAGACCTGTTTATGTGGTCAGTCGTATGATAATTAGAACTAGACCAGTTTATGTGGTCAGTTGTATGGTAATCAGTATTAGACCTATTTATGTGGTCAGTCGTATAGTAATTAGAACTAGACCAGTTTATGTGGTCAGTTGTATGGTAATCAGTATTAGACCTGTTTATGTGGTCAGTTTTCTGGTTATCAGTATTAGACCAGTTTGTGTGATCAGTTGTATGGTAATCAGTATAAGACCTGTTAATGTGGTCAGTTGTATGGTAATCAGTATTAGACCTGTTTATGTTATAGGTTACATGGTAATCAGTATTAGACCTGTTTATGTCGTCAGTTGTATGGTAATCAGTATCAGACCTGTTAATGTGGTCGGCCGTATGGTAATTAGAACTAGACCAGTTTATGTGGTCAGTTGTATGGTAATCAGTAGTAGACCTGTTTATGTTATTGGTTAAATGGTAATCAGTATTAGACCTGTTTTTGTGGTCACTTGTATGGTAATCAGTATCAGACCTGTTAATGTGGTCAGTTGTATGGTATTCAGTATTAGACCAGTTTATGTGATCGGTGGTATGGTAATCAGTATTAGACCAGTTTATGTGGTCAGTTGTATCGTAATCAGTATCAAACCTGTTTATGTGGTCAGTCGTATGGTAATAAGAACTAGACCAGTTTATGTGGTCAGTTGTATGGTAATCAGTATTAGACCTGTTTATGTGGTCAGTCGTATGGTAATTAGAACTAGACCAGTTTATGTGGTCAGTTGTATGGTAATCAGTATTAGACCTGTTTATGTGGTCAGTCGTATGGTAATTAGAACTAGACCAGTTTTTGTGGTCAGTTGTATGGTAATCAGTATTAGACCTGTTTATGTGGTCAGTTTTATGGTTATCAGTATTAGACCAGTTTGTGTGATCAGTTGTATGGTAATCAGTATTAGAACTGTTTATGTTTTCAGTTGTATGGTAATCAGTATTAGACCATTTTATGTGATCAGTTGTATGCAAATCAGTATAAGACCAGTTTATGTGGTCAGTTGTATGGTAATCAGTATTAGACCAGTTTGAGTGATCAGTTGTATGGTAATCATTATTAGTTTTATGGTAATCATTATTAGACCTGTTTATGTGATCAGTTGTATGGTAATCAGTATAAGACATGTTTGTGTTGTCAGTTTTATTGTAATTAGTATCAGACCTGCTTATGTGGTCTGTTGTATGGTATTCAGTATTAGACATGTTTATGTGATCAGTTGTATGGTAATTAGTATTAGACCTGTTTATGTGGTCAGTTGTATGGCATTCAGCATTAGAGAAGTTTATGTGATCAGTTGTACGGTAATCAGTATTAGACTTGTTTCTATTGTCAGTTGTATGGTTATCAGTATTGGACCTGTTAATGTGGTCAGTTGTATGGTAATCAGTATCAGACCTGTTTATGTGGTCAGTTGTATGGTAATCAGTATTAGACCTGTTTATGTGGTCAGTTGTATGGTAATCAGTATCAGACCTGTTAATGTGGTCAGATGTATAGTAATCATTATTAGACCAGTTTATGTTGTCAGTTGTATGGTAATCAGTATTAGACCAGTTTATGTTGTCAGTTGTATGGTAATCAGTATTAGACCTGTTTATCTGGTCAGTTGTATGGTAATCAGTATAAGACCTGTTTGTGTTGTCAGTTGTATTGTAATCAGTATCAGACCTGTTTATGTGGTCTAATTAGTATTGGACCTGTTTATGTGATCAGTTGTATGGCGTTCAGCATTAGAGCAGTTTATGTGATCAGTTGTACGGTAATCAGTATTAGACTTGTTTCTATTGTCAGTTGTATGGTAATCAGTATTGGACCTGTTTATGTAGTCAGTTGTATGGAAATCAGTATTAGACCTGTTAATGTGGTCTGTTGTATGGTAATCAGAACTAGACCAGTTTATGTGGTCAGTTGTATGGTAATCAGTATTAGACCTGATTATGTTGTCGGTTACATGGTTATCAGTATTAGACCTGTTTATGTTGTCAGTTGTATGGTAATCAGTATTAGACCAGTTTATGTGATCAGTTGTATGGTAATCAGTATCAGACTTGTTAATGTGGTCAGTTGTATGGTATTCAGTATTAGACCAGTTTATGTGGTCAGTTGTATGGTAATCAGTATTAGACCTGATTATGTTGTCGGTTACATGGTAATCAGTATTAGACCTGTTTATGTGGTCAGTTGGATGGTAATCAGTATCAGACCTGTTAATGTGGTCAGTTGTATGAAAATCAGTATTAGACCTGTTTATGTTGTCAGTTGTATGGTTATCAGTATTAGACCATTTTATGTGATCAGTTGCATGCAAATCAGTATAAGACCTGTTTATGTGATCAGTTGTATGGTATTCAGTATTAGACCAGTTTATGTGGTCAGTTGTATGGTAATCAGTATTAGACCTGATTATGTTGTCGGTTACATGGTAATCAGTATTAGACCTTTTTATGTGGTCAGTTGTATGGTAATCAGTATCAGACCTGTTAATGTGGTCAGTTGTATGCTAATCAGTATTAGACCTGTTTATGTTGTCAGTTGTATGGTAATCAGTATTAGACCAGTTTATGTGGTCAGTTGTATGGTAATTAGTATAAGACCTGTTAATGTGGTCAGTTGTATGGTAATCAGTATCAGACCTGTTAATGTGGTCAGTCGTATGGTAATTAAAACTAGACCAGTTTATGTGGTCAGTTGTATGGTAATCAGTATTAGACCTGTTTATGTGGTCTGTTGTATGGTAATCAGTATAAGACCTGTTAATGTGGTCTGTCGTGTGGTAATTAGAACTAGACAAGTTTATGTGGTCAGTTGTATGGTAATCAGTATTAGACCTGTTTATGTGATCAGCTGTATGATAATCAGTATAAAACCTGTTAATGTGGTCATTTGGATGGTAATCACTATTAGACCTGTTTATGTTATAGGTTACATGGTAATCAGTATTAGACCTGTTTATGTGGTCAGTTGTATGGTAATTAGAACTAGACCAGTTTATGTGATCAGTTGTATGGTAATCAGTATTAGACCTGTTTATGTGATGAGTTGTATGGTAATCAGTATAAGACCTGTTAATGTGGTCAGTTGTATGGTAATCAGTATTAGACCTGTTTATGTTATAGGTTACATGGTAATCAGTATTAGACCTGTTTATGTGGTCAGTTGTATGGTAATCAGTATCAGACCTGTTAATGTGGTTGGTCGTATGGTAATTAGAACTAGACCAGTTTATGTGGTCAGTTGTATGGTAATCAGTATTAGACCTGTTTATGTTATAGGTTACATGGTAATCAGTATTAGACCTGTTTTTGTGGTCAGTTGTATGGTAATCAGTATCAGACCTGTTAATGTGGTCAGTTGTATGGTATTTAGTATTAGACCAGTTTATGTGATCGGTGGTATGGTAATCAGTATTAGACCAGTTTATGTGCTCAGTTGTATGGTAATCAGTATTAGACTTGTTTATGTGGTCAGTCGTATGGTAATTAGAACTAGACCAGTTTATGTGGTCAGTTGTATGGTAATCAGTATCAAACCTGTTTATGTGGTCAGTCGTATGGTAATTAGAACTAGACCAGTTTATGTGGTCAGTTGTATGGTAATCAGTATTAGACCTGTTTATGTGGTCAGTCGTATGGTAATTAGAACTAGACCAGTTTATGTGGTCAGTTGTATGGTAATCAGTATTAGACCTGTTTATGTGGTCAGTCGTATGGTAATTAGAACTAGACCAGTTTATGTGGTCAGTTGTATGGTAATCAGTATTAGACCTGTTTATGTGGTCAGTTTTATGGTTATCAGTATTAGACCAGTTTATGTGATCAGTTGTATGGTAATCAGTATTAGAACTGTTTATGTTTTCAGTTGTATGGTAATCAGTATTAGACCATTTAATGTGATCAGTTGTATGCAAATCAGTGTAAGACCGGTTTATGTGGGCAGTTGTATGGTTATCAGTATTAGACCAGTTTGTGTGATCAGTTGTATGGTAATCATTATTAGTTGTATGGTAATCATTATTAGACCTGTTTATGTGATCAGTTGTATGGTAATCAGTATAAGACATGTTTGTGTTGTCAGTTTTATTGTAATTAGTATCGGACCTGTTTATGTGGTCTGTTGTATGGTATTCAGTATTAGACCTGTTTATGTGATCAGTTGTATGGTAATCAGTATTAGACCTGTTTCTATTCTCAGTTGTATGGTAATCAGTATTGGACCTGTTAATTTGGTCAGTTGTATGGTAATCAGTATCAGACCTGTTTATGTGGTCAGTTGTATGGTAATCAGTATTTGACCTGTTTATGTGGTCAGTCGTATGGTAATTAGAACTAGACCAGTTTATGTGGTCAGTTGTATGGTAATCAGTATTAGACCTGTTTATGTGGTCAGTTTTATGGTTATCAGTATTAGACCAGTTTATGTGATCAGTTGTATGGTAATCAGTATTAGAACTGTTTATGTTTTCAGTTGTATGGTAATCAGTATTAGACCATTTAATGTGATCAGTTGTATGCAAATCAGTGTAAGACCGGTTTATGTGGTCAGTTGTATGGTTATCAGTATTAGACCAGTTTGTGTGATCAGTTGTATGGTAATCATTATTAGTTGTATGGTAATCATTATTAGACCTGTTTATGTGATCAGTTGTATGGTAATCAGTACAAGACATGTTTGTGTTGTCAGTTTTATTGTAATTAGTATCGGACCTGTTTATGTGGTCTGTTGTATGGTATTCAGTATTAGACCTGTTTATGTGATCAGTTGTATGGTAATCAGTATTAGACCTGTTTCTATTCTCAGTTGTATGGTAATCAGTATTGGACCTGTTAATGTGGTCAGTTGTATGGTAATCAGTATCAGACCTGTTTATGTGGTCAGTTGTATGGTAATCAGTATTTGACCTGTTTATGTGGTCAGTTGTATGGTAATCAGTATTAGACCAGTTTATGTTATCAGTTGTATGGTAATCAGTATTAGAACTGTTTATGTTTTCAGTTGTATGGTTATCAGTATTAGACCAGTTTGTGTGATCAGTTGTATGGTATTCATTATTAGTTGTATGGTAATCATTATTAGACCTGTTTATGTGATCAGTTGTATTGTAATCAGTATAAGACATGTTTGTGTTGTCAGTTGTATTGTAATTAGTATCAGACCTGTTTATGTGGTCTGTTGTATGGCAATCAGCATTAGACCTGTTTATGTGATCAGTTGTATGGTAATCAGTATTAGACTTGTTTATGTGATCAGTTGTACGGTAATCAGTATTAGACCAGTTTGTGTTGTCAGTTGTATTGTAATCAGTATGAGACCTGCATATGTGGTCTGTTGTATGGTAATTAGTATTGACCTGTTTATGTGATCAGTTGTATGGCAATCAGCATTAGACCTGTTTATGTGATCAGTTGTATGGCAATCAGTATTAGACCTGTTTATGTTGTCCGTTGTATGGTAATCAGTATTAGACCTGTTAATGTTGTCGGTTGTATGGTAATCAGTATTAGACTTGTTTCTATTGTCAGTTGTATGGTAATGAGTATTGGACCTATTAATGTTGTCAGTTACATGGTAATCAGTATTAGACCTGTTTATGTGGTCAGTTGTATGGTAATCAATATCAGACCTGTTAATGTTGTCAGTTGTATGGTATTCAGTATTAGACCAGTTTATGTGGTCAGTTGTATGGTAATCAGTATTAGACCTGTTTATGTTGTCAGTTGTATGGTAATCAGTATTAGACCACTTGATGTCGTCAGTTCTATTGTTATCGGTATTAGACCAGTTTGTGTGATCAGTTGTTTGGTAATCAGTATAAGACCTGTTTATGTTGTCGGTTGTATGGTAATTAGTATTGGACCTGTTTATGTGATCAGTTGTATGGTAATCAGTATTAGACTTGTTTCTATTGTCAGTTGTATGGTAATCAGTATTAGACCTGATTATGTTATAGGTTACATGGTAATCAGTATAAGACCTGTTTATGTGGTCAGTTGTATGGTAATCAGTATCAGACCTGTTAATGTGGTGAGTCGTATGGTAATTAGAACTAGACCAGTTTATTTGGTCAGTTGTATGGTAATCAGCATTAGACCTGTTTATGTGGTCTGTTGTATGGTAATCAGAATCAGACCTGTTAATCTGGTCAGTCGTATGTTAATTAGAACTAGACCAGTTTATGTTGTCAGTTGTATGGTAATCAGTATTAGACCTGTTTATGTGATCAGTTGTATGGTAATCAGTATAAGACCTGTTAATGTGGTCATTTGTATGGTAATCAGTATTAGACCTGTTTATGTTATAGGTTACATGGTAATCAGTATTAGACCTGTTTATGTGGTCAGTAGTATGGTAATTAGAACTAGACCAGTTTATGTGGTCAGTTGTATGGTTATCAGTATTAGACCAGTTTGTGTGATCAGTTGTATGGTAATCAGTATTAGAACTGTTTATGTTTTCAGTTGTATGGTAATCAGTATTAGACCATTTTATGTGATCAGTTGTATGCAAATCAGTATAAGACCGGTTTATGTGGTCAGTTGTATGGTTATCAGTATTAGACCAGTTTGTGTGATCAGTTGTATGGTAATCATTATTAGTTGTATGGTAATCATTGTTAGACCTGTTTATGTGATTTGTTGTATGGTAATCAGTATAAGACATGTTTGTGTTGTCAGTTGTATTGTAATTAGTATCAGACCTGTTTATGTGGTCTGTTGTATGGTATTCAGTATTAGACCTCTTTATGTGATCAGTTGTATGGTAATCAGTATTAGACCTGTTTATGTGGTCAGTTGTATGGCATTCAGCATTAGAGCAGTTTATGTGATCAGTTGTACGGTAATCAGTATTAGACTTGTTTCTATTGTCAGTTGTATGGTAATCAGTATTGGACCTGTTAATGTGGTCAGTTGTATGGTAATCAGTATTAGACCTGTTTATGTGGTCAGTTGTATGGTAATCAGTATTAGACCTGTTTATGTGGTCAGTTGTATGGCAATCAGTATCAGACCTGTTAATGTGGTCAGTTGTATGGTAATCAGTATTAGACCAGTTTATGTTGTCAGTTGTATGGTAATCAGTATTAGACCAGTTTATATTGTCAGTTGTATGGTAATCAGTATTAGACCTGTTTATGTGGTCAGTTGTATGGTAATCAGTACAAGACCTGTTTGTGTTGTCAGTTGTATTGTAATCAGTATCAGACCTGTTTATGTGGTCTAATTAGTATTGGACCTGTTTATGTGATCAGTTGTATGGCATTCAGCATTAGAGCAGTTTATGTGATCAGTTGTACGGTAATCAGTATTAGACTTGTTTCTATTGTCAGTGGTATGGTAATCAGTATTGGACCTGTTTATGTAGTCAGTTGTATGGAAATCAGTATTAGACCTGTTAATGTGGTCAGTTGTATGGTAATCAGAACTAGACCAGTTTATGTGGTAAGTTGTATGGTAATCAGTATTAGACCTGATTATGTTGTCGGTGACATGGTAATCAGTATTAGACCTGTTTATGTTGTCAGTTGTATGGTAATCAGTATTAGACCTGTTTATGTGGTCAGTTGTATGGTAATCAGTATTAGACCTGTTAATGTGGTCAGTTGTATGGTAATCAGTATTAGACCTGTTAATGTGGTCAGTTGTATGGTAATCAGTATTAGATCTGTTTATGTGGTTATTTGTATGGTAATCAGTATTAGACTTGTTTCTATTGTCAGTTGTATGGTAATCAGTATTAGACCAGTTTATGTGGTCAGTTGTATGGTAATCAGTATTAGACAAGTTTATGTGGTCAGTTGTATGGTAATCAGTATAAGACCTGTTTATGTGGTCAGTTGTATGGTAATCAGTATTAGACTTGTTTCTATTGTCAGTTGTATGGTAATCAGTATTAGACCAGTTTATGTGGTCAGTTGTATGGTAATCAGTATAAGACCTTTTTATGTGGTCAGTTGTATGATAATCAGTATTAGACTTGTTTCTATTGTCAGTTGTATGGTAATCAGTATCAGACCAGTTTATGTGGTCAGTTGTATGGTAATCAGTATTAGACTTGTTTCTATTATCAGTTGTATGGTAATCAGTATTAGACCTGTTTATGTGGTCAGTTGTATGGTAATCAGTATTAGACTTGTTTCTATTGTCAGTTGTATGGTAATCAGTATTAGACCAGTTTATGTGGTCAGTTGTATGGTAATCAGTATTAGACCTGTTAAAGCGGTCAGTTGTATGGTAATCAGTATTAGACCTGTTTATGTGGTCAGTTGTATGGTAATCAGTATTAGACCTGTTAATGTGGTCAGTTGTATGGTAAACAGTATTAGACCTGTTAATGTGGTCAGTTGTATGGTAATCAGTATTAGACCTGTTTATGTGGTCAGTTGTATGGTAATCAGTATAAGACCTGATTATGTTATAGGTTACATGGTAATCAGTATAAGACTTGTTTATGTGATCAGTTGTATGGAAATCATTATTAGACTTGTTTATGTGATCAGTTGTACGGTAATCAGTATTAGACTTGTTTATGTGATCAGCTGTATGGTAATCAGTATTAGACTTGTTTATGTGATCAGTTGTATGGTAATCAGTATTAGACATGTTTATGTGATCAGTTGTACGGTAATCAGTATTGGACCTGTTAATGTGGTCAGTTGTATGGTAATCAGTATTAGACCTGTTTATGTGGTCAGTTGTATGGTAATCAGTATTAGACCTGTTTATATGGTCAGTTGTATGGTAATTAGAACTAGACCAGTTTATGTGATCAGTTGTATGGTAATCAGTATTAGACCTGTTTATGTGATCAGTTGTATGGTAATCAGTATAAGACCTGTTAATGTGGTCAGTTGTATGGTAATCAGTATTAGACCTGTCTATGTTATAGATTACATGGTAATCCGTATTAGACCTGTTTATGTGGTCAGTTGTATGGTAATCAGTATCAGACCTGTTAATGTGGTCGGTCGTATGGTAATTAGAACTAGACCAGTTTATGTGGTCAGTTGTATGGTAATCAGTATCAGACCTGTTAATGTGGTCAGTTGTATGGTATTCAGTATTAGACCTGTTTATGTTGTCAGTTGTATGGTTATCAGTATTAGACCATTTTATGTGATCAGTTGTATTCAAATCAGTATAAGACCTGTTTATGTGGTCAGTTGTTTGGTAATCAGTATTAGACCTGTTAATGTGGTCAATTGTATGGTAATCAGTATTAGACCTGTTTATGTGGTCAGTTGTATGGTAATCAGTATTAGACCTTTTAATGTGGTCAGTTGTATGGTAATCAGTATTAGACCTGTTAATGTTGTCAGTTGTATGGTTATCAGTATTAGACCATTTTATGTGATCAGTTGTATGCAAATCAGTATAAGACCTGTTTATGTGGTCAGTTGTTTGGTAATCAGTATTAGGCCTGTTAATGTGGTCAGTTGTATGGTAATCAGTATTAGACCTGTTTATGTGGTCAGTTGTATGGTAATCAGTATTAGACCTTTTAATGTGGTCAGTTGTATGGTAATCGGTATTAGACCTGTTAATGTGGTCAGTTGTATGGTAATCAGTATTAGACCTGTTTATATGGCCAGTTGTATGGTATTCAGTATTAGACCTGTTTATGTGGTCAGTTGTATGGTTATCAGTATTAGACCATTTTATGTGATCAGTTGTATGCAAATCAGTATAAGACCTGTTTATGTGGTCAGTTGTTTGGTAATCAGTATCAGACCTGTTTATGTTGTCAGTTGTATGGTTATCAGTATTAGACCATTTTATGTGATCAGTTGTATGCAAATCAGTATAAGACCTGTTTATGTGGTCAGTTGTTTGGTAATCAGTATTAGACCTGTTAATGTGGTCAGTTGTATGGTAATCAGTATTAGACCTGTTTATGTGGTCAGTTGTATGGTAATCAGTATTAGACCTTTTAATGTGGTCAGTTGTATGGTAATCAGTATTGGACCTGTTAATGTGTTCAGTTGTATGGTAATCAGTATTAGACCTGTTAATGTGGTCAGTTGTATGGTAATCAGAACTAGACCAGTTTATGTGGTAAGTTGTATGGTAATCAGTATTAGACCTGATTATGTTGTCGGTGACATGGTAATCAGTATTAGACCTGTTTATGTTGTCAGTTGTATGGTAATCAGTATTAGACCTGTTTATGTGGTCAGTTGTATGGTAATCAGTATTAGACCTGTTAATGTGGTCAGTTGTATGGTAATCAGTATTAGACCTGTTAATGTGGTCAGTTGTATGGTAATCAGTATTAGATCTGTTTATGTGGTTATTTGTATGGTAATCAGTATTAGACTTGTTTCTATTGTCAGTTGTATGGTAATCAGTATTAGACCAGTTTATGTGGTCAGTTGTATGGTAATCAGTATTAGACAAGTTTATGTGGTCAGTTGTATGGTAATCAGTATAAGACCTGTTTATGTGGTCAGTTGTATGGTAATCAGTATTAGACTTGTTTCTATTGTCAGTTGTATGGTAATCAGTATTAGACCAGTTTATGTGGTCAGTTGTATGGTAATCAGTATAAGACCTTTTTATGTGGTCAGTTGTATGATAATCAGTATTAGACTTGTTTCTATTGTCAGTTGTATGGTAATCAGTATCAGACCAGTTTATGTGGTCAGTTGTATGGTAATCAGTATTAGACTTGTTTCTATTATCAGTTGTATGGTAATCAGTATTAGACCTGTTTATGTGGTCAGTTGTATGGTAATCAGTATTAGACTTGTTTCTATTGTCAGTTGTATGGTAATCAGTATTAGACCAGTTTATGTGGTCAGTTGTATGGTAATCAGTATTAGACCTGTTAAAGCGGTCAGTTGTATGGTAATCAGTATTAGACCTGTTTATGTGGTCAGTTGTATGGTAATCAGTATTAGACCTGTTAATGTGGTCAGTTGTATGGTAAACAGTATTAGACCTGTTAATGTGGTCAGTTGTATGGTAATCAGTATTAGACCTGTTTATGTGGTCAGTTGTATGGTAATCAGTATAAGACCTGATTATGTTATAGGTTACATGGTAATCAGTATAAGACTTGTTTATGTGATCAGTTGTATGGAAATCATTATTAGACTTGTTTATGTGATCAGTTGTACGGTAATCAGTATTAGACTTGTTTATGTGATCAGCTGTATGGTAATCAGTATTAGACTTGTTTATGTGATCAGTTGTATGGTAATCAGTATTAGACATGTTTATGTGATCAGTTGTACGGTAATCAGTATTGGACCTGTTAATGTGGTCAGTTGTATGGTAATCAGTATTAGACCTGTTTATGTGGTCAGTTGTATGGTAATCAGTATTAGACCTGTTTATATGGTCAGTTGTATGGTAATTAGAACTAGACCAGTTTATGTGATCAGTTGTATGGTAATCAGTATTAGACCTGTTTATGTGATCAGTTGTATGGTAATCAGTATAAGACCTGTTAATGTGGTCAGTTGTATGGTAATCAGTATTAGACCTGTCTATGTTATAGATTACATGGTAATCCGTATTAGACCTGTTTATGTGGTCAGTTGTATGGTAATCAGTATCAGACCTGTTAATGTGGTCGGTCGTATGGTAATTAGAACTAGACCAGTTTATGTGGTCAGTTGTATGGTAATCAGTATCAGACCTGTTAATGTGGTCAGTTGTATGGTATTCAGTATTAGACCTGTTTATGTTGTCAGTTGTATGGTTATCAGTATTAGACCATTTTATGTGATCAGTTGTATTCAAATCAGTATAAGACCTGTTTATGTGGTCAGTTGTTTGGTAATCAGTATTAGACCTGTTAATGTGGTCAATTGTATGGTAATCAGTATTAGACCTGTTTATGTGGTCAGTTGTATGGTAATCAGTATTAGACCTTTTAATGTGGTCAGTTGTATGGTAATCAGTATTAGACCTGTTAATGTTGTCAGTTGTATGGTTATCAGTATTAGACCATTTTATGTGATCAGTTGTATGCAAATCAGTATAAGACCTGTTTATGTGGTCAGTTGTTTGGTAATCAGTATTAGGCCTGTTAATGTGGTCAGTTGTATGGTAATCAGTATTAGACCTGTTTATGTGGTCAGTTGTATGGTAATCAGTATTAGACCTTTTAATGTGGTCAGTTGTATGGTAATCGGTATTAGACCTGTTAATGTGGTCAGTTGTATGGTAATCAGTATTAGACCTGTTTATATGGCCAGTTGTATGGTATTCAGTATTAGACCTGTTTATGTGGTCAGTTGTATGGTTATCAGTATTAGACCATTTTATGTGATCAGTTGTATGCAAATCAGTATAAGACCTGTTTATGTGGTCAGTTGTTTGGTAATCAGTATCAGACCTGTTTATGTTGTCAGTTGTATGGTTATCAGTATTAGACCATTTTATGTGATCAGTTGTATGCAAATCAGTATAAGACCTGTTTATGTGGTCAGTTGTTTGGTAATCAGTATTAGACCTGTTAATGTGGTCAGTTGTATGGTAATCAGTATTAGACCTGTTTATGTGGTCAGTTGTATGGTAATCAGTATTAGACCTTTTAATGTGGTCAGTTGTATGGTAATCAGTATTAGACCTGTTAATGTGTTCAGTTGTATGGTAATCAGTATTAGACCTGTTTATGTGGTCAGTTGTATGGTAATCAGTATTAGACTTGTTTCTATTGTCAGTTGTATGGTAATCAGTATTAGACCAGTTTATGTGGTCAGTTGTATGGTAATCAGTATAAGACCTGTTTATGTGGTCAGTTGTATGGTAATCAGTATTAGACTTGTTTCTATTGTCAGTTGTATGGTAATCAGTATTAGACCAGTTTATGTGGTCAGTTGTATGGTAATCAGTATAAGACCTGTTTATGTGGTCAATTGTATGGTAATCAGTATTAGACTTGATTCTATTGTCAGTTGTATGGTAATCAGTATTAGACCAGTTTATGTGGTCAGTTGTATGGTAATCAGTATTAGACTTGTTTCTATTGTCAGTTGTATGGTTATCAGTATTAGACCATTTTATGTGATCAGTTGTATGCAAATCAGTATAAGACCTGTTTATGTGGTCAGTTGTTTGGTAATCAGTATCAGACCTGTTTATGTTGTCAGTTGTATGGTTATCAGTATTAGACCATTTTATGTGATCAGTTGTATGCAAATCAGTATAAGACCTGTTTATGTGGTCAGTTGTATGGTAATCAGTATTAGACTTGTTTCTATTGTCAGTTGTATGGTAATCAGTATTAGACCAGTTTATGTGGTCAGTTGTATGGTAATCAGTATTAGACCTGTTAATGTGGTCAGTTGTATGGTAATCAGTATTAGACCTGTTGATGTGGTCAGTTGTATGGTAATCAGTATTAGACCTGTTAATGTGGTCAGTTGTATGGTAATCAGTATTAGACCTGTTAATGTGGTCAGTTGTATGGTAATCAGTATTAGACCTGTTTATGTGGTCAGTTGTATGGTAATCAGTATTAGACCTGATTATGTTATAGGTTACATGGTAATCAGTATAGGACTTGTTTATGTGATCAGTTGTATGGAAATCATTATTAAACTTGTTTATGTGATCAGTTGTACGGTAATCAGTATTAGACTTGTTTATGTGATCAGCTGTATGGTAATCAGTATTAGACTTGTTTATGTGATCAGTTGTATGGTAATCAGTATTAGACATGTTTATGTGATCAGTTGTACGGTAATCAGTATTGGACCTGTTAATGTGGTCAGTTGTATGGTAATCAGTATTAGACCTGTTTATGTGGTCAGTTGTATGGTAATCAGTATTAGACCTGTTTATGTGGTCAGTTGTATGGTAATTAGAACTAGACCAGTTTATGTGATCAGTTGTATGGTAATCAGTATTAGACCTGTTTATGTGATCAGTTGTATGGTAATCAGTATAAGACCTGTTAATGTGGTCAGTTGTATGGTAATCAGTATTAGACCTGTTTATGTTATAGGTTACATGGTAATCCGTATTAGACCTGTTTATGTGGTCAGTTGTATGGTAATCAGTATCAGACCTGTTAATGTGCTCGGTCGTATGGTAATTAGAACTAGACCAGTTTATGTGGTCAGTTGTATGGTAATCAGTATTAGACCTGTTTATGTTATAGGTTACATGGTAATCCGTATTAGACCTGTTTATGTGGTCAGTTGTATGGTAATCAGTATCAGACCTGTTAATGTGGTCGGTCGTATGGTAATTAGAACTAGACCAGTTTATGTGGTCAGTTGTATGGTAATCAGTATCAGACCTGTTAATGTGGTCAGTTGTATGGTATTCAGTATTAGACCTGTTTATGTTGTCAGTTGTATGGTTATCAGTATTAGACCATTTTATGTGATCAGTTGTATGCAAATCAGTATAAGACCTGTTTATGTGGTCAGTTGTTTGGTAATCAGTATTAGACCTGTTAATGTGGTCAGTTGTATGGTAATCAGTATTAGACCTGTTTATGTGGTCAGTTGTATGGTAATCAGTATTAGACCTTTTAATGTGGTCAGTTGTATGGTAATCAGTATTAGACCTGTTAATGTTGTCAGTTGTATGGTTATCAGTATTAGACCATTTTATGTGATCAGTTGTATGCAAATCAGTATAAGACCTGTTTTTGTGGTCAGTTGTTTGGTAATCAGTATTAGACCTGTTAATGTGGTCAGTTGTATGGTAATCAGTATTAGACCTGTTTATGTGGTCAGTTGTATGGTAATCAGTATTAGACCTTTTAATGTGGTCAGTTGTATGGTAATCAGTATTAGACCTGTTAATGTGGTCAGTTGTATGGTAATCAGTATTAGACCTGTTTATGTGGTCAGTTGTATGGTAATCAGTATTAGACCTGTTTATGTTGTCAGTTGTATGGTTATCAGTATTAGACCATTTTATGTGATCAGTTGTATGCAAATCAGTATAAGACCTGTTTATGTGGTCAGTTGTTTGGTAATCAGTATCAGACCTGTTTATGTTGTCAGTTGTATGGTTATCAGTATTAGACCATTTTATGTGATCAGTTGTATGCAAATCAGTATAAGACCTGTTTATGTGGTCAGTTGTTTGGTAATCAGTATTAGACCTGTTAATGTGGTCAGTTGTATGGTAATCAGTATAAGACCTGTTTATGTGGTCAGTTGTATGGTAATCAGTATTAGACCTTTTAATGTGGTCAGTTGTATGGTAATCAGTATTAGACCTTTTAATGTGGTCAGTTGTATGGTAATCAGTATTAGACCTGTTAATGTGTTCAGTTGTATGGTAATCAGTATCAGACCTGTTTATGTGGTCAGTTGTATGGTAATCAGTATTAGACTTGTTTCTATTGTCAGTTGTATGGTAATCAGTATTAGACCAGTTTATGTGGTCAGTTGTATGGTAATCAGTATAAGACCTGTTTATGTGGTCAGTTGTATGGTAATCAGTATTAGACTTGTTTCTATTGTCAGTTGTATGGTAATCAGTATTAGACCAGTTTATGTGGTCAGTTGTATGGTAATCAGTATAAGACCTGTTTATGTGGTCAGTTGTATGGTAATCAGTATTAGACTTGTTTCTATTGTCAGTTGTATGGTAATCAGTATTAGACCAGTTTATATGGTCAGTTGTATGGTAATCAGTATTAGACTTGTTTCTATTATCAGTTGTATTGTAATCAGTATTAAACCTGTTCATGTGGTCAGTTGTATGGTAATCAGTATTAGACTTGTTTCTATTGTCAGTTGTATGGTAATCAGTATTAGACCAGTTTATGTGGTCAGTTGTATGGTAATCAGTATTAGACCTGTTAATGTGGTCAGTTGTATGGTAATCAGTATTAGACCTGTTTATGTGGTCAGTTGTATTGTAATCAGTATTAGACCAGTTAATGTGGTCAGTTGTATGGTAATCAGTATTAGACCTGTTAATGTGGTCAGTTGTATGGTAATCAGTATTAGACCTGTTTATGTGGTCAGTTGTATGGTAATCAGTATTAGACCTCTTTATGTGGTCAGTTGTATGGTAATCAGTACTAGACCTGTTTATGTTATAGGTTACATGGTAATCAGTATTAGACCTGTTTTTGTGGTCAGTTGTATGGTAATCAGTATTAGACCTGTTTATGTTGTCAGTTGTATGGTAATCAGTATTAGACCTGTTTATGTGGTCAGTCGTATGGTAATTAGAACTAGACCAGTTTATGTGGTCAGTTGTATGGTAATCAGTATTAGACCTGTTTATGTGGTCAGTTTTATGGTTATCAGTATTAGATCAGTTTATGTGATCAGTTGTATGGTAATCAGTATTAGAACTGTTTATGTTTTCAGTTGTATGGTAATCAGTATTAGACCATTTTATGTGATCAGTTGTATGCAAATCAATATAAGACCAGTTTATGTGGTCAGTTGTATGGTTATCAGTATTAGACCAGTTTGTGTGATCAGTTGTATGGTAATCATTATTAGTTGTATGGTAATCATTATTAGACCTGTTTATGTGATCAGTTGTATGGTAATCAGTATAAGACATGTTTGTGTTGTCAGTTGTATTGTAATTAGTATCAGACCTGTTTATGTGGTCTGTTGTATGGTATTCAGTATTAGACCTGTTTATGTGATCAGTTGTATGGTAATCAGTATTAGACCTGTTTATGTGGTCAGTTGTATGGCATTCAGCATTAGAGCAGTTTATGTGATCAGTTGTATGGTAATCAGTATTAGACCTGTTTATGTGATCAGTTGTATGGTAATCAGTATAAGACCTGTTAATGTGGTCAGTTGTATGGTAATCAGTATTAGACCTGTTTATGTTATAGGTTACATGGTAATCCGTATTAGACCTGTTTATGTGGTCAGTTGTATGGTAATCAGTATCAGACCTGTTAATGTGGTCGGTCGTATGGTAATTAGAACTAGACCAGTTTATGTGGTCAGTTGTATGGTAATCAGTATTAGACCTGTTTATGTTATAGGTTACATGGTAATCCGTATTAGACCTGTTTATGTGGTCAGTTGTATGGTAATCAGTATCAGACCTGTTAATGTGGTCGGTCGTATGGTAATTAGAACTAGACCAGTTTATGTGGTCAGTTGTATGGTAATCAGTATCAGACCTGTTAATGTGGTCAGTTGTATGGTATTCAGTATTAGACCTGTTTATGTTGTCAGTTGTATGGTTATCAGTATTAGACCATTTTATGTGATCAGTTGTATGCAAATCAGTATAAGACCTGTTTTTGTGGTCAGTTGTTTGGTAATCAGTATTAGACCTGTTAATGTGGTCAGTTGTATGGTAATCAGTATTAGACCTGTTTATGTGGTCAGTTGTATGGTAATCAGTATTAGACCTTTTAATGTGGTCAGTTGTATGGTAATCAGTATTAGACCTGTTAATGTGGTCAGTTGTATGGTAATCAGTATTAGACCTGTTTATGTGGTCAGTTGTATGGTATTCAGTATTAGACCTGTTTATGTTGTCAGTTGTATGGTTATCAGTATTAGACCATTTTATGTGATCAGTTGTATGCAAATCAGTATAAGACCTGTTTATGTGGTCAGTTGTTTGGTAATCAGTATCAGACCTGTTTATGTTGTCAGTTGTATGGTTATCAGTATTAGACCATTTTATGTGATCAGTTGTATGCAAATCAGTATAAGACCTGTTTATGTGGTCAGTTGTTTGGTAATCAGTATTAGACCTGTTAATGTGGTCAGTTGTATGGTAATCAGTATAAGACCTGTTTATGTGGTCAGTTGTATGGTAATCAGTATTAGACCTTTTAATGTGGTCAGTTGTATGGTAATCAGTATTAGACCTTTTAATGTGGTCAGTTGTATGGTAATCAGTATTAGACCTGTTAATGTGTTCAGTTGTATGGTAATCAGTATCAGACCTGTTTATGTGGTCAGTTGTATGGTAATCAGTATTAGACTTGTTTCTATTGTCAGTTGTATGGTAATCAGTATTAGACCAGTTTATGTGGTCAGTTGTATGGTAATCAGTATAAGACCTGTTTATGTGGTCAGTTGTATGGTAATCAGTGTTAGACTTGTTTCTATTGTCAGTTGTATGGTAATCAGTATTAGACCAGTTTATGTGGTCAGTTGTATGGTAATCAGTATAAGACCTGTTTATGTGGTCAGTTGTATGGTAATCAGTATTAGACTTGTTTCTATTGTCAGTTGTATGGTAATCAGTATTAGACCAGTTTATATGGTCAGTTGTATGGTAATCAGTATTAGACTTGTTTCTATTATCAGTTGTATTGTAATCAGTATTAGACCTGTTCATGTGGTCAGTTGTATGGTAATCAGTATTAGACTTGTTTCTATTGTCAGTTGTATGGTAATCAGTATTAGACCAGTTTATGTGGTCAGTTGTATGGTAATCAGTATTAGACCTGTTAATGTGGTCAGTTGTATGGTAATCAGTATTAGACCTGTTTATGTGGTCAGTTGTATTGTAATCAGTATTAGACCAGTTAATGTGGTCAGTTGTATGGTAATCAGTATTAGACCTGTTAATGTGGTCAGTTGTATGGTAATCAGTATTAGACCTGTTTATGTGGTCAGTTGTATGGTAATCAGTATTAGACCTCTTTATGTGGTCAGTTGTATGGTAATCAGTATTAGACCTGTTTATGTTATAGGTTACATGGTAATCAGTATTAGACCTGTTTTTGTGGTCAGTTGTATGGTAATCAGTATTAGACCTGTTTATGTTGTCAGTTGTATGGTAATCAGTATTAGACCTGTTTATGTGGTCAGTCGTATGGTAATTAGAACTAGACCAGTTTATGTGGTCAGTTGTATGGTAATCAGTATTAGACCTGTTTATGTGGTCAGTTTTATGGTTATCAGTATTAGATCAGTTTATGTGATCAGTTGTATGGTAATCAGTATTAGAACTGTTTATGTTTTCAGTTGTATGGTAATCAGTATTAGACCATTTTATGTGATCAGTTGTATGCAAATCAATATAAGACCAGTTTATGTGGTCAGTTGTATGGTTATCAGTATTAGACCAGTTTGTGTGATCAGTTGTATGGTAATCATTATTAGTTGTATGGTAATCATTATTAGACCTGTTTATGTGATCAGTTGTATGGTAATCAGTATAAGACATGTTTGTGTTGTCAGTTGTATTGTAATTAGTATCAGACCTGTTTATGTGGTCTGTTGTATGGTATTCAGTATTAGACCTGTTTATGTGATCAGTTGTATGGTAATCAGTATTAGACCTGTTTATGTGGTCAGTTGTATGGCATTCAGCATTAGAGCAGTTTATGTGATCAGTTGTACGGTAATCAGTATTAGACTTGTTTCTATTGTCAGTTGTATGGTAATCAGTATTGGACCTGTTAATGTGGTCAGTTGTATGGTAATCAGTATCAGACCTGTTTATCTGGTCAGTTGTATGGTAATCAGTATTAGACCTGATTATGTGGTCAGTTGTATGGTAATCAGTTTCAGACCAGTTTATGTGGTCAGTTGTATGGTAATCAGTATTAGACCTGTTAATGTGGTCAGTTGTATGGTAATCAGCATTAGACCTGTTTATGTGGTCAGTTGTATGGTAATCAGTATTAGACCTGTTAATGTGGTCAGTTGTATGGTAATCAGTATTAGACCTGTTAATGTGGTCAGTTGTATGGTAATCAGTATTAGACCTGTTTATGTGGTCAGTTGTATGGAAATCATTATTAGACTTGTTTATGTGATCAGTTGTACGGTAATCAGTATTAGACTTGTTTATGTGATCAGCTGTATGGTAATCAGTATTAGACCTGATTATGTTATAGGTTGCATGGTAATCAGTATAAGACTTGTTTATGTGATCAGTTGTATGGAAATCATTATTAGACTTGTTTATGTGATCAGTTGTACGGTAATCAGTATTAGACTTGTTTATGTGATCAGCTGTATGGTAATCAGTATTAGACTTGTTTATGTGATCAGTTATATGGTAATCAGTATTAGACATGTTTATGTGATCAGTTGTACGGTAATCAGTATTGGACCTGTTAATGTGGTCAGTTGTATGGTAATCAGTATTAGACCTGTTTATGTGGTCAGTTGTATGGTAATCAGTATTAGACCTGTTTATGTGGTCAGTTGTATGGTAATTAGAACTAGACCAGTTTATGTGATCAGTTGTATGGTAATCAGTATTAGACCTGTTTATGTGATCAGTTGTATGGTAATCAGTATAAGACCTGTTAATGTGGTCAGTTGTATGGTAATCAGTATTAGACCTGTTTATGTTATAGGTTACATGGTAATCCGTATTAGACCTGTTTATGTGGTCAGTTGTATGGTAATCAGTATCAGACCTGTTAATGTGGTCGGTCGTATGGTAATTAGAACTAGACCAGTTTATGTGGTCAGTTGTATGGTAATCAGTATTAGACCTGTTTATGTTATAGGTTACATGGTAATCCGTATTAGACCTGTTTATGTGGTCAGTTGTATGGTAATCAGTATCAGACCTGTTAATGTGGTCGGTCGTATGGTAATTAGAACTAGACCAGTTTATGTGGTCAGTTGTATGGTAATCAGTATCAGACCTGTTAATGTGGTCAGTTGTATGGTATTCAGTATTAGACCTGTTTATGTTGTCAGTTGTATGGTGATCAGTATTAGACCATTTTATGTGATCAGTTGTATGCAAATAAGTATAAGACCTGTTTATGTGGTCAGTTGTATGGTAATCAGTATTAGTTAGACCTGTTAATGTGGTCAGTTGTATGGTAATCAGTATTAGACCTGTTTATGTGGTCAGTTGTATGGTAATCAGTATTAGACCTTTTAATGTGGTCAGTTGTATGGTAATCAGTATTAGACTTGTTAATGTGGTCAGTTGTATGGTAATCAGTATTAGACCTGTTTATGTGGTCAGTTGTATGGTAATCAGTATTAGACCTGTTAATGTGGTCAGTTGTATGGTAATCAGTATTAGACCTGTTAATGTGTTCAGTTGTATGGTAATCAGTATTAGACCTGTTTATGTGGTCAGTTGTATGGTAATCAGTATTAGACTTGTTTCTATTGTCAGTTGTATGGTAATCTGTATTAGACCAGTTTATGTGGTCAGTTGTATTGTAATCAGTATAAGACCTGTTTATGTGGTCAGTTGTATGGTAATCAGTATTAGACTTGTTTCTATTGTCAGTTGTATGGTAATCAGTATTAGACCAGTTTATGTGGTCAGTTGTATGGTAATCAGTATAAGACCTGTTTATGTGGTCAGTTGTATGGTAATCAGTATTAGACTTGTTTCTATTGTCAGTTGTATGGTAATCAGTATTAGACCAGTTTATGTGGTCAGTTGTATGGTAATCAGTATTAGACTTGTTTCTATTATCAGTTGTATGGTAATCAGTATTAGACCTGTTCGAGGTGGTCAGTTGTATGGTAATCAGTATTAGACTTGTTTCTATTGTCAGTTGTATGGTAATCAGTATTAGACCAGTTTATGTGGTCAGTTGTATGGTAATCAGTATTAGACCTGTTAATGTGGTCAGTTGTATGGTAATCAGTATTAGACCTGTTTATGTGGTCAGTTGTATGGTAATCAGTATTAGACCTGTTAATGTGGTCAGTTGTATGGTAATCAGTATTAGACCTGTTAATGTGGTCAGTTGTATGGTAATCAGTATTAGACCTGTTTATGTGGTCAGTTGTATGGTAATCAGTATTAGACCTGTTTATGTAATCAGTTGATTGGTAATCAGTATTAGACTTGTTTATGTGATCAGTTGTATGGTAATCAGTATAAGACTTGTTTATGTGATCAGTTGTACGGTAATCAGTATTAGACTTGTTTATGTGATCAGTTGTATGGTAATCAGTATTAGACTTGTTTATGTGATCAGTTGTACGGTAATCAGTATTAGACCTGTTTATGTGATCAGTTGTATGGTAATCAGCATTAGACCTGTTTATGTGGTCAGTTGTATGCTAATCAGTATTAGACCTGTTTATGTGGTCAGTTGTATGGTAATCAGTATTAGACCTGTTTATGTGATCAGTTGTATGGTAATCAGTATTAGACTTGTTTATGTGATCAGTTGTATGGTAATCAGTATTAGACTTGTTTATGTGATCAGTTGTATGGTAATCAGTATTAGACCTGTTTATGTGATCAGTTGTACGGTAATCAGTATTAGACCTGTTTATGTGATCAGTTGTATGGTAATCAGCATTAGACCTGTTTATGTGGTCAGTTGTATGCTAATCAGTATTAGACCTGTTTATGTGGTCAGTTGTATGGTAATCAGTATTAGACCTGTTTATGTGATCAGTTGTATGGTAATCAGTATTAGACTTGTTTATGTGATCAGTTGTATGGTAATCAGTATTAGACTTGTTTATGTGATTAGTTGTATGGTAATCAGTATTAGACTTGTTTATGTGATCAGTTGTATGGTAATCAGTATTAGACTTGTTTATGTGATCAGTTGTACGGTAATCAGTTTTAGACCAGTTTGTGTTGTCAGTTGTATTGTAATCAGTATGAGACCTGCATATGTGGTCTTTTGTATGGTAATTAGTATTGGACCTGTTTCTATTGTCAGTTGTATGGTAATCAGTATTAGACCTGATTATGTTATAGGTTACATGGTAATCAGTATAAGACCTGTTTATGTAGTCAGTTGTATGGTAATCAGTATCAGACCTGTTAATGTGGTCAGTCGTATGGTAATTAGAACTAGACCAATTTATGTGGTCAGTTGTATGGTAATCAGTATTAGACCTGTTTATGTGGTCTGTTGTATGGTAATCAGTATAAGACCTGTTAATGTGGTCAGTCGTATAGCAATTAGAACTAGACCAGTTTATGTGGTCAGTTGTATGGTAATCAGTATTAGACCTGTTTATGTGATCAGTTGTATGGTAATCAGTAAAAGACTGTTAATGTGTTCAGTTGTATGGTAATCAGTATTAGACCTGTTTATGTTATAGGTTACATGGTAATCAGTATTAGACCTGTTTATGTGGTCAGTTGAATGGTAATCAGTATCAGACCTGTTAATGTGGTCGGTCGTATGGTAATTAGAACTAGACCAGTTTATGTGGTCAGTTGTATGGTAATCAGTATTAGACCTGTTTATGTTATAGGTTACATGGTAATCAGTATTAGACCTGTTTTTGTGGTCAGTTGTATGGTAATCAGTATCAGACCTGTTAATGTGGTCAGTTGTATGGTATTCAGTATTAGACCAGTTTATGTGATCGGTGGTATGGTAATCAGTATTAGACCAGTTTATGTGGTCAGTTGTATGGTAATCAGTATTAGACCTGTTTATGTGGTCAGTCGTATGGTAATTAGAACTAGACCAGTTTATGTGGTCACTTGTATGGTAATCAGTATCAAACCTGTTTATGTGGTCAGTCGTATGGTAATTAGAACAAGACCAGTTTATGTGGTCAGTTGTATGGTAATCAGTATTAGACCTGTTTATGTGGTCAGTCGTATGGCAATTAGAACTAGACCAGTTTATGTGGTCAGTTGTATGGTAATCAGTATTAGACCTGTTTATGTTGTCAGTCGTATGGTAATTAGAACTAGACCAGTTTATTTGGTCAGTTGTATGGTAATCAGTATTAGACCTGTTTATGTGGTCAGTTTTATGGTTATCAGTATTAGACCAGTTTATGTGATCAGTTGTATGGTAATCAGTATTAGAACTGTTTATGTTTTCAGTTGTATGGTAATCAGTATTAGACCATTTTATGTGATCAGTTGTATGCAAATCAGTATAAGACCAGTTTATGTGGTCAGTTGTATGGTTATCAGTATTAGACCAGTTTGTGTTATCAGTTGTATGGTAATCATTATTAGTTGTATGGTAATCATTATTAGACCTGTTTATGTGATCAGTTGTATGGTAATCAGTATAAGACATGTTTGTGTTGTCAGTTGTATTGTAATTAGTATCAGACCTGTTTATGTGGTCTGTTGTATGGTATTCAGTATTAGACCTGTTTATGTGATCAGTTGTATGGTAATCAGTATTAGACCTGTTTATGTGGTCAGTTGTATGGCATTCAGCATTAGAGCAGTTTATGTGATCAGTTGTACGGTAATCAGTATTAAACTTGTTTCTATTGTCAGTTGTATGGTAATCAGTATTGGACCTGTTAATGTGGTCAGTTGTATGGTAATCAGTATCAGACCTGTTTATGTGGTCAGTTGAATGGTAATCAGTATTAGACCAGTTTATGTTGTCAGTTGTATGGTAATCAGTATTAGACCAGTTTATGTTGTCAGTTGTATGGTAATCAGTATTAGACCTGTTTATGTGGTCAGTTGAATGGTAATCAGTATAAGACCTGTTTGTGTTGTCAGTTGTATTGTAATCAGTATCAGACCTGTTTATGTGGTCTAATTAGTATTATACCTGTTTATGTGATCAGTTGTATGGCATTCAGCATTAGAGCAGTTTATGTGATCAGTTGTACGGTAATCAGTATTAGACTTGTTTCTATTGTCAGTTGTATGGTAATCAGTATTGGACCTGTTTATGTAGTCAGTTGTATGGAAATCAGTATTAGGCCTGTTAATGTGGTCAGTTGTATGGTAATCAGAACTAGACCAGTTTATGTGGTCAGTTGTATGGTAATCAGTATTAGACCTGATTATGTTGTCGGTTACATGGTAATCAGAATTAGACCTGTTTATGTTGTCAGTTGTATGGTAATCAGTATTAGACCAGTTTATGTGATCAGTTGTATGGTAATCAGTATCAGACCTGTTAATGTGGTCAGTTGTATGGTATTCAGTATTAGACCAGTTTATGTGGTCAGTTGTATTGTAATCAGTATTAGACCTGATTATGTTGTCGGTTACATGGTAATCAGTATTAGACCTGTTTATGTGGTCAGTTGTATGGTAATCAGTATCAGACCTGTTAATGTGGTCAGTTGTATGCTAATCAGTATTAGACCTGTTTATGTTGTCAGTTGTATGGTTATCAGTATTAGACCATTTTATGTGATCAGTTGTATGCAAATCAGTATAAGACCTGTTTATGTGATCAGTTGTATGGTAATCAGTATTGGACTTGTTAATGTGGTCAGTTGTATGGTAATCAGTATTAGACCTGTTTATGTGGTCAGTTGTATGGTAATCAGTATTAGACCTGTTAATGTGGTCAGTTGTATGGTAATCAGTATTAGACCTGTTAATGTGGTCAGTTGTATGGTAATCAGTATTAGACCTGTTTATGTGGTCAGTTGTATGGTAATCAGTATTAGACCTGTTAATGTGGTCAGTTGTATGGTAATCAGTATTAGACCTGTTAATGTGGTCAGTTGTATGGTAATCAGTATTAGATCTGTTTATGTGGTCAGTTGTATGGTAATCAGTATTAGACTTGTTTCTATTGTCAGTTGTATGGTAATCAGTATTAGACCAGTTTATGTGGTCAGTTGTATGGTAATCAGTATAAGACATGTTTATGTGGTCAGTTGTATGGTAATCAGTATTAGACTTGTTTCTATTGTCAGTTGTATGGTAATCAGTATTAGACCAGTTTATGTGTTCAGTTGTATGGTAATCAGTATAAGACCTGTTTATGTGGTCAGTTGTATGGTAATCAGTATTAGACTTGTTTCTATTGTCAGTTGTATGGTAATCAGTATTAGACCAATTTATGTGGTCAGTTGTATGGTAATCAGTATTAGACTTGTTTCTATTGTCAGTTGTATGGTAATCAGTATTAGACCTGTTTATGTGGTCAGTTGTATGGTAATCAGTATTAGACTTGTTTCTATTGTCAATTGTATGGTAATCAGTATTAGACCAGTTTATGTGGTCAGTTTTATGGTAATCAGTATTAGACCTGTTAATGTGGTCAGTTGTATGGTAATCAGTATTAGACCTGTTTATGTGGTCAGTTGTATGGTAATCAGTATTAGACCTGTTAATGTGGTCAGTTGTATGGTTATCAGTATTAGACCTGTTAATGTGGTCAGTTGTATGGTAATCAGTATTAGACCTGTTTATGTGGTCAGTTGTATGGTAATCAGTATTAGACCTGTTTATGTGATCAGTTGTATGGTAATCAGTATTAGACTTGTTTATGTGATCAGTTGTATGGTAATCAGTATTAGACTTGTTTATGTGATCAGTTGTACGGTAATCAGTATTAGACCTGTTTATGTGGTCAGTTGTATGGTAATCAGTATTAGACTTGTTTATGTGATCAGTTGTATGGTAATCAGTATTAGACCTGTTTATGTGGTCAGTTGTATGGTAATCAGTATTAGACTTGTTTATGTGATCAGTTGTATGGTAATCAGTATTAGACCTGTTTATGTGGTCAGTTGTATGGTAATCAGTATTAGACCTGTTTATGTGATCAGTTGTATGGTAATCAGTATTAGACTTGTTTATGTGATCAGTTGTATGGTAATCAGTATTAGACTTGTTTATGTGATCAGTTGTATGGTAATCAGTATTAGACTTGTTTATGTGATCAGTTGTATGGTAATCAGTATTAGACCTGTTTATGTGGTCAGTTGTACGGTTATCAGTATTAGACTTGTTTATGTGATCAGTTGTATGGTAATCAATATTAGACTTGTTTATGTGATCAATTGTATGGTAATCAGCATTAGACCTGTTTATGTGGTCAGTTGTATGGTAATCAGTATTAGACCTGTTTATGTGGTCAGTTGTATGGTAATCAGTATTAGACTTGTTTATGTGATCAGTTGTATGGTAATCAGTATTAGACTTGTTTATGTTATCAGTTGTACGGTAATCAGTATTAGACTTGTTTATGTGATCAGTTGTATGGTAATCAGTATTAGACTTGTTTATGTGATCAGTTGTATGGTAATCAGTATTAGACTTGTTTATGTGATCAGTTGTATGGTAATCAGTATTAGACCTGTTTATGTGGTCAGTTGTACGGTTATCAGTATTAGACTTGTTTATGTGATCAGTTGTATGGTAATCAATATTAGACTTGTTTATGTGATCAATTGTATGGTAATCAGCATTAGACCTGTTTATGTGGTCAGTTGTATGGTAATCAGTATTAGACCTGTTTATGTGGTCAGTTGTATGGTAATCAGTATTAGACCTGTTTATGTGATCAGTTGTATGGTAATCAGTATTAGACTTGTTTATGTGATCAGTTGTATGGTAATCAGTATTAGACTTGTTTATGTGATCAGTTGTATGGTAATCAGTATTAGACTTGTTTATGTGATCAGTTGTATGGTAATCAGTTTTAGACTTGTTTATGTGATCAGTTGTACGGTAATCAGTATTAGACCAGTTTGTGTTGTCAGTTGTATTGTAATCAGTATGAGACCTGCATATGTGGTCTGTTGTATGGTAATTAGTATTGGACCTGTTTATGTGATCAGTTGTACGGTAATCAGTATTAGACCAGTTTGTGTTGTCAGTTGTATGGCAATCAGCATTAGACCTGTTTATGTGATCAGCATTAGACCTGTTTATGTGGTCAGATGTAAAGTAATCAGTATAAGACCTGTTGATGTGGTCAGTTGTATGGTAATCAGTATTAGACCTGTTTATGTGGTCAATACAAAAAGGTCTTATATTGATTACCATACAACTGACCACATAAACAGGTCTTATTCTGATTCAAATCAACCTGGCAAGCGGTTCGTGAGAAGATTTAATTCTGCCAATCAGAATGCACTAGTAGCCCTGGCAGCCATGTTGAATTTCCCATTTGCTAAAAAAACTCAAAATAACAAGTGTGGACTGTGAGCAAGCTCACAAAGGGATAACCCCCGCTTTGCTTCAAGTCCAATTATCTCCCCTGAATAATATCCGACAGCGATGAAAATTCTTCATGCAAATCTACATATAATGTACTATCTTCATGTAAAGTTTCATCAAAATCTGTCAAGCAGTTTAGGAGGAGAAGCGCTTACAAGGGATGTGGACAGACGGACAGACAGACAGACAGGGTGATTCCTATATACCCCCCCCCCCCCCCAAACTAGTTTGCGGGGGGTATAATAAGATAACTATCCAAGCTTCATTTCTGCATAATTTGCAGTAATTGTGTACAACAGTTTCATAGAAGAAGCTATTTGTGTGTTGTTTCCCTTAGGATCATATGTTAAGCCGTTTTCCACTGTGGCGGCATTCTTAGATTTTGGATCAATACAAAATACTGAAACTTTGTAGAGGATCATCTAAAGTACATTTATGCAATATTTCAATATGCCCTGGAAGTCCCATGTTGATTTTGCAATTGGCTTCATTGTGTGGAACACTTTCCGAGAAGATTGTTTTTGTTTTTGTTTGAATGGTGTTTTAACGCCACTTTCAGCAATTTTTCAGCTATTTCATGGCGTCCAGTTTTTATTGGGGGAGGAAGCCGGAGTACCCGGAGAGAACCCCCGACCTGCGGTAGGAAAACTGGCAATCCTTGTCAATTAAGATTGGAGTCGAGTACACCCTGCCTGCAGAGAAGAAATTGTTTGTATGTTTTTGCCATAGGGTTTTTATGTTTTTCCCATAGGGTTCTAAGTTAAATTAAGTACTGCGATGGTGACCATCTTGGATATTGGATCAGCACAAAAAACTCCAACTTTGTAGAGGGCTATCTAAGGTACATTTCTGCAATATTTCAAATCAGTCAGCCAAGATTTACGTGAAGATTTTTTAAATTTGGCCAATCACAACTTATTAACAGCCCTGGCAGCGATGTTTAATATTTAATAATCACCAAAACTGAAACTTTGTTAAGAACCATGCAATAAACATTTCTCCCAAGTTTGGTTACATTTGGCCAAGTAGTTTGGAGAAGAAGATTGAAATGTGAAAAGGAAACAGCCACTAACAACGACGAGGATGACCCAGACAGACACCAAGGGATGAGAATACCTCACACTGACCCTTTGGGTCAGGTGCATAAGACCAATTTTGTGTTTAAGTAACCAATTATTTTAATCATTTCATGTACACATTTTTAAACCATAACAGAGTAATGATTTGATTACAAAAGAATACAAAACTAGAGTAAAAAACATGTGAGCAATGCTCACCATTGATACCCCCCGCTTCACAATTATTTTGAAAATTCAGGTGTTCTTAATTATGAAATTGAAACTTTATCTAGTTAAACGTGAAGGCGAAGTTGCAGATAAAACATGTAACCCTCCCCAATCCCCCAAAGAATGGTATCCGCTATGGTAATGACAAAGTCCATGTTTTTCTATGGGAAACCTCCAATAATATTCTGATCAAAATGTTTAATATCCAGTGCACAATGGCAATATGTGACCAAGATTCGGTGCAAGTTTCAACAAATTCCATTCAGTGGTGTAGGAGGAGTTGCAAATAAAAGATGGGTATCCCCTTATGTCCATGACAAAGTCCATGCTTTTCTATGGGAAACCCCAAATATCATTCCGATCAAAATGTTAAATATCTCCTGCACAATGGCACAATGTGACATGGATTCTGTGTAAGTTTCATCAAATTCCATTCAGTGGTGTAAGAGGAGTTGCACATAAGAGATGGGTATCCCTTATGTCCATGACAAAGTCCATGTTTTTCTATGGGAAACCCCAAATATCATTCCAATATCCCCTTATGTCAATGACAGTCCATGTTTTTCTATGGGAAACCCCAAATATTATTCCAATCAAAATGTTTAATATCTCCTGCACAATGGCACTATCTGACAAGGATTCTGTGTAAGTTTCATTAAATTCCATACAGTAGTGTAGGAGGAGTTGCACATAAGAGATAGAGACCCCCTTAGGTCAATGACAAAGTCCATGTTTTTCTATGGGAAACCCCAAATATCATTCCAATCAAAATGTTAAATATCTCCTGCACAATGGCACTATGTGACAACGATTCTGTGTAAGTTTCATCAAATTCCATTCAGTGGTGCAGGAGGAGTTGCAAATAAGAGAAAGTGTAACGGACGGACAGATAGACAGACGGACACCATGAACACTATTTACCCTCCGCTTTTCAAGTGGGGGGTATAATAATTGACAAATTATTTTTATTTAGTTTATATTTATATTACATGGTATCACTTAGGGACCGACCATTTAACTTGCAGGGGGGGGGGGGGGGGGGCCTTGGTTTTTACTACAAAAATATTTTGAAAATGATTTTTTTGGAAGCAGAGGGTAAGAAAAAAAATATTCTGAAAAAAGATTTCTGCTATATAAAATAATGCTAATAGTTAAAAAAAAATTGAAGAATGTGTCCATGGGACACGGATGCCCCCGCTAAAGGAAGTCCCAAACAGGAAGTAGTTGTCCAACAGGTCTGAAAGTCGCTTAGGACGTACAACTTGTGATACTTAACCACCGTGCCAAATTTCAAATTGTTCTAATGTGCGGTTTCTGAGTAAAGCTCGACGGAAATTTTCATACTCGTGTTGATACATTTTCAAATCGGCCCAGTCGAAAACAGGAAGTAGTTGTCCGACAGGTCTGAAAGTCGCTTAGGACGTACAACTTGTGATACTGAACTACCCTGCCAAATTTCAAATTGTTCTTGTGTACGGTTTCTGAGAAAAGCTTGACGGAAATTTTCATACTCATGTTAACACATTTTCATATCGGCCCAGTCGCAAACAGGAAGTAGTTGTCCGACAGGTCTGAAAGTCGCTTAGGACGTACAACAAGTGATACTGAACCACCCTGCCAAATTCCAAATTGTTCTTGTGTACGGTTTCTGAGAAAAGCTTGACGGAAATTTTCATACTCTTGTTAACACATTTTCATATTGGCCCAGTCGCAACAGGAAGTAGTTGTCCGACAGGTCTGAAAGTCGCTTAGGACGTACAACTTGTGATACTGAACCACAATGCCAAATTTCAAATTGTTCTCATGTACGGTTTCTGAGAAAAGCTTGACAGAAATTTTCATACTCATGTTAACACATTTTCATATCGGCCCAATCGCAAACAGGAAGTAGTTGTCCGACAGGTCTGAAAGTTGCTTAGGACGTACAACTTGTGATACTGAACCACCCTGCCAAATTTCAAATTGTTCTCATATACGGTTTCTGAGAAAAGCTTGACGGAAATTTTCATACTCATGTTAACACATTTTCATATCGGCCCAGTCACAAACAGGAAGCAGTTGTCCGACAGGTCTGAAAGTCGCTTAGGACGTACAACTTGTGATACTGAACCACCCTGCCAAATTTCAAATTATTCTGATGTACGGTTTCTGAGAAAAACTTGACGGAAATTTTCATACTCATGTTAACACATTTTCATATCGGTCCAGTCCCAAACAGGAAGTAGTTGTCCGACAGGTCTGAAATTCGCTTAGGACGTACAACTTGTGATACTGAACCACCCTGCCAAATTTCAAATTGTTGTGATGTACAGTTTCTGAGAAAAGCTTGACGGAAATTCGTACGGACGTACAGACGGACGGACGGACAGACGGACGGACAGACGGACGGACATGAGTAAAACTTAATGCCCCCCGACATGTCGTCACGGGGGCATAAAAATATTCTATTGCAACGCCTTCAAAAAATAAATATTTTTATAATAATAAAAATTTTCTGACCAAAACAAAAAACCAAGCCCCCTTAAGTTATGTAGACAAACACAACACAAAAACCAAAAACATAACACAGAGATTAAACTGAACCCAAAAACACACGATGAGTCAGTGAATATGATACATATACTGTTAATAAATTTTAATCAAAACATGAATCAAAATATGTAAATTGTTAACATTCAAAGAGAAGTCCTACAATGATCAATATGTGAAAACCATTTACCACAGTAATTCCCTACTTGCGGTTAACAAGATTTATCTCCCATTTGCAGAGTTATCTGTTCTTTACAGCAGGTACTTTATAGTACCTACTGTGGGTAAAAAGTAGTTTTTCTACAATATTTTTTTATTCACATATAGCAAAGCATCCGGTAAAATTTATTATGATATGCAAACTGATTCTGCAGCTTTTTTAGTTGTACTGGAAGAGTCAGTCCACATATATTATTTTAAAAAAAATAAAAACGTGATTTTTCCCTATCTGTTCAATATAAGATACCTGCTGTTATGAAAGACAACTCTTGCAAATGGGAAGTAACTCTTGTATTTCGAAAATAGGGAATTATATTGATTACAAAATAGTAAACAGAAATTGACATGACCTTCATTTAGTAACTTCTAATTATAAATATTTAGGTCAATAGGTCAACAATTCTAAACATGTCATTATGTCAGCTTTCATACCATATCAGACATTTAAGAGTTCATTAGACAGAATATTATCTTTCACAAATTCGTTACATATTCACAATATTTAACATGACTTTTTAGTTCACATTACACACTGTTACATGTAGTAATTTAATACACTAATACACACTGTTTGCATCCCATTGATCAATAACAACAGAAAAGTCAGACATATGTAAACTACATGATCACTTCCTGGTGTCAATCAGAATATATTGTAATGTGGATTAATTATACTTTCTTATAAACATAAACATTGTCATGACGACCAATAACAACAGATAAGTCAGACATATGTAAACTACATGATCACTTCCTGGTGTCAATCAGAATATATTGTAATGTGGATTAATTATACTTTCTTATAAACATAAACATTGTCATGACGACCAATAACAACAGATAAGTCAGACATATGTAAACTACATGATCACTTCCTGTTGTCAATCAGAATATATTGTAATGTGGATTAATTATACTTTCTTATAAACATAAACATTGTCATGACGACCAATAACAACTGATTTAGACAGTGAATTATAACATATGTATGGATACCAATTAGATGGTAATATGTGTGTAATAATAACCTGAGTACATTGTTAGACGTGTAACATATAACAAGTACATGTCCTTCATCATCTGTTGTAATTCCCTTTGGTCCCCTCATGTTAGGATCAGTAAATGTAAACAAAGTGTTCCCTACTGTATCAATACAGTACAACTTATCATTGTCAGTATAGTAGATACGTCCTGCCTCACCACCACAGATATACCAAGGTACTACACCCACTGGTATTGTACGTGTTACCTCCCCTGACATGTTCATTACCATTATTGTTCCACCACCACAGCCTACAAACAGCTGGTTATCTCTGTACATGATACCCCAACACTTCACCTTTACAACAGTACGTTGTATAACTTGTCTCTGTCTGACATCTACTATCACTACAGTAGTAGGTAATGTAGGTAATAATATAGAAGTAACTAATGTAACAGCTACAGTGTTGTTGTCTACTACAGCTATATGGCGTGGTCCACCAGGTAATGGAATGGTATGTTGTTGTTGTCCTGTTATATTACATGTTACTAATTGTTTACCATCATAATCAGCTATAATTAACACATCATCATGTAACACCTTTATATCCGTGATCCTCCTTACATTGACATTGAAGTTATAATCCAGTGAATACATGTACTGTACATGTTGTACAATGTGATATTTAGTATGTTTTGAGCTGTGTTGATTGTTACAGTCCTGACACATAGATCTCTGACAGCTATGACACCAGTATACATATGGTTCATTGTCACAGACATGACACCTGTAAAGGATTTATATCAATGTAATTCTGACTCAAACAAAAACTGATATAAACTAACAATGACTAATTAAATAGGTCAAATAATGAATCTATGTAAAATAAACATAATAATTAAACCATTAGTAAAAATGTTTTTTAAAAGGTGAACAGTAACAATCAGTATTCCTTGTTGATACAGTCTTGACTAATATCAATAAACTATACTATCTCGAATAATTAAATTTTTGAAACTTGTGGTGTCATAACAATTTACAAAATCTTCCTCAGGGTGCAGTGGGGACTTACAAACAGGATGTGTGTAGTAATGTTCTTAAAGGGATCAAGTTAAAAGAATTATCAGTTACATTATCAAATGATTATTCATAGGTTTTCACATGGCCTGATTTAATATACAAATCAGTCCATGTTATCCCTGTAAAGTACTTGTATCTAACCCTGTCTATGTGACTCCCTGTCAGGTACTTATATCTAACCCTGTCTATGTTACTCCCTGTAAGGTACTTATATCTAAACCGGTCTATGTGACTCCCTGTAAGGTACTTATATCTAACCCTGTCTATAGGACTCCCTGTAAGGTACTTATATCTAACCCTGTCTATGTGACTCCCTGTAAGGTACTTATATCTAACCCTGTCTATGTGACTCCCTGTAAGGTACTTATATCTAACCCTGTCTATGTGACTCCCTGTAAGATACTTATATCTAACCCTGTCTATGTGACTCCCTGTAAGGTACTTATATCTAACCCTGTCTATAGGACTCCCTGTAAGGTACTTATATCTAACCCTGTCTATGTGACTACCTGTAAGGTACTTATATCTAACCCTGTCTATGTGACTTCCTGTAAGGTACTTATATCTAACCCTGTCTATAGGACTCCCTGTAAGGTACTTATATCTAACCCTGTCTATGCGACCCCCTGTCAGGTACTTATATCTAACACTGTCTATGTGACCCCCTGTAAGGTACTTATATCTAACCCTGTCTATGTGACTACCTGTAAGGTACTTATATCTAACCCTGTCTATAGGACTCCCTGTAAGGTACTGATATCTAACCCTGTCTAAAGGACTCCCTGTAAAGTACTTATATCTAAACCGGTCTATGTGACTCCCTGTAAGGTACTTATATCTAACCCTGTCTATGTGACTCCCTGTAAGGTACTTATATCTAACCCTGTCTATGTGACTCCCTGTAAGGTACTTATATCTAACCCTGTCTATAGGACTCCCTGTAAGGTACTTATATCTAACCCTGTCCATGTGACTCCCTGTAAGGTACTTATATCTAACCCTGTCTATGTGACTCCCTGTAAGGTACTTATATCTAACCCTGTCTATAGGACTCCTTGTAAGGTACTTATATCTAACCCTGTCTATGTGACTCCCTGTAAGGTACTTATATCTAACCCTGTCTATAGAACTCCCTGTAAGGTACTTATATCTAACCCTGTCTATGTGACTCCCTGTAAGGTACTTATATCTAACCCTGTCTATGGGACTCCCTGTAAGGTACTTATATCTAACCCTGTCTATGTGACTCCCTTTAAAGTACTTATATCTAAACCGGTCTATGTGACTCCCTGTAAGGTACTTATATCTAACCCTGTCTATGTGACTCCCTGTAAGGTACTTATATCTAACCCTGTCTATAGAACTCCCTGTAAGGTACTTATATCTAACCCTGTCTATGTGACTCCCTGTAAGGTACTTATATCTAACCCTGTCTATGTTACTCCCTGTAAGGTACTTATATCTAACCCTGTCTATGGGACTCCCTGTAAGGTACTTATATCTAACCCTGTCTATGTGACTCCCTGTAAGGTACTTATATCTAACCCTGTCTATGCGACTCCCTATAATGTACTTATATCTAACCCTGTCTATGCGACTCCCTGTAAGGTACCTATATCTAACCCTGTCTATAGGACTCCATGTAAGGTACTTATATCTAACACTGTCTATAGGACTCCCTGTAAGGTACTTATATCTAACCCTGTCTATGTGACTCCCTGTAAGGTACTTATATCTAACCCTGTCTATGTGACTCCCTGTAAGGTACTTATATCTAACCCTGTCTATAGGACTCCCTGTAAGGTACTTATATCTAACCCTGTCTATAGGACTCCCTGTAAGGTACTTATATCTAACCCTGTCTATGTGACTCCCTGTAAGGTACTTATATCTAACCCTGTCTATGTGACTCCCTGTAAGGTACTTATATCTAACCCTGTCTATGCGACTCCCTGTAAGGTACTTATATCTAACCCTGTCTATAGGACTCCCTGTAAGGTACTTATATCTAACCCTGTCTATGGGACCCCCTGTAAGGTACTTATATCTAACACTGTCTATGGAACTCCCTGTAAGGTACTTATATCTAACCCTGTCTATGTGACTCCATGTAAGGTACTTATATCTAACCCTGTCTATGTGACTCCCTGTCAGGTACTTATATCTAACACTGTCTATGTGACTCCCTGTAAGGTACTGATATCTAACCCTGTCTAAAGGACTCCCTGTAAAGTACTTATATCTAAACCGGTCTATGTGACTCCCTGAAAGGTACTTATATCTAACCCTGTCTATGTGACTCCCTGTAAGGTACTTATATCTAACCCTGTCTATGTGACTCCCTGTAAGGTACTTATATCTAACCCTGTCTATAGGACTCCCTGTAAGGTACTTATATCTAACTCTGTCTATAGGACTCCCTGTAAGATACTTATATCTAACTCTGTCTATAGGACTCCTTGTAAGGTACTTATATCTAACCCTGTCTATGTGACTCCCTGTCAGGTACTTATATCTAACACTGTCTATGTGACTCCCTGTCAGGTACTTATATCTAACCCTGTCTATGTGACTCCCTGTGAGGTACTTATTTCTAACCCTGTCTATGTGACTCCATGTAAGGTACTTATTTCTAACCCTGTCTATAGGACTCCCTGTAAGGTACTTATTTCTAACCCTGTCTATGTGACTCCCTGTAAGGTACTTATATCTAACCCTGTCTATGTGACTCCCTGTAAGGTACTTATATCTAACCCTGTCTATGTGACTCCCTGTAAGGTACTTATATCTAACCCTGTCTATGCGACTCCCTGTAAGGTACTTATATCTAACCCTGTCTATAGGACTACATGTAAGGTACTTATATCTAACCCTGTCTATGTGACTCCCTGTAAGGTACTTATATCTAACCCTGTCTATGTTACTCCCTGTAAGGTACTTATATCTAACCCTGTCGATGTGACTCCCTGTAAGGTACTTATATCTAACCCTGTCTATGTGACTCCCTGTAAGGTACTTATATCTAACCCTGTCTATGTTACTCCCTGTAATGTACTTATATCTAACCCTGTCTATAGAACTCCCTGTAAGGTACTTATATCTAACCCTGTCTATGTGACTCCCTGTAAGGTACTTATATCTAACCCTGTCTATGCGACTACCTGTAAGATACTTATATCTAACCCTGTCTATGTGACTCCCTGTAAGGTACCTATATCTAACCCTGTCTATGTGACTCCCTGTAAGGTACCTATATCTAACCCTGTCTATGTGACTCCCTGTAAGGTACCTATATCTAACCCTGTCCATGTGACTCCCTGTAAGGTACTTATATCTAACCCTGTCTATGGGACCCCCTGTAAGGTACTTATATCTAACACTGTCTATGGAACTCCCTGTAAGGTACTTATATCTAACACTGTCTATGTGACTCCCTGTCAGGTACTTATATCTAACCCTGTCTATGTGACTCCCTGTAAGGTACTTATATCTAACCCTGTCTATGTGACTCCCTGTAAGGTACTTATATCTAACCCTGTCTATGGGACCCCCTGTAAGGTACTTATATCTAACACTGTCTATGGAACTCCCTGTAAGGTACTTATATCTAACACTGTCTATGTGACTCCCTGTCAGGTACTTATATCTAACCCTGTCTATGTGACTCCCTGTAAGGTACTTATATCTAACCCTGTCTATGTGACTCCCTGTAAGGTACTTATATCTAACCCTGTCTATGTGACTCCCTGTAAGGTACCTATATCTAACCCTGTCTATGTGACTCCCTGTAAGCTACTTATATCTAACACTGTCTATGTGACTCCCTGTCAGGTACTTATATCTAACCCTGTCTATGTGACTCCCTGTAAGATACTTATATCTAACCCTGTCTATGTGACTCCCTGTAAGGTACCTATATCTAACCCTGTCTATGTGACTCCCTGTAAGGTACCTATATCTAACCCTGTCTATGTGACTCCCTGTAAGGTACTTATATCTAACCCTGTCTATGGGACCCCCTGTAAGGTACTTATATCTAACACTGTCTATGGAACTCCCTGTAAGGTACTTATATCTAACACTGTCTATGTGACTCCCTGTCAGGTACTTATATCTAACCCTGTCTATGTGACTCCCTGTAAGGTACTTATATCTAACCCTGTCTATGTGACTCCCTGTAAGGTACTTATATCTAACCCTGTCTATGTGACTACCTGTAAGGTACTTATATCTAACCCTGTCTAAGGGACTCCCTGTAAGATACTTATTTCTAACCCTGTCTATGTGACTCCCTGTAAGGTACTTATATCTAAAACTGTCTATGTGACTCCATGTAAGGTACTTATATCTAACCCTGTCTATAGGACTCCATGTAAGGTACTTATATCTAACCCTGTCTATGTGACTCCCTGTAAGGTACTTATATCTAACCCTGTCTATAGGACTCCCTGTAAGGTACTTATATCTAACCCTGTCTATAGGACTCCCTGTAAGGTACTTATATCTAACCCTGTCTATAGGACTCCCTGTAAGGTACTTATATCTAACCCTGTCTATGTGACTCCCTGTAAAGTACTTATGTCTAACCCTGTCTATGTGACCCCCTGTAAGGTACTTATATCTAACCCTGTCTATGTGACTCCCTGTAAGGTACTTATATCTAACCCTGTCTATGTGACTCCCTGTCAGGTACTTATATCTAACCCTGTCTATGTTACTCCCTGTAAGGTACTTATATCTAACCCTGTCTATGTGACTCCCTGTAAGGTACTTATATCTAACCCTGTCTATGTGACTCCCTGTAAGGTACTTATATCTAACCCTGTCTATGCGACTCCCTGTAAGGTACTTATATCTAACCCTGTCTATAGGACTCCCTGTAAGGTACTTATATCTAACCCTGTCTATAGGACTCCCTGTAAGGTACTTATATCTAACCCTGTCTAAGGGACTCCCTGTAAGATACTTATTTCTAACCATGTCTATGTGACCCCCTGTAAGGTACTTATATCTAACCCTGTCTATGTGACTACCTGTAAGGTACTTATATCTAACCCTGTCTATGTGACTACCTGTAAGGTACTTATATCTAACCCTGTCTATGTGACTCCCTGTAAGGTACTTATATCTAACCCTGTCTATGGAACTCCCTGTAAGGTACTTATATCTAACCCTGTCTATGTGACTCCCTGTAAGGTACTTATATCTAACCCTGTCTATGTGACTCCCTGTAAGATACTTATTTCTAACCCTGTCTATGTGACCCCCTGTAAGGTACTTATATCTAACCCTGTCTATGTGACTACCTGTAAGGTACTTATATCTAACCCTGTCTATGTGACTACCTGTAAGGTACTTATATCTAACCCTGTCTATGTTACTCCCTGTAAGGTACTTATATCTAACCCTGTCTATGTGACTACCTGTAAGGTACTTATATCTAACCCTGTCTATGTGACTCCCTGTAAGGTACTTATATCTAACCCTGTCTATGTGACCCCCTGTAAGGTACTTATATCTAACCCTGTCTATAGGACTCCCTGTAAGGTACTTATATCTAACCCTGTCTATGTGACCCCCTGTAAGGTACTTATATCTAACCCTGTCTATGTGACCCCCTGTAAGGTACTTATATCTAACCCTGTCTATGTTACTCCCTGTAAGGTACTTATATCTAACCCTGTCTATGTGACTACCTGTAAGGTACTTATATCTAACCCTGTCTATGTGACTCCCTGTAAGGTACTTATATCTAACCCTGTCTATGTGACTACCTGTAAGGTACTTATATCTAACCCTGTCTAAGGGACTCCCTGTAAGATACTTATTTCTAACCCTGTCTATGTGACTCCCTGTAAGGTACTTATATCTAAAACTGTCTATGTGACTCCATGTAAGGTACTTATATCTAACCCTGTCTATAGGACTCCATGTAAGGTACTTATATCTAACCCTGTCTATGTGACTCCCTGTAAGGTACTTATATCTAACCCTGTCTATAGGACTCCCTGTAAGGTACTTATATCTAACCCTGTCTATAGGACTCCCTGTAAGGTACTTATATCTAACCCTGTCTATAGGACTCCCTGTAAGGTACTTATATCTAACCCTGTCTATGTGACTCCCTGTAAAGTACTTATGTCTAACCCTGTCTATGTGACCCCCTGTAAGGTACTTATATCTAACCCTGTCTATGTGACTCCCTGTAAGGTACTTATATCTAACCCTGTCTATGTGACTCCCTGTCAGGTACTTATATCTAACCCTGTTTATGTTACTCCCTGTAAGGTACTTATATCTAACCCTGTCTATGTGACTCCCTGTAAGGTACTTATATCTAACCCTGTCTATGTGACTACCTGTAAGGTACTTATATCTAACCCTGTCTATGCGACTCCCTGTAAGGTACTTATATCTAACCCTGTCTATGGAACTCCCTGTAAGGTACTTATATCTAACACTGTCTATGTGACTCCCTGTCAGGTACTTATATCTAACCCTGTCTATGTGACTCCCTGTAAGGTACTTATATCTAACCCTGTCTATGTGACTCCCTGTAAGGTACTTATATCTAACCCTGTCTATGTGACTCCCTGTAAGGTACCTATATCTAACCCTGTCTATGTGACTCCCTGTAAGCTACTTATATCTAACACTGTCTATGTGACTCCCTGTCAGGTACTTATATCTAATCCTGTCTATGTGACTCCCTGTAAGATACTTATATCTAACCCTGTCTATGTGACTCCCTGTAAGGTACCTATATCTAACCCTGTCTATGTGACTCCCTGTAAGGTACCTATATCTAACCCTGTCTATGTGACTCCCTGTAAGGTACTTATATCTAACCCTGTCTATGGGACCCCCTGTAAGGTACTTATATCTAACACTGTCTATGGAACTCCCTGTAAGGTACTTATATCTAACACTGTCTATGTGACTCCCTGTCAGGTACTTATATCTAACCCTGTCTATGTGACTCCCTGTAAGGTACTTATATCTAACCCTGTCTATGTGACTCCCTGTAAGGTACTTATATCTAACCCTGTCTATGTGACTACCTGTAAGGTACTTATATCTAACCCTGTCTAAGGGACTCCCTGTAAGATACTTATTTCTAACCCTGTCTATGTGACTCCCTGTAAGGTACTTATATCTAACCCTGTCTATGTGACTACCTGTAAGGTACTTATATCTAACCCTGTCTATGCGACTCCCTGTAAGATACTTATTTCTAACCCTGTCTATGTGACTCCCTGTAAGGTACTTATATCTAACCCTGTCTATGTGACTACCTGTAAGGTACTTATATCTAACCCTGTCTATGCGACTCCCTGTAAGGTACTTATATCTAACCCTGTCTATGGAACTCCCTGTAAGGTACTTATATCTAACACTGTCTATGTGACTCCCTGTCAGGTACTTATATCTAACCCTGTCTATGTGACTCCCTGTAAGGTACTTATATCTAACCCTGTCTATGTGACTCCCTGTAAGGTACTTATATCTAACCCTGTCTATGTGACTCCCTGTAAGGTACCTATATCTAACCCTGTCTATGTGACTCCCTGTAAGCTACTTATATCTAACACTGTCTATGTGACTCCCTGTCAGGTACTTATATCTAATCCTGTCTATGTGACTCCCTGTAAGATACTTATATCTAACCCTGTCTATGTGACTCCCTGTAAGGTACCTATATCTAACCCTGTCTATGTGACTCCCTGTAAGGTACCTATATCTAACCCTGTCTATGTGACTCCCTGTAAGGTACTTATATCTAACCCTGTCTATGTGACTCCCTGTAAGGTACTTATATCTAACACTGTCTATGGAACTCCCTGTAAGGTACTTATATCTAACACTGTCTATGTGACTCCCTGTCAGGTACTTATATCTAACCCTGTCTATGTGACTCCCTGTAAGGTACTTATATCTAACCCTGTCTATGTGACTCCCTGTAAGGTACTTATATCTAACCCTGTCTATGTGACTACCTGTAAGGTACTTATATCTAACCCTGTCTAAGGGACTCCCTGTAAGATACTTATTTCTAACCC
Organism: Limnoperna fortunei; assembly: GCA_944474755.1. NCBI lineage: Eukaryota > Metazoa > Mollusca > Bivalvia > Mytilida > Modiolidae > Limnoperna > Limnoperna fortunei. The sequence goes on along the minus strand of OX104112.1, from coordinate 109,329,990 downwards.
TGTCTATGTGACTCCCTGTAAGGTACTTATATCTAAAACTGTCTATGTGACTCCATGTAAGGTACTTATATCTAACCCTGTCTATAGGACTCCATGTAAGGTACTTATATCTAACCCTGTCTATGTGACTCCCTGTAAGGTACTTATATCTAACCCTGTCTATAGGACTCCCTGTAAGGTACTTATATCTAACCCTGTCTATAGGACTCCCTGTAAGGTACTTATATCTAACCCTGTCTATGTGACTACCTGTAAGGTACTTATATCTAACCCTGTCTATGTGACTCCCTGTAAGGTACTTATATCTAACCCTGTCTATAGGACTCCCTGTAAGGTACTTATATCTAACCCTGTCTATGTGACTCCCTGTAAAGTACTTATGTCTAACCCTGTCTATGTGACCCCCTGTAAGGTACTTATATCTAACCCTGTCTATGTGACTCCCTGTAAGGTACTTATATCTAACCCTGTCTATGTGACTCCCTGTCAGGTACTTATATCTAACCCTGTCTATGTTACTCCCTGTAAGGTACTTATATCTAACCCTGTCTATGTGACTCCCTGTAAGGTACTTATATCTAACCCTGTCTATGTGACTCCCTGTAAGGTACTTATATCTAACCCTGTCTATGCGACTCCCTGTAAGGTACTTATATCTAACCCTGTCTATAGGACTCCCTGTAAGGTACTTATATCTAACCCTGTCTATAGGACTCCCTGTAAGGTACTTATATCTAACCCTGTCTAAGGGACTCCCTGTAAGATACTTATTTCTAACCATGTCTATGTGACCCCCTGTAAGGTACTTATATCTAACCCTGTCTATGTGACTACCTGTAAGGTACTTATATCTAACCCTGTCTATGTGACTACCTGTAAGGTACTTATATCTAACCCTGTCTATGTGACTCCCTGTAAGGTACTTATATCTAACCCTGTCTATGGAACTCCCTGTAAGGTACTTATATCTAACCCTGTCTATGTGACTCCCTGTAAGGTACTTATATCTAACCCTGTCTATGTGACTCCCTGTAAGATACTTATTTCTAACCCTGTCTATGTGACCCCCTGTAAGGTACTTATATCTAACCCTGTCTATGTGACTACCTGTAAGGTACTTATATCTAACCCTGTCTATGTGACTACCTGTAAGGTACTTATATCTAACCCTGTCTATGTTACTCCCTGTAAGGTACTTATATCTAACCCTGTCTATGTGACTACCTGTAAGGTACTTATATCTAACCCTGTCTATGTGACTCCCTGTAAGGTACTTATATCTAACCCTGTCTATGTGACCCCCTGTAAGGTACTTATATCTAACCCTGTCTATAGGACTCCCTGTAAGGTACTTATATCTAACCCTGTCTATGTGACCCCCTGTAAGGTACTTATATCTAACCCTGTCTATGTGACCCCCTGTAAGGTACTTATATCTAACCCTGTCTATGTTACTCCCTGTAAGGTACTTATATCTAACCCTGTCTATGTGACTACCTGTAAGGTACTTATATCTAACCCTGTCTATGTGACTCCCTGTAAGGTACTTATATCTAACCCTGTCTATGTGACTACCTGTAAGGTACTTATATCTAACCCTGTCTAAGGGACTCCCTGTAAGATACTTATTTCTAACCCTGTCTATGTGACTCCCTGTAAGGTACTTATATCTAAAACTGTCTATGTGACTCCATGTAAGGTACTTATATCTAACCCTGTCTATAGGACTCCATGTAAGGTACTTATATCTAACCCTGTCTATGTGACTCCCTGTAAGGTACTTATATCTAACCCTGTCTATAGGACTCCCTGTAAGGTACTTATATCTAACCCTGTCTATAGGACTCCCTGTAAGGTACTTATATCTAACCCTGTCTATAGGACTCCCTGTAAGGTACTTATATCTAACCCTGTCTATGTGACTCCCTGTAAAGTACTTATGTCTAACCCTGTCTATGTGACCCCCTGTAAGGTACTTATATCTAACCCTGTCTATGTGACTCCCTGTAAGGTACTTATATCTAACCCTGTCTATGTGACTCCCTGTCAGGTACTTATATCTAACCCTGTCTATGTTACTCCCTGTAAGGTACTTATATCTAACCCTGTCTATGTGACTCCCTGTAAGGTACTTATATCTAACCCTGTCTATGTGACTCCCTGTAATGTACTTATATCTAACCCTGTCTATGTGACTCCCTGTAAGGTACTTATATCTAACCCTGTCTATGTTACTCCCTGTAATGTACTTATATCTAACCCTGTCTATGTGACTCCATGTCAGGTACTTATATCTAACCCTGTCTATGTGACTCCCTGTAAGGTACTTATATCTAACCCTGTCTATGTGACTCCCTGTACGGTACTTATATCTAACCCTGTCTATGTGACTCCCTGTAAGGTACTTATATCTAACCCTGTCTATGTGACTCCCTGTAAGATACTTATATCTAACCCTGTCTATAGGACTCCCTGTAAGGTACTTATATCTAACCCTGTCTATAGGACTCCCTGTAAGGTACTTATATCTAACCCTGTCTATGTGACTCCATGTAAGGTACTTATATCTAACCCTGTCTATAGGACTCCCTGTAAGGTACTTATATCTAACCCTGTCTATAGGACTCCCTGTAAGGTACTTATATCTAACCCTGTCTATGTGACTACCTGTAAGGTACTTATATCTAACCCTGTCTATAGGACTCCATGTAAGGTACTTATATCTAACCCTGTCTATGTGACTACCTGTAAGGTACTTATATCTAACCCTGTCTATGTGACTACCTGTAAGGTACTTATATCTAACCCTGTCTATGTGACTACCTGTAAGGTACTTATATCTAACCCTGTCTATGTGACTCCCTGTAAGGTACTTATATCTAACCCTGTCTATAGGACTCCCTGTAAGATACTTATATCTAACCCTGTCTATGTGACTCCCTGTAAGGTACTTATATCTAACCCTGTCTATGTGACTCCCTGTAAGGTACTTATATCTAACCCTGTCTATAGGACTCCCTGTAAGGTACTTATATCTAACCCTGTCTATGTGACTCCCTGTCAGGTACTTATATCTAACCCTGTCTATAGGACTCCATGTAAGGTACTTATATCTAACCCTGTCTATGTGACTCCCTGTAAGGTACTTATATCTAACCCTGTCTATGTTACTCCCTGTAAGGTACTTATATCTAACCCTGTCTATAGGACTCCCTGTAAGGTACTTATATCTAACCCTGTCTATAGGACTCCCTGTAAGGTACTTATATCTAACCCTGTCTATGTGACTACCTGTAAGGTACTTATATCTAACCCTGTCTATGTTACTCCCTGTAAGGTACTTATATCTAACCCTGTCTATGTGACTCCCTGTAAGGTACTTATATCTAACCCTGTCTATAGGACTCCATGTAAGGTACTTATATCTAACCCTGTCTATAGGACTCCCTGTAAGGTACTTATATCTAACCTGTCATTGGGACTCCCTGTAAGGTACATACTACTGACCCTGTCTATCGGACTCCCTGTATGGTACTTACTACTGACCCTTTCTATGTGACTCCCTGTAAGTTTTACTACTGACCCTGTGCATGTGACCCCTTATTTTAAGTTGGAGGTCAATGTCATTGCTGTTCAAATTTAAGATAATTTGAGAAAGACCACTGAACTGTACTTAAACAATCAGCATTTCAATTCTTAACTTACTTTTGTTTAAATCTGGTATCTTTAATTCCTGTAAAACACACAATATGTCAGTGAGATAGGATTTAACAATATAAATATACTTTAGACACAAAACATTTCTCTATATGACAAACATAAACAATAGGACACTGGAGCACCTAGGTCGAATTTTACTGCCATTATAATCCAGTTAGTTTTTTGATTTCTTGGATAAACGGCAAAATTCAGTCCTATTGCTCATAATGTAGCAAATAAAAAATTCTAACTTCGGTCTATTTATATAAAATTCAAACATAATATTCATCTTCTTTACGTTATAAAAGCTGTAGACATTGCAAAAGTAACAGAAAACGATCTTTATTGAAGAAATCTTTTTTTCATCTTTGAAGATGCAAGTGAAAAATGCTATGTTGATTATTTTTCTGTATGTGGATAATGTGACCTAATTTTATTATAAACCTGCTAATTTGCATACTATAACATTCATTCCGTAGTAAGAATCCAGTAATTTACATATGTATTACCCAAGATGCAACACGCCATTCAGTTTTGGGTTTCTCAATGTTTTTCATGTAGTAAACGTAATTAAAAAGAGACACAAATGTCAATACACAATGAACAACAGGTTATTAAAAAAAACAGCAATAACTATAATCTCGTATCAATAATGATCGATTTCAAAAAAAAAAACCAAAAAAATGGTGACAGCGTCGAAAGATATCAAGATCGACCATGTCTGATTGTCTATGCAACTTCTTTTGGACATCAAAGTGCCGGGAGTGATACACTCCTGCTCTGCTACATTAGGAGTAATGGGACAAAATTTTTACCCTCGCCAAAAAAAAAGCATTTATTATTTGTTCTATGGAGGACCTGGACTTATCCCTGGTTTTTAGTGTGGTTCTTGTTGCTCAATTTTTGGTTTTTGTGTTGTGTGTCTATTTTGTTATTGTCCCCTCTTTTGTATAACCATGCCATGGTTTCGTCTGTCATTGATTTTTCGTTTTCTGACTACTCCTCCGTATCGTTGATTCTTTATTTTATTGTGGTATATACAATCAACTCTTGTATGCAAATTATAAGCAGCTGTTTTTTTGAAAACTTGTTGTCATAATATGTTTTACCTTCATGAGCTTTAAATTCTAGGTGTGCTTGCACATAATCTTCATTCTAGAAATAAAATCAACATTTATTTAAGCAGTGATTTATCCCGCAGTTGGGATTTCTCCTAACAATACGATAAGGTTGTCTTTGAAAGCATTAAATAAAGTATATGTATGTAGGAGTTACAGTAAACATGATTAATAAAAATATTATTGATATTACTATTATACATATACATGTACATGTATTTAGATTATCACAAATGTTTTGAATGGGATTTTAATGTCATTTTCAGCACTTATCTACTAGTATACCGTGACATCAAGTTTTTATAAAAGAAAGTACCCAGTGGAAACCCCTGACCTTTGTTAGCTGTAGTACCCAGTGGACACCCCTGACCTCTGGAAGCTGGAGTACCCAGTGAAAACTGCTGACCTTTTGTAGCTGGAGTAAAAAGTGGAAAACCCTGACTTTTGGTAGCTGGCCATGGAGTACCCCTAGAAACCCTTGACCTTTGGTAGCTTGACTTTGGTAGCTGGAGTACCCAGAGGAAATCCCTGGCCTTTGGTAGCTGGGGTATCCAGTGGAAACCCATGACCTTTTGTAGCTGGTGTACCCAGTGGACACCCTTGACTTTTGGTATTTGGAGTACCCAGTGGAAACCCTTTATTTTTGGTAGCTGAAGTACCCAGTGGAAACCCTCTATTTTTGGTACCTGGAGTATCCAGTGGAAACCCTTTATTTTTGGTCGCAGGAGTACCCAGTGGAAATTCCCTGACTTTTGGTACCTGGAGTACCCAGTGGAAACCCTTTTTTTTGGTACCTGGAGTACCCAGTGGATTGACTGATTAATGATGTTTAACGCACGAGCAGCCCCAGTGGAAACCCTTTATTTTTGGTACCTGGAGTACCCAGTGGAAACCCTTTATTTTTGGTACCTGGAGTACCCAGTGGATTGATTGATTGATTGATTGATTAATAATGTTTAACGCCCCAGCAGCCCCAGTGGAAACCCTTTATTTTTGGTCGCTGGAGTACCCAGTGGAAAAACTGGACTTTTGGCAGGCCATTTTAATTAATGATTAAGGTTGGACTGGAGCACACTATGCAGTTCAAACCTGCAACCTCAGTGTTAACAGGAAGATGCAGATGACTCAGCACTTTAACCATCGAGTCCCCTCTAACAAATGAATTGACAATCAAGTCCCAAAGTCCATAAATGTCTTAAGTTAAATTATGACAAAATATTCAGACATTTGGGTAGAAAAAAATACTAACTGCATAATAAAGTAAAAACAAGTGTGGACACAGAAAAATGTCTCGCATTCCGCATCAGTAACGAAAATAAATCTTGTCAAAAGCATTACGTAAATAGCATTAGTTATCAGCAGCAACCAGCTGTATACCAAATATTGTCACAATAACAGCATAGTTACAGGGAAACTGTCCTAATACAAAAATTTAATGTAGTCGCTGGACCGTGAAATTGAGGTCAAGGTCAGGTGACACCTACCAGACAGTCATGTACTATTCATCAGCAACCTATAAACCAAATATTGTCATCCTACCATGCATGGTTACAGAGGAACAGCCGTAACCCAAAAACTTTTAACATAGTCGCAGGACCGTGAAATTGAGGTCAAGGTCAGGTGGCACCTTCCAGACAGTCATGTACTATTTATCAGCAACTATATACCAAATATTGTCATCCTACCATGCATAGTTACAGAGAAACTGCCACAACCCAAAAACTTTAACGTAGTCGCTGGACTGTGAAATTGAGGTTAAGGTCAGGTGACACCTACCAGACAGTCATGTACTATTCATAAGCAACCTATATACTAAATATTGTCATACTACCATGCGTGGTTACAGAGGAACAGCCGTAACCCAAAATCTTTAACGTAGTCCCGGGTGAAATTGAGGTCAAGGTCAGGTGACACCTACCAGACAGTCATGTACTAGTATATACCAAATATTGTCATCCTACCATGCGTGGTTCTAGACTAACTGTCATAACCTAAAAACTTACACTTAGTCGCTGGACCATGAAATTGAGGTCAAGGTCAGGTGACAAGTGACTGACTGGCATGTACTCATCATAAGCTACCACTGGACAAATTAGATGGACCTAGGGCTTGTGCTTACAAATATAAGAAGCAAGATGTCCAAGTGTTTACGCCGCCGTCGGATTCCCATACATAAGTCTCGCCTCCTGGTTTAACCCATCTCTTTTGAAATGCCTGTACCAAGTCAGGACCATTTCTGTAGTTGCTATATTTTTTGTTGTTTGTTCTCAAGTTTGACGGTTTCTTTGATTTGTGTTGTCTTTTTGACACTTTCCTTGGTGTTTGGTAGTTGTTTGTTATTACTTTCATTAATCAACTTGCATTTACAAACATTTTTTATGTTGTTTTAAAGAATTATACAAGTGTGGACACAGAGAAACATCTTGTCTGAATTCCGCATCAGTAACGAAAAAAAATTACGTCATAAGCATAAAGTAAATAGCATTAAATTGTTATAATTTAAAATATAAAATGTTATAGAGAAACGGACCTAATCCAAACACAAGAGCCTACCAGGAGCCTGTATTGCTCACCTGAACCTGAAACCAAACAACCCTTTTTTATCCAGCTTTTCTTTCCTATAAAGAATTGCCCAACACTTCTGGAAAAATCATTAATTTTGACCTTTTAAGGGAAATAACTCCTATAAGGAGGATCTTTTGATGGTTAGAGGGAGAAGGGAGGTTCACTTCAAATTTGCTGTACCTGTTATACTTTTTTAACTATCAGTCAAAAACTCTCTCAACTCCCCCCCCCCCCCACTTTTTTCATTATTTCTATTTTAATCCAATGTACCTATGTAGGTAGTCAGGTGTCATGATTTGCACAATTTTGGTAGAGGACATCCTAAAGATGATGTGTGCAATGTTTCAAAGCAGTCCTTTCATTGGTTTAAGAGGAGAAGATTTTTAAAAATCAAGTAAAATTGATTAAAAAAATTGAAGAATGTGTCCATGTGACACGGATGCCCCCGCTAAAGGAAGTCCCAAACAGGAAGTAGTTGTCCAACAGGTCTGAAAGTCGCTTAGGACGTACAACTTGTGATACTTAACCACCCTGCCAAATTTCAAATTGTTCTCATGTACGGTTTCTGAGTAAAGCTTGATGGAAATTTTCATACTCGTGTTGACACATTTTCAAATCGGACCAGTCGAAAACAGGAAGTAGTTGTCTGAAAGGTCTGAAAGTCGCTTAGGACGTACAACTTGTGATACTGAACTACCCTGCCAAATTTCAAATTGTTCTTGTGTACGGTTTCTGAGAAAAGCTTGACGGAAATTTTCATACTCATTTTAACACATTTACATATCGGCCCAGTCGCAAACAGGAAGTAGTTGTCCGACAGGTCTGAAAGTCGCTTAGGACGTACAACAAGTGATACTGAACCACCCTGCCAAATTTCAAATTGTTCTTGTGTTCGGTTTCTGAGAAAAGCTTGACGGAAATTTTCATACTCATGTTAACACATTTTCATATCGGCCCAGTCGCAACAGGAAGTAGTTGTCCGACAGGTCTGAAAGTCGCTTAGGACGTTCAACTTGTGATACTGAACCACAATGCCAAATTTCAAATTGTTCTCATGTACGGTTTCTGAGAAAAGCTTGACAGAAATTTTCATACTCATGTTAACACATTTTCATATCGACCCAATCGCAAACAGGAAGTAGTTGTCCGACAGGTCTGAAAGTTACTTAGGATGTACAACTTGTGATACTGAACCACCCTGCCAAATTTCAAATTGTTCTCATGTACGGTTTCTGAGAAAAGCTTGACGGAAATTTTCATACTCATGTTAACACATTTTCATATCGGCCCAGTCCCAAACAGGAAGTAGTTGTCCGACAGGTCTGAAAGTCGCTTAGGACGTACAACTTGTGATACTGAACCACCCTGCCAAATTTCAAATTGTTCTGATGTACGGTTTCTGAGAAAAGCTTGACGGAAATTCGTACGGACGTACAGACGGACGGACGGACATGAGTAAAACTTAATGCCCCCCTGACATGTCGTCGCGGGGGCATAAAAATGTTCAAGGAGAATAATTCCTAAACGGTTCATCAGACAATCTTGACCCTAAAGTCATTTTTGTAGCCCTCATAGAGCAGAACAATTAAGCAATGCTAACTTTTTCTCTAGTTCTAATAATTTTCAAGACTTTGAGGCAAAAATGTCAAAAATAATCAATTTCGACAATTAAAGGGCAATAACTCCTATAAGGAGTCATCATACAACTTCAACCCAATGGAGTGTTTCATAGAGCTTTTGATGCAGATGAAGGCATGTCTCTTCGGTTTTCCTGTATCTGTTACACTTTTTTAAATATAAGCCAAAAACTGTATTGTATCCCCCCCCCCCCATCCTATTTTTAGCCATGGTGGCCATGTTGGTTAATCTGCAGCCATAGTAGGTGCAAACTTGGTTGAGGACATTTGACAGATGATGTGTACAAAGTTTCAAAGCAGTACTTTCAGTTGTTTTAGAGGAGAAGATTTTAAAAAATCAATTAAAACCGATTAAAAAAAACAGTTCAAGGGGAATAACTCTTAAACCGTTAATCAGACAATCTTGACCCTTAAGTCATTTTTGTAGCTCTCATAGAGCAGAACAATTAAGCAATGCTAACTTTTTCTCTAGTTCTAATAATTTTCAAGATTTCGAGGCAAAAATGGCAAAAATCATCAATTTTGACAATTAAAGGGCAATAACTCCTACAAGGAGTCATCATACAACTTTGACCCAATGGAGTGTTTTGTAGAGCTTTAGATGCTGAAGAAGGGAAGTCGCTTCGGTTTTCCTGTATCTGTTATACTTTTTGAACTATAAGCAAAAAACTGTATTTTGACCCCTCTGTTCTATTTTTAGCCATGGCGGCCATGTTGGTTGGTCTGAGGCCATGATTTGGGCAAACTTGGTAGAGGGCATTTTACTGATGAAGTATGCAAAGTTTCAAAGCAATCCCTTCAGTGGTTTTGGAGGAGAAGATTTTTGAAGAAAAGTTAACGATGACGACGACGACGACGGACGCCAAGTGATGGCAATAGCTCACATGACCCTTCGGGTCAGGTGAGCTAATAAAAACTTGTAAAGAGCATCGATCACAGAATAACGCATAAATTCAATTCGGGTCCGAACTTGTGGCAATTAGGTAACAACTTCCTATTTCCGGTTAATGAAAACTCGCTGGGATATTCATCAAAATAACGCCGTTTCCCATTATTTTGTTGCATAGACAACTTCATTTTACAATAAAGACTTTTTAGCCAGGAGAAAGTATCGCTACATATATTTTCTTTTTCACATGATGCATACATCGTAGGAGGCATCCCAAATTCCATGATATCCGTACAACCCGCTTATTTACATTATCGCGACGAATCGATCCGACGTGCAAACACGTTTCGGTAGGAAACGACCCAAGACCAATATTCACTACCATGGAATTTGGTAATTTCATAGGGGAAAAATGACCGAAATGGACAGGGAAAACTTCCAGACCCCTGGATCAAGGTCAGGTGACACATACCAGACAGCCATGTACTACTCTTCAGCAACATATATACCAAATATTGTCATCCTACCATGCATGGTTACAGAGAAACTGCCGTAAACCAAAAACTTTTAAGGTAGCCACTGGACCATGAAATTGAGGTCAGGGTCAGGTGACAGGTGACTGACTGGCAAGTACTCATCATAAGCTACCACTGGACCAAATTTGATGGACCTTGGTCTTGGGCTTACAAAGATATGAAGCAAGATGTCCAAGTGTTTTTGACGCTGCCGCCGGCGGATTCCCATACATATGTCTCGCCTCCAGCAACTATCGTTGCAGGCGAGACAAAAATTATCTGAAATTATACTACAATACATGTATAAACATGCCTTAATTAAATACAATTATCATACATATGATTTCCTATTTCCTACCTCTGTATAGTCTTCAAACCATGTCTGAAAGAATTCTTGAATGCTGTGAAATTGACTATGTTCTTCACAAAAGTATTCATCTTCAAACTTCAGCAACTCACTGTAGCTATGGCGACCAACAGAGATGTGTATGTTGCCATCAGAGCACTTTGACTTTACAGTGTATGAAACTCTCCTTGTTTCAAATCTTTTTTTGACTCTCTCAATTGTTACCTTTAACTCTTCTAGCATTTCTTTACATTTGCCTTTTTCTACATTTTTCCACCTCCATAATTGTATTGCTACTGTGTTTTTACAGAAACACAAAATAAATTTTCTGCTCTTGGTACTGTCAAGAAAGAATACTCCCATACCATGATAAATAGCCATTCGGCCAGTCTGTGGTTCTGTGCACATAGGATATTTACTAATATAATAACACAGAATATGGTTGAAAAAGTCAAACGGCATAAAATCAAACTCGATACACAACCATGGTGTGCGCTTACAGTTATCTTTTTTCGCATTAAACCTATCAACGATATCTGTAAATGAAGCTTTCTCAGAGATCATGCAAGGCATATAATAAGTAGGTAAGATTGTCCTTTGTCCATTTTCCATCAAGGTTGTTATTTTTACTATAATGCCAAATATTTCCATTACATTCAGTAAATGACCACTATGTCTGTTAAAATTAAGGTCTGGTTCTTTATCAAAGAGTTTTACAATCAGAGAGTGCTCAAGCTTTCCAGTTTCTTCTAGTTCTTTCCATTCATCAGACAGCTTCAGGTTGGAATCAAATTTGTCTGATACAAGACACCTGAAAGCATTTGCCAACCATTTTTGGTTTAGTATAATATACTCTTTTAAACTCTCAAAATATATGACACCTCCAACTTTATGTTGATACTTCAGGAAAAGTTTTATTTCATCCTCGCTATCAATGGAACATTTTGAAGATAGTTTGACCATATCGGGCCAAGATAATATGTTCAACTCACCCTCTCTTAAAACATCAATGGATTGCTCTAAATGAATCCATCGCAACGGTAATTTTTCAGTAAATGTTTTCAACTGCCTTCCATACTTAAAAACTGTGTTGCGCAATACATTAAAATCATCTTCACCTGACTCAGTGTTTGAAACATAACAGATCTCTCTTATATGTTTTTTCTTAGTTTCATTTCTTAATACAGAAAGTAGCTGTTTACGGAATTCATCTTTTCTCTCCTGCAGCTAAAAGAAAGAAAAAAAGGTAGATGACATCTATGCAAGCATCAGTTTTCAGTTGCTCATCAATGTTGGTTTTGTCACAAACAGTCATGTGCAAACTGGTAGGAAATACAAATTAGAATCTCAAGATGTATCAAGGTAGTTAAGTCATGTGTTAGTTAAATGATTGTTAAAAAGTTAGCCTGTAATTGCTTACCTAGAACCCAAATGACTTCAACTATATTTAAAATTTTAAAACACTTTCATTCTAGTTGTTATAGCTTTTAAGTTACTGTGCAAAAACCAAACATTTCTTCAAAAATTTTAGTTAAGTACAATAACTCCTATAAGGTGCCATCAGACAATTTCTGAAAATTAAATGGTTTGTAGGCCTTGTCCTTTAGGGTAATTTAGAAATTTACATTTGTACTCTAGGTGTGTTATAGACTAATTTATAATACAAAAACTGTTCATTTGTCCAAATTCATAATTAAAGGGCAAAACTCCTATAAAGAGTCATCTTGCAATTTGTGACTAAGCAAGCATTTGTAGGGTCTTTATTGCTGATCATTTGTGCAATTTACAGTTTCAATCTAGCTGCCACAGTTTTCAATATACAGGACAAAAACGGAAAATTTCATAAAAAATTGCCATTTATGGGCAATAACTAATATAAGGAGTCATCTCACAATTTCTGACCAAACAAGTGAATTGTGGGGCCTTTATTGCTGATCATTTGTGCAATTTACAGTTTTTATCTAGCTGTTATAGTTTTCAAGTTAAAGGACAAAAATAGAAAATTTAATTAAAAAATTGCCATTTAAGGGCAATACCTCCTACAAGGAGTCATCTGACAATTTCCCACTAATACAGTGAATTGTAGGGCTTGTATTGCTGATTATTTTTGCTATTTACAGTTTTACTCTAGCTGTTATAGTTTTTAAGTTACAGGACAAATAGGAAAAATTTCATTAAAAAATTGTCATTTAAGGGCAATAACTCATATAAGGAGTCATCTGACAATTTCAGGCCAATTAAGTGAATTGTAGGGCTTTTATTGCTGATCATTTTTGCTATTTACAGTTTTACTCTAGCTGTTATAGTTTTTAAGTTACGGGACAAATAGGGAAAATTTCATAATAATATTGTCATTTAAGGGCAATAACTCATATAAGGAGTCATCTGACAATTTCAGACCAATTAAGTGAATTGTAGGGCTTTGATTGCTGATCATTTTTGTAATTTACAGTTTCACTCTACCTCTTGTAGTTTTCAAGTTAAATTGTAAATACAAAAAATTTTGTCAAAAAAAATTGTCAATAAAGGGCAATAACTCGTACAAGAAGCCAATACACAACTTCACACTAATAGCTACTAATGTAGACCTTAATGTGCTGAACAATTTGAAGTAACGGTTTTCTCTATAGCTATTATTATTTTTGAGATAATGATAAAAAACCTGTGTTGACACCCATGTTCTAGTTTAGTAACAGCCGATATTTTTGTCTGTTGATCAACACCCTGGTTACAAACTTGAAACTAGGAACCCTAAGGATGATTTTGGCCAAGCTTGAAAAAAATTGGCCCAGTGGTTTCAGAGGTGAAGATTTTTGAAAAAGTGGACGACGGACGACAGATGCAGTGTGAATTCATACATAATATTCAGCTTCTTTACGTTATTAAAGCTTTAGACATTAGGAAACTAACGGGAATCGATCTTTATTGAAGAAATTCTTTTTTTCGTCTTTGAAGATGCACGTGGAAAATGCTATGTTGATAATTTTTCCGTATATGGATAATGTGACCTAATTTTGCATACTATAACAACCATTCCGTAGTAAGAATCCAGTAATTTACATATGTATTACCCAAGATGCCATTCATTTTCAGGTTTCTCTAAGTTTTTCAAGTAGAAAACGTAATTAAAAAGAGACACGAATGTCAATAAATACACAACACGCAGCGGGTTATTAAAAATGGCAATAACTATCATCACGTCTCAATAATGATCAATTTTAAACACAAAACCCATAAAAAAATGGTGACAAAAAAAAGCGAGGGTACGATTATTCATTCTAAATATAACTTGCTCCAATTATATTTAATTCGTAATTATATAGCATACAATTCAATTTGAAATCTTTTATAAGGTCAAGTTAAGTCATTTTCATGTACACTGTTAGATAAAAATTGTCATCAAAATTGTCACTACTAAATATCACAGTAACTTAATTTAGATGTTGAGCACCTTATTTTTTGTTCAAAACATTTATAAACAAGATAAAGCCAACAAGATTGACTTGTAGTTAAGTAGCGTGATATTTGTTTTATGACACTTACATGGTCTCTACACTCATCAGTTCTTGTACAAACAATAATTGCTGGTGGAAAGAGCAATTCTGTCTTTGTCTCCTCTTTTAATTCCTCCTTAACCACACAGGAGTGAATAGTATCGAGCCAGAAATCTATGTACCCTATAAAATAATGGTGTTAGTTAAGCTAACAATAAGACTACAATCTAATCAGGAAGCCAATTAAAGTGTTTATAGGATGTATTGCTCATTTGGCACATACACTAGTATATTTTTAGAATGTCTGCTCAGTTTCATCATGAAGGTTTAGATGATTAAGACATTATTAATGACATGATTTGATTCCTTTAGTACTATGGTGTAAATATAACAAAAACACATGACAGACTATGGTCCATGGGCAAGTCTTGCATATATAACCATGCAACCCTGCAATGAGAGATCACCTTTTATCCCGGTATGGGTATAATTCCTTGAATTTGATTGGTCAGTTACACTTCTTTACAAAACCAATATATCCGGGGCGTTACTAAGTCATTTACCCAGGTGTTGCTAACCTTTTGCTTGATAATAATACGTAAGATGCATTTATATTATAAATGGTAATTGGTTTGTGTCATATATAGGATGATGACATCTTGGACAAAAGGTCCAAATGTGTTTAATTTTCAGCAGAAAAAGAAACAAAAGATATGCAGTTTGACAAACAACGATGTCACACTATTATGAAGTCTGCAAGACATTCAGCTCCAAAATTTATTTCTGAAACATCTGTTTGAATCCAACAAAAATCTGTACTTTTTTGAGAACTGTAGGGTTCTACCAAAGCCTCATTTTTATCAAATTTCAATCAAACTTTCTTGGATAATAATGAAAAGGTTACTTTAATCTTGCCATTGCGTTGACAAAGTACCTAAAAATCTATTATTTCAAACTAATACCAGGGATAAATTCGTTATACACGTTCATATCCGTAGATATTGAGATTTTAGCACCTTCAGAAACCCTTTACACACTTCCACTTTGCCTGGGGGCTTACTATGGACACTTCAAGTGTTAAAATCTCTGTATCTATGAATGTATATAACTTATAGTATCGAGCAACTTTTAATGTGCTTCAGGTCCAGGAACTCTCCCAATACCCAACAGACACCAAGGATTATGGACAGTTATGGTAAACGATTCCTGTAGTGAAGTATCAGCCAAATTCAGTTCAGTTTGGCCCATTGTTTATATTAAGAATCATTTTATGACATGATCAAAAAGACAGTTATGCCAGCCATTTTGAACAGTGTGTCCATCCCTCTAACATAAACTAGACATGGAGCCATATCCAGATTTACATATGCAATAAAGTGGGCATTAAAACATTTGTAGCCATTTATACTTTTTGTAAATATGGCATGAAAAATACAAAAACATACTTGGAAGAAGGCAAAACAAAGAATATTGCTGATAAGTTTGATTTTAATTAGTAGACTGATCCGTTTGTTTGTTTGATTAATATTAAAGGCACTTTCAGCAATTTTTCAGCTATATCATAGAGTCCAGTTTTTATTGATGGAGGAAGACGGAGTACCCGGAGAGAACCCCGACCTGCGGTAGGAAAACTGGCAATCCTTGTCAATTAAGATTGGAGTCGAGTACACCTTGCCTGCAGTGAGAATCGAACCGCAATCTCAGTGTGACAGACCACGTGATCAATAGTAGCCTAACTACCTTAACAACTCGGCCACCTATGCCCCTAGACTGATCTTAGAGAAGAGGACTCTATAAGGTTTATATGTTAAAATAAGTCTTGCAGATCGGAACAAAGGACATAGAAGAGGTCCATCCAATAAACATTCATATACATGTACAGAATAGCTTCAATAGAGGTAAATAAAATTAGATTTAAGGTTCTAAGGCCTGTTAACATCCATTTTTATGCTGCTGCATTGCCAATTTTATAGTTTTTTTAATAAAAAAAATTCCAGAAATGGCTGTGCAGTTTCCATACAAAAAATTTATCCAGTTTGATCGGCTTCTTAATTTCCTGGTACTGCATTTGTAAAGATCGGATTACATAGCTGAATTGTATGATAACTTTGGAAAGAATATAATGCAGACAAGGATTTGATAGTAAAGGAATCGTTCGTGAAACAAAAATCTGAAATGGTGGTGTTGCCAAGAAAGTGCCAAATTAAATGGGGAATAATTTACAATTTGTTAGAAGAAAATTTAAGGTCTGTGTCAAAAATAGAAGAGTTGATTAAAATGATATCATCATCTATAAAATTTGCTAAAAGATGTTCCCATGGCCATGTCTAGAAAAATGGAAACATTCATACATAAACATTTGGCCTGAGAATATTAAAATTAATTGTGTGTGGCCTAATCAGCCATTTTAAAAACTTACCATGTAAAGGACAAGAGTCAGAAATAAGTCATATTTCCCCGAACGAAACTGAAATGTTAACCAATATGTCGGGAATGCAGTGAAATCAGAGGATTGAGGATGACAAAAATATAATTTTGATATCCTCTAATATATCTATTTTCAGTCAAAGGTTGTAGTATTGATTATCGAACCTTCAAAATGGGAAAATTAATACCAAAGTTATATTTATTGTAATTAAAAAAAATTCAAACCTCCAATTTTATCAAAGCCATCTTCAGCTGTGATTGGTTTTACATCTTTCATAATGTTTGCAACTAGAAGATGTAATGCATTTTGATTAAGGAATATTGGGTGAGTAGCATAGTAATCCTTCTCTCCAGCAAAATCCAAAATTCCACATTCCACAAACTTGTCAGCCGGTATGTCCACTTTTTCTATACCCTTCAGTAAATCATCCAGACCTTGTAAAATGTTTTCAGTCAATAATTTAGTAATTGGTTGGGAATGACTCTTTACTTCTACAGTTTCAGAAACTTCTGAGAAACTAGAAGTTGTAGCAACTGACTGGTCTTCTATTGTTCTTCTCTTTACTGTAAATGAAGAGTCTTCTCCCTGCATAGCTTTTATTTTCCTGACTGATTCATGATGAGAAACATTGGGAGACTCTTTTCTACTAGCCTCACTGCCATCATCATCTTGTAAAACACTGGCATTCAAACCGTTGTCTTTCTCTTGTGAAAACTTGTCTTCTACAGAACTTGAATGAATAGCTGTTTTTATTCTAGTCAACAATTCTTTCTTTTTATCTGACACTGCAAATAAAAATCCCAAATCACAAATGGAGTACAGGAAGACTAAGACTTTGTATAAAGTAGGTTGTATTCATTAATAATATTGCAAACATTTTGTAATATTCTTATTAGTGTTAACAACAAGCACACCCTTTTTTTCATTTGAGGGTAAATGTACCATCTGCCCCCCCCCCCCCTTAATTAGAAGGTACACAGATTATTTGGGAATTTTTGGGGTACAAGTTATTACTGGTTTTAAGTTTAAGGTAAAGTCATGCGATTTATTATTTATTATTCATGTAAATGGTTATTTTTAGCTACAGGCAAATTTGTTTCAATACTTTCTAATATAAATGGGCCAATGTAATGAAGCATGGGATTTATACATATTTTCCGCTATTAAACTGCTGTCTTTGTTTAATTAAAATGGTTCATTTCTCTGCCGTTCAGCTGAAATTACTACAATGTCTAATTAACACTTTGTTGTAATCATGGCATTGTTGAAAAAATTGAAATTGTGGAGTGTTGAATTGTAGAATTGTATCGGTAAAAATTTGATCCCAGCTAATGCAATAAATCCGGATGATCATTTTTTACCAAATCAATTAAGAAATTAAACACTTGCGGAATTAAAATTTTGACAATGTTGCGCTAATTGTGTTTATCTGAGCGGAATGGTTTGGCTTGAGCTATGCAAATAAATGAATTTCGTGTACAGTAATCTTTATTATGCTGGACGAATTAAAATTTTCAAAACAGCAAAAGATATTCAAATTCAACAAATATCACAGTCAAAATCTTGAATGCCAGTGAAACAATAATCGACAATTTATAAATTATATTTCAAATCCCAAAATAGGAAATGAAGCTAAAAATAACTGTTTTCCTAAATACTGAAGAATCCGTCACAGCATTAGCCGTTCCAAGACGAAATATTCAGTAATATTATTAAATTAAATGTAATTAAATATTACTTATCAATTTCTAATAAAAGAATTTGAAATTACCAAAGAAATCTTCAAGTTTAAATACATATTACCAAGAGCGTTAAAAATGCGTCTGCACTGGACAAAATCCAAAGATAAAAAAAACTCTGAACGTTACCAAAACAAGAACGTCGTCACGTTACGTGCCAATTAGCGCCAAAAAATAGAAATTCGTGTAGTTTCCAATGATGAGATTCACTGACATTCCGTAAAGCACTCATATTTACAAAATACAACGATCTATAAATACTATTATTGAGTGCAGGTGTAAATAAATAACTTTCGTGTTCAAAATAACTTTTATAAACAAAGAAGGATAACTCTAATAGAAAAACGTACTCATTTAACTTGCAGAATCAAGTAATCATTTAAGATTTTATATCAATTACAGCATAAAGAAGGAATTAAAAAGAACTTGAGAAACAATTATTCATCAGAAGAAAGATAAGAATTCTTTCTAAGAAAAGCAAAGTTTCATTTTTACAACAACAACAATGCCATGATTACGAATTAAGTGTAAACTACATTTCTGTAACGAATAAGGTGAAATATCAGTTAAACTTCAAAGAAATTAAAAGGTATTGAACCAATTAAGGGAAACAGTTTGATAGCTGCTTATATCCATAAACTCTCCGGGTGGTAATCAGTCCCGTCTTGCTTCAATACAAGTATTGAGACCTCTATATTAATGTTGTCAAATTATTTCTTTTTTATATATTAATTGCCCTCATTTTGTCAAACTATGTCTTTTTATACAATTACCCTCATCAAAAATCCATTCGCCATCCGTAAGGCGAATTTTACATCGATGCATATCAATCCCATCTGTACTTTGGACACCTGTGGTACTCTGTTGTAGTAGCCGTCTCAGCAAACATGTTTTACCAACTCCGTTTTCACCTATAATGACAATCCTTATGTAGAACCTTGTCTCCGTTCCAGTCTTAATGATGTCCATGTATAAAGCTTTATCTTCCAAACTTAAATGTTGGATAGCAGTCGGCATTTCTATTATAAAAAGTAATTATCAACAGGATAAATGCTTATCATATGTAAATATTTTAATAAGAACTAGAGGCTCCCAGGAGCCTGTTTCGCTCACCTGAACCTGAAACCAAACAACCCTTTTTTATCCAGCTTTTCTTTGCTACAAGGAATTGCCCAACACTTCTGCAAAAATCATTAATTTTGACCTTTTAAGGGAAATAACTCCTATAAGGAGGATCTTTTGATGGGTAGAGGGAGAAGGGAGGTTCACTTCAAATTTGCTGTACCTTTTATACTTTTTTAACTATCAGTCGAAAACTCTCTTGACCCCCCCCCCCCTTTTTCATTTTTTCTATTTTAATCCAACGTAGCTATGTAGGTAGTCAGGTGTCATGATTTGCACAATTTTGGTAGAGGAAATCCTAAAGATGATGTGTGCAATTTCTCAAAGCAGTCCTTTCATTGGTTTAAGAGGAGAAGATTTTTTAAAATCAAGTAAAATTGATTAAAAAAATGTTCAAGGAGAATAATTCCTAAACGGTCCATCAGACAATCTTGACCCTAAAGTCATTTTTGTAGCCCTCATAGAGCAGAACAATTAAGCAATGCTAACTTTTTCTCTAGTTCTAATAATTTTCAAGATTTTGAGACAAAAATGGCAAAAATCATCAATTTTGAAAATTAAAGGGCAATAACTCCTATAAGGAGTCATCATACAACTTCAACCCAATGGAGTGTTTCTTAGAGCTTTTGATGCAGATGAAGGCATGTCTCTTCGGTTGTCCTGTATCTGTTACACTTTTTTAAATATAAGCCAAAAACTGTATTTTACCGCCCCCCCCCCATCCTATTTTTAGCCATGGTGGCCATGTTGGTTAATCTGCAGTCATTGTTGGTGCAAACTTGGTTGAGGACATTTGACAGATGATGTGTACAAAGTTTCAAAGCAGTACTTTCAGTTGTTTCAGAGGAGAAGATTTTAAAAAATCAATTAAAACCTATTAAAATAAACAGTTCAAGGGGAATAACTCTTAAACGGTTAATCAGACAATCTTGACGCTAAAGTCATTTTTGTAGCCCTCATAGAGCAGAACAATTAAGCAATGCTAACTTCCTCTCTAGTTCTAATAATTTCAGAGCTGTTTACCCCATCTGACTGACATCAGTATTCCACCAGTGACTTATCCGTATTTTGAGAACTTTATCAGTACTACACATGCATGCATTTAAAATAGCTACCAAAGCATTGGTTATAACTCAATTAGATGTTGCCTCTGTGTCCTAATGTTAGTTTCCTTTTGAAGCATGGTCCGCAATGCTGTTTTGTATAATATCGTCTACGTCGCCGGTGCGCTTTTAACAACGACAATATCATATACAAGCTTCATTTTAACACCGATGCAACAATTTCGGGTGCAACTACTATTTTTCCGGATTAATATAAAATCCGTAGATTTAAACACGAATCCGTATAGCGTATTTTCGGCCCAAAATCCGTGGAAAATACGGACAATCCGTACAAGTAAACAGCTCTGTAATTTTCAAGATTTTGAGGCAAAAATGGCAAAAATCATCAATTTTGACAATTAAAGGGCAATAACTCCTATAAGGAGTCATCATACAACTTCAACCCAATGGAGTGTTTCTTAGAGCTTTTGATGCAGATGAAGGCATGTCTCTTCGGTTTTCCTGTATCTGTTACACTTTTTTAAATATAAGCCAAAAACTGTATTTTACCGCCCCCCCCCCCCCCCCCATCCTATTTTTAGCCATGGTGGCCATGTTGGTTAATCTGCAGCCATGGTTGGTGCAAACTTGGTTGAGGACATTTGACAGATGATGTGTACAAAGTTTCAAAGCAGTACTTTCAGTTGTTTCAGAGGAGAAGATTTTAAAAAATCAATTAAAACCGATTAAAAAAACAGTTCAAGGGGAATAACTCTTAAACGGTTAATCAGACAATCTTGACCCTTAGTCATTTTTGTAGCCCTCATAGAGCAGAACAATTAAGCAATGCTAACTTTTTCTCTAGTTCTAATAATTTCAAGATTTTGAGGCAAAAATGGCAAAAATCATCAATTTTGACAATTAAAGGGCAATAACTCCTACAAGGAGTCATCATACAACTTTGACCCAATGGAGTGTTTTGTAGAGCTTTAGATGCTGAAGAAGGAAAGTCTCTTCGGTTTTCCTGTATCTGTTATACTTTTTGAACTATAAGCAAAAAACTGTATTTTGACCCCTCTGTTCTATTTTTAGCCATGGCAGCCATGTTGGTTGGTCTGAGGCCATGATTTGGGCAAACTTGGTAGAGGGCATTTTACTGATGATGTATGCAAAGTTTCAAAGCAATCCCTTCAGTGGTTTTGGAGGAGAAGATTTTTGAAGAAAAGTTAACAACGACGACGACGGACGCCAAGTGATGGCAATAGCTCACATGACCCTTCGGGTCAGGTGAGCTAAAAATGCATTGTTTCAAAAATAATATACATACAACTTACAACTTGGTCTGTTTGTTTTATTTGTTTATTTTATTTGTATTTGTCTATTTGTTGTTTTAATGGTGTTTAATGCCACTTTCAGCTATTATTCAGTTATATCGTGGCATTCAATTTAGTTGAGAAAACACGGACCTTCGGTAGTAAAACTGGCAAAACTAATTAAGATTGGAGTTGAGTGCATCCTGCCCGCTGTGAGATTTGAGCTTGCAACCTCAGTGTTGAGAGACAATGTGATCAAAAGTTGACGACTAACTAAACCATATGGCCAATGAGGTCCCCTGCAGGATATTGAACCTTTATTAAAGAAAGTATACAGACATGCTACACATACAATCAATCAACAGAATAGCATGTTAGTAAATGTGATACATGTACTCTGCTTGAATTGTTTCAAACTGTTTTGAGCTGATGTAGAAAAATGTAAAATACTTATTATTGTAATAATTAGAAAGTAAAAACAATTAAAAACAAACATAATATAGCTATATTGCATACCAGCCATTTATAAACCCTAGAAAATAAAATGTCAAATTGTTTTATTGTTTGGTTTTTTTCTTCCTGGAGTAAGACAAGTTATAAAAATATCGAGCTTTTTCATAGACTTTCTTATCCTTACCTTGCACAATAAGTTTAGAATGTCTAACACAGTTTTTTATCTTGACCAAGTATTCTCCCATATCTGCAAGCTTTGTATTGTTTACAACAAGTCTGTGAAGTTTTCCATGTCTCTCCACTTTATATTTGACTGATGTGCCCACTGCAGTTCCATCTTTGAACCACACGGCCATCTGGTTATCACCAAGAACTTCACATTCAAACTTTACATCCTCACCTTCTATACAAGTCTGAGTATCTAATGCCTTAGTGAAATATTCTAAAGGGAAAAATAAGCAACAGTTTAATATTTGTAATAATTTGGTACTATTATCAATAGGTAAAATGCTCATATATCATAAATTTGTATGTTTAAAAAATATGAATACAGATTAATCCGTATACACAAATGCTACCCATACAATAAATCAACCGTTAGGTTGTTAGCTAATGTGATACTTTGCTTGAATTGTTTTTAACGTCTTTGGAGGAAATGCAGTAAAATGTCAAATCCTTTTTACTTTATATATTAGAAATTAAAACGTGTTTGAAACAAACACAATATAGCTAAATCACACAAGCCAAACATAAACCTTAATTAACATAACAAAAACAGCAGTTGGACAAAAACAATTCATAGTACTGTGCTCGCTCATTATAATGCCACCTTTTGGTCTTTTTGGCATAGTAAGAGGGTGGCAGTATAAAGAGGAATGACTGTTTAAGACTTTTTCTGTAGCATTAAATACATATTATAAATATTTCACGTTTTTCATTTTTTCGAAGAGCTTCGTGGCGACCTGTAGAATGAATAATCGTCCCCTCGCTTTTTTTGGTATAAGTACAAATTTAGTCCTATTACTCGATCAGTATCGATACATGTGATAATTATTGCCTTTTTCCATAGCCAGCTGTACGTTATAGACTGACATTCGTGTCTCTGTTCAATTACGTTAACTACATCATAACATTAAAAATGGAGGGTTGCATTTTGCGAAGGTCGTATATGTAAATTACTGTATTCTAACTCGGAACGGTTGTTTCAGTATACAAATTAACACCATTTTCCTCAAATTAGGTCCTTTCCATCCTTACCATACAGAAAAAGTTCAACATAGCATTTTTTTCATGTGCATTTTCAAAGACGAAAAAATTAATTTCTTCAATAAAGTTTGTTTCCCCTTATTTTGTTTTCTCTTTGCTGTTTTAGTGACTAAGTTTTTTTTAATTAGCAGGATCAACTTTACTTATAATATTGAACCGTGACGACAGTCAATATAAATGACAATTAATCTGCTGTTTACACAACAATTATGTTAATTGATTTATTGATTTTCTAATCAGGGAACAAAGCTTAGAAAGAATAACCATGTTTACACAACAATAATTCAATGAAAAAATTATGAAAATTTATTGAATAAACGACTTCTGCAATTAAAAACTTGTGGCAAAAGGCAATATGCAAGGGAGGCATTACAACAGAGGTATATAAATGGCTAAAAATCAGGACCAAAGAAAATCGCTGCGATATTCGAGGTTGGCGGTTTAACGGGGTGATATACTGAGGGTACACTGTATACAGTTTTATGGTTTGGTTATATTTCTAGTTTGGGTAGGACAAGTTATTAATACATGTAGAATCATTTCAAATATTGAAAAAGAGTATAAAAAGTCAATTATCTTATTCTTACATTTTATAACAGTATATTAAACTGTATATTAAGGCCAAAAAAAAAAATTATTAGCTTCTCAGGCCCCGCCGCGTGTCCCATTTACCCGCCGCATTCCTCGTTTTTTATCATACTGTACAGGCCCCGCGAATTTTAATTTCTCGCGGTGGAGGTGGAGGAGAGTGGAGAGACAGTTTCCTCCACTGTTACTCAACTCTCCTTGGTGGTGTCGCGGTGTTTTCGCGGTGGAGTGCCGATCGCGTAGTCGCGGTGGATAGCCGGCCAAAAAGATTGTAAAATCACATCAGAACAATGGGTATGCATGTTAAGTTTCTGTTTCCTTTCTCCAGAAAATGTTCTACTTCTTATATTTTCTTCAGTGTTGACAAACATCACAGAACAACATCGTCAACAATGCCGTTTTTCGTCAATATAGGAAAGTGGAATTGTGGTCATATGCTTGAATTGAGTGTGTAGACAACAAAATATACCTTGTGTTATAAAATTAATTATCCCTTTAAATTAATTGCATAATACATAATAAATGACAATTCCTGACCATATTTGATTACACAATTAAGGGTACACAGGTAATGCTGTCATATAACCAATTAGCGTTAATTATGTCTTTTATTACCTGATCATTTGACAGTGTGAACTACAGTTCAAAAACGAACTCACAAGCTGAATTATATTTGAACAGTGTCAAAGCTGTGTTTTTAATAAATAACAGTGTCTTCTTGGATTTTTATAAACATTGTAGAATCTTGGTATCAGAATGTCTACGGAGAAACATACGTTCACAACTCCAAAAGAAAAAGAAAATCTTATGCCAATAATGAAGCTTCTCGGTAATCCATCTGTCTTTAACCACGTTCTTTTTGAAAGCATTTTAAAATATCCAGTATCAATCCAATAAATTAAATTAATTGTTGAATTCTATTATTGTTTGTTTACGTCACCAAAACCGGAGGTATAATTATAAAATAATTAATAGATAAAATGGGGTGGAATAAATAAAGATATACTACCTGTCATTCCATTTTCATCGTTTTTTTTTAAAATAATTATAACCACTTCACAGGTATATCTTTGTACACTACTTGCACGTGCTATTTTACAAGCGGTAAATTAATTGATTCAAGAAGCAGACGATACCTCAATTATCGTGTTCTACTGTCATATATTTTCTTCAAATTTGAAAAACATCAACAAAACAAGATCGTCTATAGTGCCGTTTACGTCTATAAATGTAAGTGAAATTTTTGTCATATGCTCGAGTGTGTATACAACAAACTTCATATTTTTTGTTGTAAATTTAATCCTCCCTTCAAATTAATTGGACAATCCCTTGTAAATTGAGCACAATGACACTTTCAGACCATTTTTCATTACATAATTAGTGGTACACAGGTAATGCTGTCAGATGATAACCAATTAGCGTTAATTAGGCCATACCTGTGATCATTTGACATCCTGAACTACAGTTCGAAAACGAAATCACAAGCGTCTTTTTGGTTTTTTATAAACCTTGTAGAATCTCGGAATCATAATGTCTGCATAGAAAAAATTTCACAGCTCCAAAAGAAAACCCCATACCACTAATGATGCTTCTCGGTAATCCATCTTTCTTTGCAGATTTTTTTTAAGCATTTTAAAATATCCGGTTACAATAATGTAAAAAAACACTACTTGCACGTGCTATTGTGAAAGTGGTAAATACTTTGATTGACAAAATGCAAGCAGACGATATCCTCAATTATCGGCACGTGCTTTTTTACCGAATATTTTAGAAATACAAAGAAACTGAGGAATTTTTAGTTATACATAATTTAATATATTCATGTAGTATATTGTTGATTTGCAAACAATATAGTCTAAACTGTGTTCTGTGTAAGGTAATAACTGTCTTCGGCCCGGATTAAACTAGCATGTAATACGAAGGTAAGTACTTATCAAGCAATATTTGCTATAAAGAAGAAATGATTGCCTAATTCTTAATTAGTACGCTGACATTTGCAATTAATTGTAACAAAGGTAATACACATGTACTGTCTGATCAAATTAGCGATAATTAGGTCGTTATTTACCTTTGAAACTCACAGACTGACCTACAGTTTACAAACAAGCTAATTATATTTGAACAGTGTCAAAGCTCTCAGTTTTAAATAAGTGGATGCGAGTTATTTGACGATTCATATTGTCGAACAGGTGTCCATGGATTTGTTTATTGCAACCTGCTGTTAAACGGAATACGTAACACAAATAAACCAAGTTGTCACTTCGTCATTGCAGAGAATGTGAACAACTGTTAACTTTATTAATGGATAAATATATTGGGAAGAAATATATGGAAGTTGGTAAGCTTTTTACCGCATATTCGTCACCTCTAAGCCTAAGTTGACCTCTACATAAGAAAGAATAACAAATGCATAAATAAGATAATTAGCTTTTTAGCTACATGAATTGATAATATAGATAAGTAATAAATCTTCACAGACAACCTGAAATATAAATAAAACGATGAAAGATTAATAAATAAATACAAACATACATACAACAAATAATCTTAACACAACTTTGCTAACTATTGTTAGAAATAGTATTCTACACGATCTTTCTGTTCTGTTTTTGCAGGATAACACATGAAACTGATCTGAAACAGGTTCACAAAAGTGTCATATATTTTAAAAGGTGAAAGATTAGACTTGTTATAATTTCACGTCATTTATACGATAATATGCACAGTTACCGAATGTGCCAATATATCCCAAATGTTTGCAGAGTGGATACACCGCGAATACATGGTGGAGTCGTCTGCTCTCCACCCGATACCGGCAACTAGCGATCGCGAGTCGCGGTGGAGATGACTGCGGAGAGGTCACAGAAACCCGAATTTCCTCCACCGGGATGCGCGGAGAAATTAAAATTCGCGAGGCCTGTACAGTACCAAAAAAAAATTAAAAATCAGCAGTTCCGCGTCCCGCCCAGAAATTTTTCGCGTCTGTTTCCGTTACCGGTAAAATTTATGATTTTAACAATCATCGAAACATTTTCTTTAACACTCTTTATCATGTGGTGTGGTGATTTAAATATACATCGTTTGTTTAACTCCGTCAGCATGGCAGCGTCTTTGGTGTCATGCCAAGTCCTCTAGGGAGGAAAAACGATAATA
Organism: Limnoperna fortunei; assembly: GCA_944474755.1. Classification (NCBI taxonomy): domain Eukaryota; kingdom Metazoa; phylum Mollusca; class Bivalvia; order Mytilida; family Modiolidae; genus Limnoperna; species Limnoperna fortunei. The sequence continues at coordinate 109,302,622 of OX104112.1, read as the reverse complement.
CCGTGGACAATTCATTGCGATTTTATGACGGAGTACGCTTGGGGACTTGTTAGAATCAATTAAAGACAACGCTGCAGCAGCCATTGTCAAATTTGAAGGCTACACAGCCGATGCCGGCTTCATTGCGAGGTCCATTATACCATTGCAGGAATCAGAGACAACTCGGACCGTAATAGGACAAGTCGGACCGTGTTATTCATATACGGTCCGAGTTGTCCTATAATTGATGTTCCAAGAAATCTAAATTGTCATGTAAAAAAATTAAGTTTTTGTTTGTTATTGTTAACTGCAGACGTCTATTTTATTAACTGTACAGCAGTTGATCAGACTGAAATTTGTTGTTTAACAGGAAATTTACTATGTATCAGAAAAAAACATAAAACAAAAAAAAGCAACATATATTTATTTTAAAATAAGGGAATTGTGATATCAGAGTATGGTATCATGTCGTCACCATTTTTTCACATCTTGACCAAGCTACTCATTTGGAATCACAGAAGTTTCTATCCAATTAAGTTTCACTAAATTCATTTATTTGAAAACAAACAAGCTCAAATTCTTTCAGATCTTAAAATTGAAACAACATGATTACCGATCACATTAATTGAAGCCACAATTATTATAGATAATTGTGAGTGTTTTCTGAATTCTTAAAATTTAATGTTGTTATTCGTGTTGCATTTCTCATCTTAACATTTAACTTTTATATAATTAAATCGGTATAATTTACATTCGATAAGAACTATTTCAATTTACTAGAAAAATTTATAACGTTATATGAATAAATATTATAAACAGGACTATCATATTTTAATATTTTAATGACATTATGAGAAATAAATGCGGTCAGAGTTGTCCTATTTTCTACGGGCCCAGCTGTCCTTGCTACAGTCCGAGTTGTCTGCATTCCAAGTTGTTCGGTTACCAATTACAGTACATATATCAAAAAGAAGACAACAAATATGTATACAAAAAGTTGGTTTTAATTTCCCATTAAAACAGAATTCTTCAATTTCTTGTTTTATATACCAGTGTATAAGAACAGATGCTATATTTTAATAATTCAGACATGATGAAAGTTTCCACAAGTACATGCCAGAAAAAAAAAAAAGAGCCGCCCTGCCTCATAAAAAAATATGAAAAATGGCCTGAGAAGCAACAATTTTTTTAAGAAAAAAAAAGGAAAAAAAAAAAAGACTCCTTCCTGCCTCATCAAAAAATTTGAAAAGTGGCCTGAGAAGATAATGATTTTTTTACATGGCCTAACAGATGATTAAATGACCAAATCAAATTGAAATTTATAGTTATATTGAAATATTTATGAAAAAACAGGCTTAAACTGGTCAAAACTAGGTAAATATTGGATTCTGGTGCACAGTAGTCGAGTCGAATCCAATATTGACCTGGTTTTGACCACTTAAAGCCTGTTTTTATGTAAGTTTAGTACTGTTGTGAGTTATTGTGACCCGAAATTGTTTCGAGACCAATCAAAAACACACAAAATTCCATTTATGTAATAAAATTGTAGTATATCAGACTCACCCAAATATGCTACAGGTTTATTACACCTTGCAACAAAGAATAAAATTACATCATAAATGTTGCACAATTTATTTCCAGATCACAAGAACACATAATAATACACAACTCTATCTACAACCCCCATTATACATTTTTGGGGAGAATAGACCACATTTCAATAATATGGCCACTACTTCCAAAAGAACAACAGCTCCAATGTATAAGTTTATTTACCTATTACAACCAGAGATATTTCTATGATACTGTTGTTTATACTGACTGTATAATTCTCAATATCATGTATATTTACCTATCACAACAAGAGATGTTTCTCTGATTCTGTTGTTTATACTGACTGTATATGTTGCTGTATCATGCTGATCACAGTTCTTAATGGATAATCTGTGAATTTTTCCTGCTTGCAAAATTTCATACTTTCCATAATTTTCCAAGTGGTTTCCATTTTTGTTCCAGCAAGCAGGTAAGCTGTCTTCTTTAACTTCACATGTGAACACTGCTGTCTCCCCTTCAATACACTCCACACTCTGGAGGTTCTTTGTAAAGTATTCTGTACAAAAAGTAAGTTATCAAACACAATAATCCATCTATCTGATATCTATGGTTTACATACCATGTCAATGATGATAGATGCTTCATAGACATTAAGTGGACACTAGGGTTGGAATTCAGCTTTTTTGTATTTGTGTATTAGTTTCCATCTTGATTGCAGTTTAGACTTGACACATATAAATATAATAGAGGAATATTCAACTCTATAGCTACTATAGTCAATTTTACCGTGTCATTCCGACGGGATTTTGCTTCACAAAATGGAAAACTGCTACCGCGTTTGGTCGATTTTAGGGTCCTTTAGTAGATCTTTTTTTCCACTTTTTGAAAGTACCAATTATTTTCCACAGTTAATCGGCTTTTTGAAATTCGGCCGTTTTTTCATTTTGCCAGATCGATTTTCCATAGGAAGTCAGCCATTTTTGTATCTTAAGGGGTCTAATGTTGTTTACAAACGTTCGTCTGTTTTCGTAACGTACAATGGTATTCGGACAAACCGCGAGACTTTTCCCGCCTCAACTGCAGACGACATTACCCGAAGGATTTCGAATAGATAACAATGGAATTTTCCTAACGTACACTTCCGTTCAAAACAAGGTCAAAATTTAGTATGGAAAATCGATTTGGCAAAATGAAAAAACGGCCGAATTTCAAAAAGCCGATTAACTGTGGAAAATAATTGTTACTTTCGAAAAGTGGAATAAAAGATCTACTAAAGGACCATAAACTCGACCAAACGCGGTAGCAGTTTTCCATTTTGTGAAGCAAAATCCCGTCGGAATGACACGGTAAAATTGACTATAGTATTCATGCCAAATGTTGTTCATATCAGGAATCAGTTTAGACAGGAATGTTGCAGAGTGATGTGAACCTCAAATATCAATAAACCTAAACGAAACATTTCCATAAATGCTAATAAATATCTGTTAACAAAAATATAAAAAGAAAGAACTAGACAAAGGTCTACATTCACCTACAATGTATACATACATGTGATATCTCACGGCGTGAGACAAAAACTCACGCAATTCTGAAGGTCCCCACGCTCTCACGGCGTGAGACAACGATCTCACGCAAAACAAATAATGTAAAGTAAAAGAAAATTGATATTATTTCAGCACGAAGCATCTTGCTATTCATTTCGTAAGCCGCCATCTTTGTTTACAGTAGATTTTTTCATTGAGCGGTAGATAAATCCCGAGATAATCGAAATTACACTATTGATTATTTTGGGTGTTACTAAATCAAGGAATATGGTCAAAATTAATTTGGAAATAAAGTGACTATGTTTTTTAGGGGTAAATACAAGTTAATTAATTAATTAAGAATTAATTTAAACATAAAATAATATTTTTAATTAATGAATTAAGAATTAGTTCAAAGAAATTTTTTTTTTAAAGTTTATTTTGTACAGCAATTTCTACTATTAACTCATGATAGATTTGTAAGGGCAACTAAATGGGAACATTCATGTACATAATGCTGGCTATAATTTTTATATAACAAATATTACAAAATTCCAGATTTACAACTTTCAAAGAGCTAAAACTTGAAGAAATACTTCAACTTTTATTCATTTCATAAGTGTCAGGTACAGTCCAAGAGAGGACAAACATATCCAATACAGGCTCCACCAAGAAAAACAGAGAAGAATCATAAACGATGGTTAAACAATAAGATGAAACAACAAAACATCAAACAAAATCAAAGAATGAAAACGCTAATAATAACGCAAAATCAGTGTCGACTAAAAATCTCACACAAAATCATCAAATCTCACACAAAATTTAGCCCAGTCTCACACATTGGGCTGAGAGAAATATCACATGTATGTGTATATTTTACTCCAGAACCCTACATAGTCCAGAGATGAGTTTTTAGTGATGTGTTTGTGTAGACTACTGAGCTCTGTTTGTATTGATAACCACAAACTACCAAGTCAACTAAACAATTAAGTCATGCGTTTGTGTAAACTACCCAGCCCTGTCTGTATGGGTTACCACAAACTATCAAGTCTACTGAACTACTCAGCCATGTGTTTGTGTAGACTACTCAGCTCTGTCTGTATGGGTAACCACAAACTATCAAGCCTACTGAACTACTAAGCCATGTGTTTGTGTAGACTACTCAGCTCTGTCTGTATGGATAACCACAAACTATCAAGTCTCCTTGATTTCTAAGACTAGTGCATGTAGCGACAAACTTCAATGTCAACTACTAATTCCTGAGGAATATCAACTGTAACTTGATAACTGAGCCCTGTGAAGGAGAGAGAGGTTACTGTACTATGACCCTATTTCTTTTAGGCAAAGAGAAACTGGAGAGTCTACTTTACTACCGAGCCTTTTGTTGTTAAACACAATCCACAAAGTCTACTAGAATACTGATTCTCAACATTGTAATTCCACCTAATATTCAAATATTTACAAATGTTAATCCAAATATTTTTTTTTAAATGTTTACCTTCTACATATAAATGTGCCTGTCTTTCAATGTCCTGTATCTTTACAGTGTATAGTCCTTTATCAGAGAGTGAAGTGTTTCTGATGTCAAGACTGTGGATTTTACAAGACCCTCCTGCTATTAACTTTTCTGATCTTGCAATCTCCACTCCATCTTTCAACCAAAGTGAGCACAGCCCATTATCCTTTGTCCTGATCTCAAAGTGAGCATCACAACCTTCAATAACAGTGACATCACGAAGATCTGTGGTCAAACAATCTGGATAGATCAAAAATGGTATTCTTAAAATAGATAAGTATAAACACAGCGTACATATTCTGTCAATCATGTATATGTCACGTGCCCTTCTGTGTATTAAGTTCGTACCTGGTTACCCTGCATCTGAGAGAACTGACTAACCACTTCAGGCAGACCACCTAACTCATGAAAATACAATCTTCTATCAAAATGGCACTCAAGTGGCATACAACTCTATATGTACGACAATATAATCTCTTATATTGAACAACATCTCAGAATTTAATATCAACGGTTTTCCAGATAAGCCTTAATAAGTGGCTTACCAACTATTGCTATCAAATATATACAGTGTATAACTTACAGGTGTATGCAGGAATTACTACACTAAGTATATATAATTATGTCACTGGGTATTAGTATAAGCCTTATTCAGGAGTTACAATACCAATCCCAAGCAACAATATCCACTTTATACCAATTCAATCTTTCCTTGGTGTTTGTAACAGACAATTGCCACAATACAAATGACAGTCTTACTTATGGGGATTTTTAAAGTCCTTGACTAAGTCCTTGACTAATGTAAAACGGTCTTCCACGGACTTTGAAAAAAAAAGACAAGTCACCTGGAATGCTTCTTATATACTAGTGGAAGAGTCCACTCTGATAGGTGTTAGGCTGTTCCATTATGAGGTGTGTTTGATCTATAATTGACATGTGGGATCTAACCAGGTAGACATAAATGAAGGACTATATTTAAGTGCCTTCTACCTTATTAATATACTGGTTCATCACATATATATTGTAAATGTAACTAAAACATACTTTATTGCTAGACCTTGCTTGTAGGATTGCTTTTTTTAACATACATGCATCTTATAATTCCACAAAAAACATATTGGTACTGGTGCTTTAAGTCAGATTTTCCAAAATCAAAACTTTCTTTAATGTTCGAACATATTTATTGACTTCTGTCTATAAACATACTACTTTATATGACATTTTAATGAAATAAACCCAAAGGCTATCTATGGCGAGATTATCAAATATTTAATTTTCAATTATCGTACAAGCCAAAAGAATTTCCAAGGCAAGGGACTGGGATATCAACCAAGGAATGCATAGGTATTTTACAACAATGAAACATGTAATGGATAAATATTTTAAAAACTAAAAGAAAACCAACATTCCAACTCATGTTCATTAGCAAATGAAGAGTTTATAAATACCTGGTAATTTTTTTTCTGCAAGTAGCTGTTTTATTGCCTGAAAATTAAAAAAACCAAAAATTATTGATTTTGATTTCAATGTATACTGAAAGGACTATTTCCACAGTGGTGTTCAACAACCCCCTGCTATGTAACGTCCTGTTTTGGAAGTTGTTCACTTATAATATAGAAAGCCTCTAAGCAGACCAACAGTAGCTGAGAAGCCGAGGCAGAATTCTAAACTATTTTGCAATGAATTCCATGCTTAAATAATGTAGACTTTTTAAGCTCAGAAATTTGAACTTTGTGATTTTTGAGTGTGGAAAAGGCTTGGAATTCGTTAGTAACATGTCTGAAGAGTGCCACCTTTTATGCATGACAATACTCTTTTTGTTGATTTGGAAAATGAGTAGACACATTGTTGCTACTTCTCCAAACAAATCTTAACAGTTTACAAGTGGTTGTCAGTATTTCCTACCCAACTATCCAATAAAATCATATTAACAAGCTGAACGCTGTCAAACAAATTGATTTTTAATTTTTTGGTCCAGAAACCAATGTAGTTTTTTTGTATGGAAAACAAAGATTACAACATTTTATGACATTTGTCTTTTTGTTTAAATACATGTCAGTACACAGAGCCATAGTTATATGTACATGAATGACATCATCTAGATATCTTACCTCCTCTATCTGACATTGTTGTAGAAGTGTATTTTGTAGTTGTAGACATATACTGGAATTTAGGGGTTGCTTAGCAATATCTCTCAGTCTCTGTTTGGTTTCTTCTTCCTTTCCATAAATCTTGGCTAAGACTAGTAATGACTTCTCTATTTCTGCCATGGACTTCTTGTATTCATCACTTGGGATCCTTCCTTTCTTAGCATGTGCAAAAGATTCATTCCTAAAGTTTACAAGGTTATCAAGGGCATTCCTTTCAACAGAGCCATTTGGCACTATGTCAGTAAAGCTAACCAGAAGAAGTCTAGCTAAAGTGAAGTCAAGGCTTTGTAGCTGGAGGTATGGATTGACTGGAGAACAGCATCGTGGAGCTGATTTACTTCTTGTGCTATGCCCTGACAACTTTTCACCACCTGGATCAAAAAGAATGTCCAGTTGTTGCTGCTGAAGTACTCTACTACCCCTTGTTTCTGTACGTATATATGATGGACACTGACAACATGGATAACGATTGTAACACATGTGGTAGATCACATGTGCATTTATTTCAATGAACCTCTGGAGTGTTATGCCTTGATTTGTCAGATAGAACTCAAGAAGATATAAAAACGAGTCTTTTGTTTCATCCACAATTACTGTTGAATGGCGGTAAAAGTTTTCCTGTTCCTGTGTTGTCATGTTTAATAGCTTTTTACACTAAAATAAAAACCGTAATTCTTAATACTTCTAAGCGAGAGTATTACAAGGGTTCTCCCCGGGAATTTTAAAAGCACCATGGTGTTGTGTTTTAATAAGGGTTCAATTTTGCATGTTTTGCATGTGCTTGTCCTACATTTGGTGCATTTTTTGTGTTATCTCTAAAAGATGGGTAAGCAAGTATAATTTTTATTTAGAGTCAACACATAAATACATAATAACTATAATCGGGCTAGAAGATTTTCATATGAATTCAATCTTCAAAATATCAACCAATGAAATTGCTTGAACGAGGAAAGTGTTTGGTAGTAGTCATTATTACTCATTCTAGAATGGGGAGAAAACGTAACACAACTAATAAATAACGCAGTAATAACTAACTATTAACACTACTGTACAAAATACATGGTATATGCATCACATCCGTTTACAAACAATATCACGATATCTCCTAACAAAGTCATGTAATGAAAGCCACTTTTTGATTAGCTACATGCACGTGTGATGCAGCCAATCAAAATTATGACTTCTAGCCCGGGAATCGCCTAGCTAAGTTTGTAAGGGTTTCGTGGCCACATGTGGACACAGAAACCCTGATTGGTGTTTGTGTTTTTTATGGAGTGTAACGCCAATTTCAGCAATTTTTCAGCTATATCGTGGCATCCAGTTTTTATTGGGGGAGGAAGCCGCCCTGACTTGTGAGGATGCAAATAAATATGCTAAACAACATGTTATAATTAAAGCATAAGCAAATAAATGGTACAAAAGACAGGGATTCCTTGGAACAGTCAGACGACGACGTAGACAGACGCAAAGTAATAACAATAGCTCACCTGGGTGAGCTAAAAACTGATCATTTGTCCAAATTCATAATTAAAGGGCAATAACTCCTATAAAGAGTCATCTTGCAATATTGGACTAAGCAATCATTTGTAGGCCTTACTTTGCTGATCATTTGTGCAATTTACAGTTTCAATCTAGCTGCTATAGTTTTCAAGTTACAGGACCAAAATGAAAAATTTCATTAAAAAATTGTCATTTAAGGGCAATAACTCCTATAAGGAGTCATCAGACAAATTTCAGACAAATTAAGTGAATTGTAGGTCTTTTATTGCTGATCATTTTTGCTATTTAAAGTTTCACTCTAGCTCTCATAGTTTTCAAGTTATATTGAAAATACCAAAAAGTTTGTCAAAAATCGCCATTAAAGGGCAATAACTCCTACAAAAAGCCAATACACAACTTCACACTAATAGCGACTATTGTAGACCTTAATGTGCTGATCAATTTGAAATAACAGTTTTCTCTATAGCTATTATAATTTTTGAAATAATGATAAAAAAACGTGTGTTGACACCCATGTTATATTTTTAGTAATAGTGGCCATCTATGTCTATTGATCAACACCCTGGGTACAAACTTGAAACTAGGAACCCTAACGATGATTGTGGCCAAGTTTGAAAAAATTTGGCCTAGTGGTTTCAGAGAAGATTTTTGAAAATGTTTACGACGGATGACAGACGACGGACGACGGACACCAAGGGATAGCAAAAGCTCACATGGACCTTCAGTCCAGGTGAGCTAAAAATCAAAAGTTAGTATTTACTGAAGAATCATACATGGTTTTAAAGTTCACTGTTTGTCCATGTTAAATGTTAAAATTTAAAATTTCTCATAAATGCAGCTTAGTGTTGCAATTTGTTATTTTTGTTGTATAATGTTGCAATTTGTTATTTTTGTTGTATTTAGACATACTTAAATTGCAGTTTTCGGCCATATTGTGGGAGCCATATTTACTACTGCCATCTGATAAATTAACTTTAAGTATACCTACCTTACAGAGATTAGACCATATTTGTTACAAAAAAAATTCCATTGTTGTGAAGGAAAGCATTTTCTCAGAAATTTGATTCAAACTTGAAGAAAACTGCTGTTTTATTGGTAGTAAATTTATGTAGTCGGCCATATTGTGGCAGCCATTTTGAATGTAGCATTGTTGTAAAAAAACTTTAAGTTATACCCACCTTACTTAGACTTGGACATATGTATTGAAAATAAATATATTTTTGATGTAAAGCAAAGCATTTGCTTATAAATTTAACTCAAACTTAGAGAAAAAGCTGTTTTTGTCTCAGTAAATTGCAGTTGTTGGTCTTGTTGCAGCATCCATATTGAATGTGGCATTGTGGTACAAGTCTATTAAATTCTTGTTAAATACTTAATGCAGTTTATATTTTTATGGATTTTAATATTTTGTAGATCAAGTGAATAATTTCTTCCAAAATTATAAAATATTATGTCCTATATCACATTTTTAATACAAAATATGTGGTGTCACTGTTAAAAAAACACTTTTGTTAGGATTTTGGACAAAAACAGTTTTTAGATGAGATGATTAAGGTTATTAAAGGTGGGTGTTTCTTGCAGTACCCAATACAAAGTCAATAAATATTTACAAAAAACTTGATTATTAACAAACATACAAGGCCTAAATAACCCCTCAAGTTGGGGTTTGATACTGAATACATGTTTACAATACAGTCTTTAAACTTGCATAACTTTTTTATTTGAAGACCGATTTTCAGTCTGTTTTTTTGTCATGTTCTCTAAAAATTGCTAAGATGGGATATAATGATATTTTTCTCTTTGAATCCCTATAAAAGACACCAAAGTGTTTTTACCCAGAGTATATTTACCACTCATTGTAAGTTTGTTGAATTTAATAATAAATGAGAAAGTACTAATATTTTTCTTAATTGATATTAATTTTAAATTAATAATGACATACATCACAAAAGATAACAGATATAAATACAAAGCCACTATTAACATTGGCACAATTGACAAATAAAACTATTTAGCTACAGCTATCAATGTCCCAAGATCTCATTCTTGACGTCTGTTTCATTTCCTTTTTTTTGTATACTTGTAACTCATTATTTTTAAATCTTTTTGATTTAGTTGTGTGCGTTATTCAACATTTTTAATTTCAATTCTGTATCAACATCCATGACATACTATAGTATTAGTTGTATAAATTTATAATCCACTTACTAAGCAATTTAACAGTTCAACACATAAAAACTGTAATAAACTGTGGGTCATCATGGTCATTTTAGACATAAATATATGAGGTTTCTCGTTTAATATTAATAATACTTTGGTATCTGGTCCGTTCCCCTAGTTACATATTTGCCCCGAGTCCATTCGCCTTGGATATGGGTCAGTTTGCCCTACATTATCATAACAATTGTTATAAATGAATTTATGTTTCTTGATTCAAAATTACTTCAAATAATTATAAAATCACTTAATTACTAATTTGTTTCTTTGCTCGTTAATACAATGATTTTAATTATTACAAATTAATTAGCTTGGACATAATAATTTATAAAAGAAATTAGTTTAAGTGTAATAATTAATTTTTAATACAAATTTAGTTAGCTTGGATGCTGTGATTTTTTTTTAGTGGTATATAATATTTTTATTTATTAAAGCTTCTAAATGTTATTGTGTATCTTATTCTTCTTATTAATCTGATCAGCATTCGAAGCAAGCCTGTTGAGAAAATACAAAACAATAAAAAAAACAATACTAAGTAAAATTTCTACAACTCAAGTATTAAGCAAGCCTGTTTTAAAATAAACAAAACAACATTTAAAAATAATACTTTGGGTTGACAGACAAATACAACTTAAAAAATATTAAAAAAATAACCAAACAAAAGTGGTTAAAATATCTTTTGCATTTAATTTATCATTATTATATAAAACGTATACAAAACATATGGGCGAACGGACTCTGGGCGAACAGGCATTACTATTAGGGCGAACGGACCCGGATTCTTATACTTTCAGGGCCTCAGTGGCCGAGTGGTTAAAGTAGTTCGTCTGCTGTTGATAACGATGGTTAGACAAGACAAGACAAGCAAATTTTATTTAAAGTCGGATTATCTAAAACACATAGCAAACATAAGCTCTGTAGATTTTTTTACCAACATACAAACATAACATTATATTTAAAACATATATTTGTTAGGACAGGGTTATACATACATGTACATGATAAAAAGCAAGCTACTTGTTAAGAGATCATACACATTGTTAAAAGGCATACTTTAAGAACATCATAATTTTTAACTAAAAACACTTGGATCACTTAAAATGTATTTATCAGTTAGAAGATCTAAAAGCATTGAGCTCAGTTTTAAGCATAAATAAAAGCATAAAGTGCAGTTATAAGCATAAATAAAAGCATAAATTGCAGTTATAAGCATAAATAGCACAATGTACAGTTATACACCCATAAAAGCATAAAGCACTGTTTAAGCACAACTAAAAGCACAAATATCAGATTTAAGCACAGCTTAAAGCAACCCGATCTATTATAGCACACATTTAAGCACCAAGATAGTTATTAGCACCAAAAGCACAGAGATCAGTTAATACTACAACTAAAGCACTGATAGATACTGTAACTAGCCCTTATCTAAGCACAAGTTTGCATAAATAATCAAAATATCAATGTGAGATAAAGTAAAATAAGCATCAACACAGCATATTACATGTATAAGCGAAGGCTCAAAGGAGTGATTCACTGAGACCTGCAGGAGCTACATCTGCAATAACTGCCATTCCAGTTGTTGATAAGGCTTTTGAATTGGTTGAGGTTTGCCTCTGCACGAATGTTGTCAGGCAGCTCATTCCAGAGTGTTGCTCCAGCATATCTAAGCAAATGCAAACCATAATGTGTTGTTCTCACCTGTGGAATATTAACAGAGTTTTCCTTTCTGAAAGAGTAATTAGAATTTTTAAAACTAATAATATCTTGTAAGTACAGTGGTGATTTCTTATGTATTATTTTAAAAACCTCCATTGCCATACATCTCATTCTTCTAATTTTTAAAGTTGGCATTCTAGATTTGTATAAAAGAGTCTCATAGTCACTTGAATTATCTTCCTATATAAACCTCAAGGCACGTTCTTGATTTTTTTCCATTTTTTTAGTATTACCCTCCCCACAAAAGTGCCAAACAATAGGACAATAATTGAAGTTTGATAAAATAAATGAATAGTATATTGTCAATCTTCCCAGTTTAGATAAATGTTTACCTATTCTTTTTAAAACATTTAACTGTCTTGAGGCCTTATTACAAATAATGGAGATGTATGTATTAAAACGCAGCTGATAATCTATTGTCACTCCCAAAAGTTTAATTTCATTTTCACATTCAATTACATGCCCATCCAAAGTGAATTTCAAGTTCCCATTTTTTGTTTTGTTCCCTATGGCAATTGCCTGAAATTTTTCTGGATTAGCTTTCATTTTATTAACATCAAACCAATTAATTAAAGCTGTGCTTTCATGTTCCAAAGTGTTAACTAATCCATCTAGGTCAGGTCCTGAGTAGGACAATGTATTGTCATCTGCATAATAATAAAGAGTGCTATCTTTCACAACATTAAAAATATCATTGATAAATATATTAAAAAGAACAGGACCCAGGATAGAACCCTGGGGAACACCTTTATAAATATTTTTCCATGTACTTAAGTTATTTCCGACTTTGACACATTGTTTCCTATTTGTTAAATAATTTTGTAAAAGATTCAAAGAGTTGTCTTCAACACCGTATGCTTTAAGTTTTAATAATAGTAAGTCATGTGGCAGGCAGTCAAAAGCTTTTGAGAGGTCCATATGGATAGCAGCTACATAAAGATTTTCGTCAACTGCCTTCTTCCAGTCTTCAATTACCTTGAGAAGTGCTGTATTGCAGCCATATCCTGGTCTCACCGCTTTTGTTTTAATGAATGCTTTGTATTATTTTTAGAGTATGCGATGTATTTATGTCGGTTTTACAAGCTCTAAGGAGCTTAGGTTATTTGTTACATTTGCACCAACTTCAAATAAATTTAACTTGACTTGACACAAGTACATTCAGTACATGGCCCATTTCGAATCCAATGATTTATGGATTCGAAGTTTCGATTTTAAATTTGTTACAACTCACTTAACTATAACAACAATATAAATCCACCGACCTTACTGTATCCGTTTCTGTGGTTTCAATCCCTGTCGTGTATGATATGGCAACCTACAGCTTAAAAAACTCGGCCTACTTTCTTTTTCAAAGTTTCCATAGTGCAGGTTGTGGTCACGTGATCAGCAAAGCTAAAAGACAAGTCGACCCGGGGACTCGGTTTCCCTTCGTGTCTGTTTAGTAGTAGTGGAAATGGTATCTCATTAATGAGCATTTAATCTTCCAGGGGAGAGAGAGTAGATGTAATTTATCGCACAGAGCAGTCAGTGCACTTTTTGAAGTCTGTGATATTGGCACAAACACAATTTTCCTAAGGATATGAGAAATTTCATATTAAGTTTATAACAGAAATTGTAAGTGTTAACTGTATACTAACAGTGCTTGCCTCTCTGAGCTTAATAAGCTACCTATTGGCTCAATAAATAATAATGTATTCAATGAAATTTCTTAACCACATTATCTCATCTAGAGATTCATTGGTGAATGAATTATTTTTCAATACACTGGAGTCAAATTCTTGGACTAAAACATGAAGAAATGCTTTCAAAAGTTAGGATTTTCATATTTAATGTCCTTCAATACTGATTTCAAACCTTTTTTTCCCCAATTGAAGCAACGCATCAATGATATCTTTCTGCAGGAATAAAATGCTATATAGTATTCATTCTTCTGAAAAACTTCTAAATTTCAAATCATTTTGATCAGTTCTCACTAGAACGCGCATATTATGTTGATCATTTAGAAAATTTAAAAAAGAGATCTGTTTTTTTTTTTTGTTTTTTTTTTTTGTAAATTTAGGCTAAGTGCACATAACCTTGAAATAGAAAGTGGAAGACATTGCAATATAACCAGAGAAGACAGACTTAGTCAAATGTGCAATTTTGCCACAATTGAAGAAGAAGAACATTTACTTTGGCAATGTTTAAAATACTCAAATCAAAGAAAAGTATTTCTCAACAAATTGTCCTATTTCTGGAATATAAATTGTGAATAACCTTCGTAAAGAGAATTTCTTGAAATCAATTTCTTGAAACTAAATTGTACGGCTATAATCGTTTTTAACAAACTGGCGGCACGGCGCTGAACACTTTCAAGTTTGTTTTTATCGTGTTGATGGTATGGGTTCCAGACGGTGCTAGAATAGTCCAAAATGGAGCGAACGAGGGATATGTATGCTGTTTCTTTGAATGTCGGTAGACTATGTCTCAGATTTCTTTTTATGAAGCCAAGTATACTGTTCGCTCTTTTTGAGATCTTTATTGAGATGTGAGAAGACGACTGTGACTTATCATAACACCCAGATATGGATTTTCAGTTACTTGTTCCAGTATATGATTATCTAATGAATATTTAAAGGTTGAAGGTTGTTTCTTTCGATGAATAGAAATGATGTAACATTTTGCGTTAAAATTCATCCCCCAATTATTTGCCCAATTTTGAAGAGAGTCAAAATCCTGTTGTAGTTATGATGGTCATCCAAAGAGTTTATATTACGGTATAGTAAACAATCGTCTGCAAATAAACGAACTCGGGACTGTACACTTTCCGGGAGGTAATTAATTAGTCCGAGAATCCTATGCCGTCCAACGTTTTGGGTTTTTTTTGCGTAGACGGCAGAGGATTCTCGGACTAGTCATTAATGTGATATAAAAAGAGTAGAGGGTCTAGCACAGTTCCCTGTGGAACGCCCGAATCTACGGAACAAGGTAAAGACGATATTCGGTCGATGACAACATGCTGTTGGTGATTTGTAAGAAAGTTTTTGATCCACAAGTTTATATTTTCACGAATTCCATAGTTAGAGAGCTTGTGTACCAATTTACGGTGCGACACAGTATCGAAGGCTTTGCTAAAGTATAGGATCATAAGGTCCGTCTGTTGCCTGTTGTCATAAGATCTCATTATGTCATGCACAGTGTTTATCAACTGCGTTTCACAAGAATGCCCACTACGAAAACCATGCTGCAGATGGGTAAGGGTTTTATGTTTCTCAAGATGGTTGAGGATACTTTTACAAATAATTTGTTCAAGCGTTTGTCTTACAAATTACACTGGTCAAGGATACTGGTCTATAGTTGCTTGGTAAATGTTTGTTTTCTTTTTTAAAGATTGGTTATACATTTCCATTTTGCCGGTCAGTTAATAGTTCGCCAGTGTTTATAGTTTATACTTTGCTGGAAAATAGATGTGATTGCTGGTGCTAGTTCTTTTGAACACGATTGAAGGATCATATTTGGAATTTCATCATGCCCACTGGCCTTTTAAGAATTCAAATTTTAAAGCAGTTCATAGACACCATCTACTGTGATCGTTATGTTCGGCATATGTGGGAAGTGTGATCCCGTGTAAACGGGTAATTCAGCACTGGAATTTTCAACCGTGAATAAAGATTTAAATTGCTCATTTAGTAATTCTGCCTTATAGTTGCACTATCGTGATATAACACACCATTACTTTTTATTGCTGCTACACCGATACTGTCATTTATTGCTGCTACACCGATATTGTCATTTATTGCTGCTACACCGATACTGTCATTTATTGCTGCTACACCGATACTGGCATTTATTGCTGCTACACCGATACTGGCATTTATTGCTGCTACACCGATACTGTCATTTCTTTTTGCTTTAACATACTTCCAGACAGATTTGTTTTTTCCATTTCAAGATTTTTGTTTAGGCATTCATTTACAAAGTTCCAATGAGCCTTTCTCGTAGTCTTTTGAAGTTTACTTTTATGGAGTCGGTATTTTTATCCAGTCTTCACTGTTGTTGGATTTTCTTGCACAGTGATACAGTTTGTGTTTACGTTTGATACTCTTTCTATGTTTAGGTGAAATCCATGGTAAATTGAGGCTTTTTGATGATATTTTGGTGGGAATTTTGTCCTTTCATGATATTTGTAAGATCACTTTTATGTTTGTTCCACTTACTATTTACCTATTCTTTCATATTTACTATTTTATTCGAAAATTATTCCATTTGCTGGTTTATTGCTGGCCAATCTGCTTGTTTTTTGTATTTATAGATTTTTTCGTCTTTTAGGCTTGTTGGACATAGGTTTGATATCTGAGTCTGTTACTACCGTTGGAAAAAAAAGTGTATGGAATAAAATATGACTCGTATTTTTAAAAGATAAATCGTAGGATTGCAAATTGAAATAATAATAATAATAATAATTAAAAAGTAATTTGTTCAGAGAAAAAATGTGAGGTCTTGTTAGTGTTATGTCTAGGTATATGCTTGCTAATGACTTTACGGTCAGTTGCTATTGTTTTTTGTGTACAAAGCAAGTGGTCCCAAGTCAGAAAATGTATGGTTGCTAAGGATGTTTAGTCGGTTGCTACGAAATAAGGGCAATAACTAAAAAACGACGTTTTACGCTTTCGTACATGAAACATTTTTTGTACATTTCGATGTGATGAACATTTTTCCCTTGGTATTATCTGCTTCTATAAAAACTGTTTACGGTGTCAGTTATTTTGAAAATAACCATATGATACCATATAATCTCTGACGGTTGAAAAGTTATAAGCCAAAAACTGATTAGCTGAAACGTGTCAAGGACCATAACTCGAAAACGATTTGTCGCGCGGTTTTCGACCCTTTTACCAAATGTAGATTTCAATGAGAGGAACATTTGTGGCGGCATAGGTTTCGATCTTTGTGTTTTATTATTTCAAGGTGTTTATATATTTTGTCTTGTTTGACATTTTTTTATATTTCTAGATTTATTGTAGCTTCTTTATGGATTGTGAGTATACAGTCTGTATAATCACATAGGTGAGTTGGAGTTATCGCTCTTTGTTCATTATTTAACTGACTATTTACAGTGTAACAGGAGGGTTGAGTGCCTATATGATGCACAACCCTGCTGAATACAAAAATGGTCTTTTAGCCCAACACTAACATGTCATCATGACATAAACGCCAAGCAATGTCTCATAGACACAAGGGGAGGCTTTTTAAGACCATATTAGTTCGTCCTCTGGGATCTGAGTTTAGAGAATGTTGGCAGTAGACAAAATATAAAACAGCGAGTTTTACTTTTAATTAACAAACAAAATTGGATAACAGTTGTAAATACAAGTTAAGTGTAAAGTATAAAAAAAAATAACAATATCTCAAGCACTTTTATCCCTGAATGTAAACAAGTTGTAATCGAAAACATGACTGGACAAATTCTAAATAACTCACAATTTTCGGCATCTGTTTCAATGGAAAATGTCACAAAATGTTAGAACTAAATATTAGCTCTATGGTCGTACCTCAAAATAGTTGAGCAGCAACGACCCTTAGACTTACTTTCAAAACACCTATAGAAATTAATTTAACTGTGTTTATCAAGATAAACGTTAAACTCTGAATTTGCAAAAATTACTCAGAAAAATATCACAGTCACATCTACATGTAAATATTCCAACAAAATCACAATACAATTATCAATTTAGTTAAAAGAGATAATTTACTTTGACAATATAACAAAAATAAGCACTTTAAATGAGAAATATTAAAACAAGGGAGATCACTATTAAAGTAATACATATGTATTAAATAACACTGTTACAACAGGTTGATGTGTATTGCTTGTCTCTTAGTAGATATTTTATTTTTCAGCTTGATGTTCTGATATTTATTGTATTTATATTTCAGAGTATATATGACTGTATTTGATATGTTTTATATTGATTTTCATGTTTAGAACTAATAATATTTGTCTTCAACAGATATGCTGAGTAGTATTAATTAGATCTAAATTTAAAATTATAGTCTTTTTCAAATTTCCAATGTAATGTTTTTGTTTTGTTTTATTAGTCAGAAATTTAGTATAAATAAATATCAAAACATATATATGTGTCATTATTTAATTATTTCATATATCTTGGAAACAGCATTTATTACAGAGAACATCATTTTATAACAAATTTACAAATAATTAATTAAATAATTAATTTTAAATTATTCCAGTTGAAGTAGCTGTAAAGCTTAGTGCCTCGGTGTTGAAGTGGTTCCAAAGCTGTTTGTCTCCTTCTATCGACTGCGTTGTTACGTAGTCGGTAAACTGTATAGTACCGTGTGGTGTGTCGATGTCTTCCAAGTCAGTGAGGGCGTTGAACCATACATCATCACTGAACTCTTTCTGTTGGTGCCAGTAGGAGGACTGCTGCACGTCGAACCAGTTGTCTTATGTTGTCGTTGTTCTGGTAAGTGAGTTGTAGGCCAGGGTTTTCCTCCATATGGCCTGTTTGTAGTGGAAGAAGCAGCCCTTGATGGTGATCCTGGGAACACTGTGCGTGGTGGGTTGTGTGCCGATGTCTCGAAGTCCATGAAGATGATGTTTGGTCGTAAGTTGAGTTGAAGCTGTTGCTTGGTGTCTTTGAGTTTGGTCACTAGTCTTGTGTACACGTCTTGGCTTTTACCTGGCAGTAGAGCATATACAAAAGGAAACATGTTACCTGATATCATGGCGTGTATAGTGTAGATCTGCTTGACGATGGTTGGACAAGTGTAGAAAGTTCCGTCACAGTAGATATTATCCGCGTTGGCTAGGTCGATTAAGTTCTGTGAAGTTGCAAAGGTGATGATCCGTGAGTTTGGGTTCTCATTGTCGTCAAACAGTAGGAACTCGTCACCAGTAGTAGTTTGGGTATATTCTCCTTCTAGGTTGATGTCAGCAGTAGATGTGGGTAGTCTAGGTCTCCCAGTACGCCTAGCGTTGTAGAGTTGGGTTTTGCATTTGTAGAAGTTGGGTAGTGCTTGGATGGTCTGTATGGTTTTGGTCCGTCCAGTTGGAGTCTCTAAGTTTGGAAGTCTCTTCCTCGTATATACTGGGTATGGGTAGTATCTCGTCCATGCATCTCTTGCGTATCGTGTCTAAAACCAGTTTATTCACAAACTTTGAACTTGCTTTCAAATTTGGAAATTTTATTTCATAAATTAGATCCTACCTGACATATATGTCCGTTTGGATTTTCTCTGATTCTTAAGCAGTCCCTGAATTGTTTCTGGGTAGATGAAGAAGATTTGCATCCACAAGTGGTTTCTCTCTCCAAGTTCATTTTAAACATTAACTTCTTTTTGACACAAAGTTTTCAATAATGTCTTCTAGACACATCAGTATATATACAAACTATCCACATAATAATTTTCCATACTGTTAAAAACTTCATTTCCAAATACATGTATTCTATTAACAAAACTCGCCGGGAAAGATTTCCCTCTTTATACATCTAAAACCTGAACCTGAATATCCTTCAAATAAAACTTTATAAAAGTATCTGTTTGACTCCAATCAGCACCCTCTAAAATGTCAACCTAGCATCTTTGAATAAGGCCCAAGAAGGACCAATAGATCTAGTGGAGTGTCCTTACACTGTAACACACATTTTTTAGCTTCTTTGTGTGCTTTCCGAATAACTATCACTAACCATTTGGAAATAGTTTGTGCAGATACAGGTTTATGAGGTTAATTTACAGGTAACAACAGTTTAACTTCATCAAAACACCTTTGTTTATAAAATCTTCTGTTTTGTTAAAAAAAAAGCGTCAATGCCCTCTTTGGATCCAGCAACTTGTTCTTTTTAAAAGCTGGAACGAAAATAGCAGGATCTTGATGAGATACTCTGTCTTGTTTAGAAAGGCCATGTCTTTAAAATGTTACCCCATTTTTTAACATTGACAGAACCCTTACCCAGTCTTATTGATTGTAAATCACACCATCGTTTAAAAGTAGTAATTGCAAATAAAAAGACTGCTTTCCAAGTAATATACTTCAAAGAAGCCTTATGTTCTTTTTTTAGCATTTGTAACACGCAAGGAAGGTCCCACTCAGGTAGTAATTTCCTTATAGGTGGCCTTGAATTGAAAACACATTTTAAAAGTCTAATAATGTAAGGGTGTTGCCCAATAGGAATTTTCCCAACCGGGGGTAACACGGAAGATAACATAGATCTTTATTCCTCTATAGTTCTATATTGTAAACTTGTTTCAAACAAATCTGTTAAAAAATTTGCACACTGTTCTAAAGAGGCAGAATAGATATCGATCTGACGTTCATGCCACCAGCTACAGAATTTCCTAAATTTACATTTGTAATCAATTTGAGTCCCTTTTCGCCATGATGCGGATAAAAGTCTTCTAGCTTTTTCTGAAAAAACCCTTTGTTTTAAGGTGTTCGTTGATGCAACTAGATTGAATACCTTTGGATTTGGGTGTGCTTACTTTTCTTTTGCCCTGAACAAGTAGATTTTTTAAATCTGGTTAGTTTGATTGGAATTGCCACCAGCAACTGAAGTACAAGTAACTGAGGGAACCACATTTGTCCTGGCCAATGTGATGCAATCAACATGATTTCGCACTGAAACTGTGGCATGTGTTTCAGTATTTTGGAATCAGTGTGAGAATAGGGAAAGCATACCCGTAAAGATTGTCCCTTTCTTGTTCTCTAAATTTGCAACAAATCTACTGTTGGTTGACCCCAAATATGAAAAAGTTTAGCACTACAGAATTGTTCAATTTCCATTCTGTTGAACGGATCTTCATCCAAGGTATGCTATCTTCCTTTTATTGTTCTAGTATGTGCTTATCTTCCCTTGTTGTAAGCTACATGTTACTATTGTCTTAATATATAAATGTGTTTATCCTGCCTTGTATGCTGCGCGTTTTTATGGTCTTAATATGTGTTGTTCAAGTCTCATTTTGCAACGGTTTTAATACAATAATCAATAAAACAAAATATACAATAAAATAAAAGTACTGTAATACTGTTTACGAGCAATAAGCAAACACAATTAGAAACTTTAGATTTTAATTACCGAATACTAGTACTACATGCTGTTTGTGTTGTTTTTATGTTCTGCATGTTGTTTGTTGTGTTTTACTTATGTATTCGGTTCAAAGCTAAATATAATTATGTTATTTGTTGTAAAATACATCGAATTAAAATAAAGCTTTGTATTAATAGTGCTATAACAATGACAGTGTGAGCATGTTGATGTTTAGATGGCTCCACAGAAAAGTGTTAATACAATGGTTATGAACTGATTTATCTCATTAAGTGTGTTCTGCAGATTGAGATAATTGAACTTTCTAGTAACTGTGCATTTTTCAATGGGAAAAAGGCGAAGGAAAAGGAACAAGTAGAAATCAGGTTTGACTCCACCAAGTAAAACCGGTTCAAAGATGGCGACAACAAATCAAAACAATATATCCCAGGTTTTAACGCAATCTCACGAATCACTACGTGGTTCTTATATAGATATTCCAGCAAGCAATCCTATAAATATGAATAATAACCAAACTTTAACATATACATATAGAATCGTCAACAACCGCTGCAAAACCATCGTCGTCCAATTCTCCAGAGCACCCCCTACCAGGCCCATCTCATGGTTTTCACCAACAGCCTGCTTCTATTACATTTATTCAACCATCCTTACCTTCTATGTCTGCTGATATTCCTATGAGTGTACCAAATGTCACACCACAAATGATATTTTCGAACATTAATGACACAAATAATAGGTTACAACGGCTAGAACAAATCATGAATGAGAAACTGAGCAAGTTAGACTTATTAGATGTGGCTGCGGAAAAATTTGAAAGATTTGAACGAGTTATTACAGGAATGAGACGTGAAATCGAAGAAATTAAACATACACAAGAAACACTCACAAAAAATACACAATGAAGAAAAACACCATCACAACATTGAAGATAGAGTAAGAGCATTAGAGCGAGATAACAGAACACTGGAAAATGAAAATCATGAGTTAAAAGAAAGATAACTTGAATTACGAACTCACTCCATGAAATACAACCTTATTTTGACTGGTATTAAAAGTATTGATGGGTTTAATGAAAACACATAGGAGATGCTAAGGTCGTTTCTTGAGCAGGAGATGGGGATGACTGATGATAGTGAAATAAAATTTCAGAATGTGCATCGCCTTAGTGAAAGAAACGACGACAAGGAACGAAGTATCATTGCCCGGTTTTACAATTACTCGGATCACGAGAGAGTAAGAAAAGCAGCCGCAGATAAACTTAAAAACAAACCATTTTCTGTTTATCAACAGTACCCCAGAGAAATTAATGAAAGAAGAAAACAATTGATACCTAAGATGAAAGAACTTAAGAGACAAAAAACGGCACATAAAACTACTATACGACAAACTTTTTGTCAATGGCGAAGAATATCGATTTCCAACCCGTCGTGAGCCACCACCTACACTACGATCCGATAATCAACAAGGTCAAGGCCAGAGCTAGGACAATACATCGGACGATATACCAGGTCGTAATGTTGACAATGAAAATATACAATTAAATTTCACGTTTTTGAATGTATACATGTGGTAAAGTCAAAACTATTAAATCCTGATTTTGAATTACTTGTAAAAAAACATGATGTTCTAGACTGAGTATTTGTAGAAACAAAAACTGATGAGTTAGACGAATTAAAATTACCAGATGGATATAGTTACTATGCAAAACATAGGAAACAATTTGATTAAAAATCTGATGGAATATGTATTGTTTTCAAAAAATTCCTTTTACCATTTGTAAAATTTTTGAATTCAGAATCGGAATATGTTCAGTGGGTAGAGATTTCAGAAAATACACGTGGCCTGAATCTAAACTCCTTCTTGGTTGTATTTACATTCCACCAGAAAATTCTAAATATTCTTCCTAAGAGGCTTTCACGGAGATAGAAGATGAATTAATGTATTTTACTCATGATAAAAAAATATAGCATTAGTCGGTGACTTTAATTCTAGGACAGGCTTACTTAGTGATTGTATTGAGTTAGATGAAGATCTTTTTGATATTATAAATATAGCTGATGTTGCTGATTTTTTTAAATTAAGACGACAGACTGATACACGAAGGTCTTACCCTTGAACGGTTTAGTCAAGATAAAACCTTTGTGAATTACTATGGACGAAAATTGATAGAATTATGTAAAAGGTGTTCTCTTCATATAGCAAATGGAAGGTTACATCAATTTTGACTTTATCACAGAGTTTGAAATTTTTTAGTACAATCCACTGTTCTTAAATGTGCACAACCAAATGCACTTTCAGCTCAGTTTTTTGCAATGTGCCATCGATCGAAATACACTTAATACCCGTAATAATAACAACACTTACGTGAAAGCAGACAGTTTAACTCGGGCGCTTAACGATAATCATATACCGCAAACTCGGTAACACCCGACCAGGTGAATAACTTAGTAAATGACATCGAAATGCACTATACAATTATAGCCTTTTGGTGAGGTCGATAAAAACATGTATCGACTGAACCCTAAAAGGCTATAATTGTTTTATTATAATACCATGGAAATGTTTTGTAGATTTTTCATTCTTTTAGTCAAATTGAAGCAATTTAAGAAGAACTCAAGTCAAACAATTAAATATTTAGTTCAACAAACAATTTTAACAAAGAAATAATTCAACAACAAATGAATTAATTATTGTTTTGGCAAAATGTGGTAGTTGATTTATTTTTAGAAAGTCTTAGCCTGTCAACTTTCTAAGTTTAGAAACAGTTACTCATCAAACTTTTTCAAGTTTATTTTTGGAAAATCTTATTTTACCAACGATTTACAGTTTAATCATGTGACCTGATTTGACTAATCAAATCTTTTAAATTACACAGTATTATAATAATCTTCAGTACTGCTTTAATGGTGTTTGGTCAATTGGGAAAAAAATCGTCTGAAACAACTGACGACAAACCATGGTTTAACAAAGAGTGTAAAATAAAACGTGATGAATTCCATCGAAGTAAAAATAAATACACAAAATTTAAAACGAACGAGAATAAGACACTGATGAACAGAATTTTTAAGTAATATCGGCAATTGCTCACTTAAAATTATCACACATACAAGAAAAAATGTGCAAAAGAGCTGCGATCACTGTCTATGTCGGACAGTAAGGGATTTTGGAAAACACTTCTTAAATTTTCGGTAAAACGTAAAGTAAATCCTGATGTTAATATTGACACTCTTTATGAATATTTTAAAAATTTAAATTCTGAAGAGGATAATGAAAAGGGGGATGGGACTTTGATTTTAACAATTTTTGTGATGACCCTTTTATAGAAGAGATACTTAATGGAAAAATTACTGAGTTAGAAATAACGGATGCAATTATTGGGCTAAAAGACAATAAAGCTCAGGGAATAGATAAAATTATGAATGAGTATCTGAAATGTTCAAATCCATTGTTAATAACTATGTATTGTAAGCTTATTAACTTAGTTTTAGATACTGGGATTATTTCGGAAGCTGGACCAGTGGAATAATTAAACCTGTTTTTTTAAAAAAAGGTGACACGTCTGATCCTGACAATTATACAGCTATTACACTGATAAGCTGTCTGGGAAAATTATTTACGTCCGTCATAAACTCTAGGTTAAATATATTTGCTAATGAATTGAGTCTTATTTCTTAAAACCAAGCTGGTTTCAGGAAAGGGTACTCAACTACTGACAATATACTTGTTCTTCATTCACTAATAGAGTTGTACTTTTCGTTTGGGGGAAAACTATATTGTACATTTGTAGATTTTAAAAAAGCTTTTGATACAGTTTGGCGTACAGGACTATGGAAAAAACTACAAATTTGCGAGATTAAGGGTAATTGATTTAATGTTATCTTGAACATGTATCGTAACATAAAGTCTTGTGTTCAGTACAATGAAAACGATTCTGATTTTTTTCCATGTTTGATAGGAGTAAGACAGGGTTAAAATTGGTCGCCTTTTCTTTTTTTTTTGTATTCCTGAATGACTTGGAAAACATTTTTATTGGATTAGACGGTGTACCCCTAGACAAATTCAAAGAAACTTTAGAACAAAAATTGGGTATTTTTGTAAAAAATGTGTATTATTATATGCAGACGACACTGTAATTTTATCAGAAACAAAAGAAGGTATGCAACAAGCGTTAGATATACTAGAAAAATATTGTAAACTTTAGAAACTAGAAATCAATATTAATAAAAAGTTGTTGTATTCTCCAGAAGAAAATCAAAAAAAGACTTTAATTTCACATTACAAGGTAGAATATTAGAAATTGTTGATACATATTCATATCTTGGTGTTACTTTTAAATATAATGGTACCTTTTAAGAAACCAGGAAAAAACTTGTTAACCAAGCACAAATGTCCTTATATAGTATTTATCAATTAATCCGTAATGAATCAATTCCTATAGATATTCAGTTAAAGAATTTTGATTCAACGGTTGCACCAATTTTAATATATATGAACGGAACTGTGGGGATATGAGAATCTCAAATTTATTGAACAAGTCCACTTGAAATTTTGTAAAAAGAGTTCTCAAGTATTTAATAAGACTTCCAGAATCATGTAGCATATGGATTGCCAAATTAAGGACTTCAAACTTACGTCTACCTATTGAAACTTGGAGATGGTATAATGTACTTAAAGATAATAGAATTTGTAACGTATGTAGACAATGTATTGGAGATGAATATCATATTATGTTTACCTGTAGTTTTAATAATGTTGTAAACCTAAGAAACAAATACATCCCGAAATACTACACTAACAATCCAATCTATTGTAAAATGGAAGGCCTTCTGTCTCCTTGTAACACAGAAGTATACAAAAAAATGTCAATTTGTATAAGAAAAGTATCGTTTTGTTATATGTACATCTGATGCTCATTCTGTAATGTTTATTATACAAATGTTATTTACCATGACCTCTTGTTACACATTGTTTATGTGTCTGAGTGTTTTCTAATAAATTTTTTAAATCTTGTATTCATGATTTTGTGTCTGTCAACACCGAGGTTGTGCTTTCGTGCCTTACTGGGAGCAGGAAGCACTCGATCCCCGCCAACATTAGTTGACAAAGACTGACAGTTTTCATATATATCAAATTATTTTACAAAGTAGGCATCTTATCGAGAAAGATTTATAGCATACACTTGACCATCACTACTTTTAATAATTTAATCAAGCAGTTTCCGAAAATTCGCCCATTCCATTTTCTCGTATGATAAGCTTTTTGCACATCTCAATTTATATTAATTGGACGGGTAAAAGTGTTCACAATACAATTTATATTTTGTGACGTGATTTTTAAATGTTACTTGTATTTGAAGAAGTAAAAAGTATTAACTGTGAATACATTTCAATAATTGAATTGATAAATAACTGTATATGCATGTTTAATTGGACTATTAATGTATTTGTCCGACTATTATTCCTTATAGTAAGTAGTCAATATTTCAATAGAACAAAATTAATACACTAGATTTACTAGACATGGAATATTTTAGGAAACACGTAATAAATCTGCAAAAATAACATTAGTCTGTGCAGATTAATTTACCAAGATCAATTTATCGTGTACAGCAACAAATAAACATTTATACTAAAAGTTACAACCCGCTGCGCTCAGTGTTTTGCTTGCATTTTTTTAGTATTCAATATTGAACCTTTCTAGTATTAAAATCCTATTTAAAACATTTCTACACGATAACACGTCCATATTTTATATTATGCCTTTGTTGTTGACAAGTTCCAAATCGTCCTTGACATTTGTTACGGGAATTTTACATAGGAAGTCAGCCATTTGAGTTTCTACAGGGTCCTCGCGTTGTTTTCAAAACGATCGCGTTTAATGGTATTCGTGCAAACCGCGAGGATTTTCCCGCCTTAAATGCAGACGATATTACCCGAAGGATTTCGAACAGATGACAATGGACTCTTCCAAACATACACTTCCGTTGTAATTTGGGTCAAACTTTACTAAAGAAAATTGCTCTATCACATTGAAAAATCTGCCGCATTTCAAAACGCTAAATAAGTGTGGAAA
The DNA here is from genome assembly GCA_944474755.1 of Limnoperna fortunei. Lineage (NCBI taxonomy): Eukaryota > Metazoa > Mollusca > Bivalvia > Mytilida > Modiolidae > Limnoperna > Limnoperna fortunei. The sequence continues at coordinate 109,275,345 of OX104112.1, read as the reverse complement.
ATAAAGTGATGAATTCAATTTACACATTATTTGATCTACAAAAGGAGCGTAAGCTGGACCATGCGCGGTAAGTAGTTTTCATTTGTTACGCAATAACAATAACCAAAATACGTCAACATTTAGTTATAGTCACAAAAATGTTTGCTTCGTGGACTAGTGGTTAAGTTAGTTATTAGCTAGTTTGGTGGCCTAGTGATTAGGGTAGTTATTGGCTCGTTGGCCTAGTGGTTAAGTTAGTTATTGGCTCAGTGGCCTAGTGGTTAAGTTAGTTATTGCTTCGGCGGCCTAGTGATTAAGTTAGTTATTGGCTCAGTGGCCTAGTGGTTAAGGTAGTTATTTACTATCTCGGTGGTCTAGTGGTTAGGGTAGTTATTGGCTCAGTGGCCTAGTGGTTAAGGTAGTTATTTACTATCTCGGTGGTCTAGTGGTTAGGGTAGTTATTGCGTCGGCGGCCTAGTGGTTAAGGTAGTTATTGCGTCGGCGGCCTAGTGGTTAAGCTAGTTATTGCGTCGGCGGCCTAGTGGTTAAGTTGGTTATTTACTTTCTCGGTGGCTTAGTGGTTAAGGTAGTTATTGGCTCGTTGGCCTTGAGGGTTAAGGTAGTTATTTACTTTCTCGGTGGCCTAGTGGTTAAGTTGGTTATTTACTTTCTCGGTGGGTTAGTGGTTAAGGTAGTTATTGGCTCGTTGGCCTTGAGGGTTAAGGTAGTTATTTACTTTCTCGGTGGCCTAGTGGTTAAGTTGGTTATTTACTTTCTCGGTGGCTTAGTGGTTAAGGTAGTTATTGGCTCGTTGGCCTTGAGGGTTAAGGTAGTTATTTACTTTCTCGGTGGCCTAGTGGTTAAGTTGGTTATTTACTTTCTCGGTGGGTTAGTGGTTAAGGTAGTTATTTACTATCTCGTTAGTCTAGTAGTTAAGGTAGTTATTGGCTCAGTGTCCTAGTGGTTAAGTTAGTTATTTACTATTAACAATAACGTGACAGTCAACACAGAGGTTGCGGGTTCAAGCACAACTTCGGGAACGGTGTGTGACTCCAACTGTGTATTCGACGCAAATTGAAGGATTTCTTGTCGATTTTTATTAAAAGATACTCAACATTCAGAGCATTCATGCCGCGGTTATAAGACGAGTTAATATATTACAGTATGATTTGTAGCACTTCATTATATCCCTCTAATTCTGTGAAAAACCATTAAATCTTTATTCACTTGTGTTCTTTCTTAACATTTTTTATGAAAAATAAACAGCTGCTCCATGAGCGCATGATACGACCGTCTGAAGATAAGGACAAGAACAATACACTACACGGATGCACTATTATATCTGCACAGATGAGACATAATCACATCCATATATATATATATATATATATATAAATTCAAAATTTCAAAAAATTGATGAAAGCTTGTTAAGCAAAGTCCCATAACTCTATAATTAAATCTGAAATTTACTATTCTATTCAGTATACAGACCATGAAGCTAAGGTAGCAAGACACGGTTTTGTAGTTTAGTTTCGAATGCCCCCTGTGGAATTTCTTTATATAGTAGTATGGTACAGTTGCCGATTACTCACATCTGTGTTAAATGCAATGCAATAAAATTTTGAAGTGCCAGTAGAAAGTGTCATGTTTATAGAAAAGAAATATATATAATATTCGGATGTCATCCTTGTTATTGTAATAAAACCTCTAGACTGCCTATAAGACCATTTGACTCCTAGCTTCAGCTCTCTCTAATGCATTAAAATGGCAGCTTCCTTGTCAACAAAATTGCATGGAATCGAGATAGATGACATGATGTATTTTGCCAGTTTTTCTGCTTGGAACTTGAGTAAAATAAACAAATGTATGTCATATTGATGTTCTGTTAGGCGTTACATTGTCAGAGTTTATCAAATGAAGGTAAATGCTAATGATTTGTCCAATTTTCTCACATGAAACAACTGACTTTTATTGATTATTTTAAAAATCTTTATCAAATTATCATGAAACTGAAAATGCAGTACACAAATTAGTTAAATGAAAAACATTCCCATTTTCATTTGAATCTATGGAAAATGTCACACGTTTTTATTTGACAAAACAGGACAATGACCTCTGTTGATAATATTTATTGCTAAAAACCCGTATATTGCATTTTAACATGATTAACAACTGTGTGTAGTATAGAAATAATCAATGAAGGCATTCTCAAGATAAATTGTGGCATGTGGACGACGGGTGGACAGACCGATTGATCTCCTAAAACTAGTCCAATAATTTTACTCGCATGCCAATATGTTTAACTATTGTCTTTGCAATGCACTGCACACAAGTCAGGACAGAAGAAGTCTGACAAAAACATAAAGACGTTTAATATTAAACTTTATATAAAACTCCATTTACTACAAGGAAATACATATACAAAGAACAATACATGTAACAAAAATAGCTGCTATGATATGTAACACTAATTTGTAAAGTTCTGGACTTCAGAACACGTGTCTTGTAAACGACGCATTATCACCCGTTTTCTGTAGGCTGATGGGTGGGGGTTGCTGATGATATGGCACCCTTAGCGTCAGTGCTGATGGGTGGGGGTTGCTGATGATATGGCACCCTTAGCGTCAGTGCTGATGGGTGGGGGTTGCTGATGATATGGCACCCTTAATGTCTATATACAAAATATCTGACAATATCACCAATCAACAACAAACGTCTTTTACAGGAATAATCATAATAAGGAAAAGTCAAAGTCAACCATGTTTGACTGAAGTCAAAACAAAGGTTAAGTTGATTGAAGCATGACTACATCAAAAGTACATACATGATTGTCGAAAATTCATTATATAAATATATACAAGTTTATTTTATTTAAATTTTGATCTAGTCATAAGAGATTCTCTGAATATTCAGATACAACCCCTATTCATTCTAGAATAATTTACAAAATGATGTAATTATTGCTTAAAATTAAAGCTAATTGATAATAATGAAAAGTATATATGAAAACAAGATTGTAATATACCATCTTCAACACACGTATTAATATTATATCTGTTGTCTGATTTTGATTTGATTTTTTGTTCTTGAACTTCTGAAGCACTAGTCTGCACAATTAATCATCTCTTCCAACCGCCACACATAAGCAGAAAGCAAAAATTATACACAGGAGCTGAAAAAATAGTACACATAGATAAACACAGTTTGTCCGACTAGATTGTTATATGCCACATATCCCTAATCAAGGCATGGAAATCCAAACCAAGGTTCAAGTTTTGTCTTCAAATTTATTGGTTTTCAGGACAGTTTCTCTGTATTGTGTCTTTTTCTTTTAGTTTTTCACTGTTCAATAGGACGGAACATTTTAAACTACACTATCCCTTCCTATGGCAGCACACAGACAGAAAGCAAAAATAACACACAGCAACTGTAAATGACAAATTGAATTTGTGAATAACCAACTGGTTTTAAATGACTCCAATGTTGTTGGGATATTTATATGTAGGTAAGTGCACTAACATTAAACAAGCACCTGCCATTTAACATCATACTGTTTAAGTGTACTATATATGGTGCACTTATCTGAATATAGTGAAATTTTAGGAATATGTGGCAAAACTAAATATAATAAGCTAAAAACAATGAGTAGAACGCAATACATTGTTAGTATCTAAAGACCTAAAAGGTATCCCAATATAAACCCCAAATGCTCCAGAATTGATTAACCTCCCCCCCCCAATTACAATGTTTTTTTCAAAAAAAATAAATAAATAAAATGTTAAAAAAAATGTGCAAAATGTCCTCTAAGAAAACAGTCTTTAAATAAATATATTTATAGGGTAATACACACACATAGGCGTCCCCTATTTTTATTTTTTCTTATTATTGACATAAGACAATCTCAAGTTAGAACTAAACATGTTCATCTAACTTATTATTACACTAGATTTTGTACTGCTCTAGTTTGCACTCACTGACCTCACACTTTTTTAACAATATGTAATGTGTAATTAACGAAATGGCCTATGATCAAGCTTAGTGAACACTTGATATCACCCGTTTGTTCCGAGGGAGGGTTTTGCTTATTTATTTGTAATTCCGTTCCTAGAGTTTTTAATTAACCTGGATCTAGTGCAGTATATTTCGTTTATTTAAATCCCTTGGGAGTGTTAGTTTTGTTGTGTTTGAAAGAAATCAACAAACATACAAACCTGGAAGACTAAGATTGATACACCAACTCCGATAAACACGCCATTGTACTGAGCTATCTGGCTCTCTAGTTTAGCATAGCAACCCTAAAAAGTAACGTGAAGGCGTTAAAGTAGTACAATTTTCAAAGCTTTCAAGAAGCAAAAAACTCCACTCATTTAATATACTGTCAATTGAAGCTATTACTTGGAATCGATTTTGCTAAAATGTTCACACTGTATAATAGTGTACATTATTTCATTCTAGTATTGCAAATAAAATATTGTGAAAGCAGATTTATAGGTGTATAATACAAACTAGTTTGTGTAAAGCATTATTTGTTTTTATTGATAAATCAATTATATACTTAAATGTACCTGACGCAAGGCTGTTCCTGATAATTTTGTACAGGTAGTTGTTCCCTTAATGCAGCACCCAACTGGCAATGGGTTTATTGGAATATCGTCAGCAGATTCTGCTCCACAACATTCGTACTATAAAGCATCAAATATTATATATAAGTATTGAGCTATAAATAATTAATAGTTATACTTGTTACAAACACATGATAAGTCACATATTTGTGTTATCATCTCTGTTTGAACCTCAGATGGAGGTAAGAAATGAATCTTACTCAAAGATCACACACTTAATTCACACTTAACTCATTGAAGATTTTGTTCCTTCTTAAAGAATAGGGATATTTGTTGGATTGAGAAGTAAAAAAAATTGGTGTTGTTGAAATATTCATTAAAACAATTTTTCAATTAAAAGTTATCTTGTTTTTTCTTTATCTGTGTATTATGCTTATGAATCACTAGTATATATGTATTCAAGTATTATTTAATCATAAAGTAATCATTCTAATAACACAAAGCCCGTAAAAAATATTTCAGTCGTATAAATTTCAAGCGTTTTAAAGTACAAAGCAGCACAAATTTGATATCCAGGAAAAATGTACTAAACAAACAACCAATGTCGTACAAATTGTGAACTTACCGTCTCAAACAGAGCATTGAATGAATTCTTCAAATCTTGGTTGGATCCTAGGTAAGTTGTATTCAATGCCGACTTGAAAGTCTTTTTAAATGTGTCATCAAACTGAAACAATTGGTAACAGAATAATACCGTTATGTTAACTTGATGACACATTTGGTTAATTTGTTCTTGTTCAAACAAATAAGGCACATCATTATGATCAGAAATAGAACGGCACTACATTTTAGTCGTGTTGTCAGTAAATTCCGTTTCTACCATGGTTATACATTGATACAAATATCCGGAACATGCTGCAACTTTGTTAGTTATTCTCTAAATTTACTGCTCTAAAAGGGCGAAAGATTGTTCCATTTTACGGTTTTGACTGGGTTTAGATGGGTTGGTCAGATTTGGAACAAAGTTTTAGGATTTTGATGATAAAAGCTGTGCAACATCTTAATTGTTTTGGATTTTAAATATTTTGGGCGTGAGTGCCACTGATGAGTCTTGATTAGACGCAATGCGTGTCTGACGTAGTGATCTTTATTGGATCCTATAGAAATTATAAAATGCCATTTTTCTTCTTTACCAGACTAAACGTAGTATACCATTAATTTAATTTAAACATATTTATTCATAAATTCGATAATATAATATAGTATAGTGAATTAAAAAATACCTAGACAGGATCTGGTAACAAGCACTTAGCTTTTGTCAAAACCATTTCCTGTAGTATACCATGATGCTACATCATTAATATAATATCAATAAGTAGTTTTTATAATTTGCAAACATTAACCATTCAGAATTGAATAAGAATTTAAATCCAGAAATGTGAGCTATGCAAATGTAGAAATAAGGGTAAAAATGTCCACAAACGTTACCCGGATGTAAACTTAATCATATAAAGTCATCAATATCAAACTAGTACAATTAGAACTAAACACATAATAACCCACTTAAGATGAAACAGAAATAACTAAATGTATACTCACAGATGATCTAAAACCTGCAAAAAGGGCGACACCTACAATCTGGGCTATCAGTAACAAGCTTACAATGATGGCATACTGAAAAACAGTATTACAGTTAGTTTATTTAAAACCTATTAAAATTTGATCAATTTTCTTATAAGTGTATGAGGTGAACTTCTGTTTATAAACATAGCATGTGCGTGATTAACTATATAGTTGTTTCCTAATTACAACCAAGTTATTTATCAGGATATAAATTAAGTCCAAAAGTATTAATACATTTTTCAAGTCCAAGCGACAATAGAAAATTTTTATTTATAGATTTTTTGGAAGGCAACGATGACATTGTACAACTGGTACTACTTTGTTGTTCACAAGGAACTATCTGCATATGAAGTTTGATCAAAATATTGAACTTGTTATGTTTCAATTTTCATTCTTTCCATTACAACAACATTTATATTTAAAATATATGCATGATTGACAAGCTTCCTGTATAAGTTGAATGAAATTCAATTGAGTTTAAATTTTGGTGTTTAGTGCATAGTAATTTATATGGAAACTGTTTCAACTTTTAACCAATCTGTACTTCATCCAAAGCCTTTCTATTAAGGTTTCATTTTAAGTAGACAAGAAACTGTACACGATTTCAGAAACACTTGTCCCCTTTGTGTCTCCATTGCAACAGCTGAATCAAATGCATTTTTTCTGAACTACTTTTATTGTATGAAAGAATCTTTTCAGTTAAGAAGATATGTGTAATAGGAGTTATCGAGATAATACCAATATATTACAGATAAAATTCCTGAAAGGTTGGTTAAGTTTAAATGTTTGTGTTTCGTTCAACCTCAGTTACCATGGAAGTGTTGTCCCTTTTAAACCTGATCTACTTATTATCAATAATGATACAAATGCGTTTGAGTATATGCTCCAGACAAAGTCGCAACTGTATGCTCTACCTTCGGGGACAAAAAACATCCTCCTAAATATGTTTGGCTGACTTACATGTGATGGCAGTTACATCATCACTTAGTGCTGGTTTTCAGTCTTTAAGAGTTTATCTTGATTTTTCCCCACTGTTTACATTGTTAAGTGGCAGTTTACATAATATAACATGGAATGTCTACATAATCAACTGAAGGAATGTATTTCCACAAATACGGCCTACTCGCATGACAAATTTTTCTACCACTATTACTAAATGTATACTTCACGTCATTAATTCTATAAAAGATAATGGGAGTATACGCCCAATTTCGGAGCTGTTTACGTTTTTTGTTCAGTCAATATTTTCCGATTTGACAAACTTTTTGTTATTAGTTCTTTCTAAAGCTTTCACAAGTCAGTTTGTCTCTGTTCGTTATATGCTGCGAATTAAGTACATCAATACATTTTCTATTCAATGTGTAACATTAATTCGTTACGTAGATTTTGAAGTTTTTTTACAGAAACGATCTGCACAATAGGATGAATCGGTTTGGATCGATTTATGCTCTACAAAAAAAACGCGAACTGCCGGAGACCTTCCCAAATTGTCTATATCAAAAAATCTAACCAGTAATTGAAATCAATCATTAAAATTCAATTAATCAAAAAAGAATTTCGTCTTTACTAAATGGGACCGATAATCCTTGAAAGTTTGAGCTCTTAATAGTGTGTAGTTTTTGTATAAAAACGGTTTCACTGTAATCTGCGACGGACAAAATTTGGCCGAAGTTAAAGTATAACTTTAAATTATTGATTGAATCAATAGAGGACTATGCCAGAAAATGGGCAAGCAAGAGGACCAGGACGTTGATACCTTGTCCGAGTGGGTAAAGGCCTTGAGGTCATTGATTCAAATAAGAATAAGTCGTTTAAGAAGGTCTATGAATACTAAAGCATCATCAATCTTCAGAAATCTTGATGCTCTTAAAACTTTGTCCGACATTCATGACAAATATGTTGTTGTGCCAGCAGATAAGGCGCCTAACAACATTATTTATATCTGCAAAAAACATTACATAGAGTGTTTGATCAATGAGTTACGCATCGACAGTTCACTTGGCAATCCTATATACACATTCACTCCTTTGGTCGAAGATTGTGATCTCCCCTTATTGTATTGGATACCAAAACTTCACAAAAATCCATACAAACAGCGTTTCATAGCAGGATCGTCTAAGTGTACTACCAAAACACAATCGCAACTCCTTCAGGAGTGGAATAAATGAAATGTGGATATTAAAAAATTCAAAAGACCTGTTAGACATCTTGAGGTCTGGAACTCTTTCCAATTGTAACAGCATTAAAACATTTGATTTTGCGACACTCTATACGGCCATCCCTCATATCCAGCTTAAAACAAGGCTTCAAGATCTTATAAAATGCTGCTTTTTCAAGACAAACGGAAAGAGACGATACAAATACCTAGTACTAGTAATTAGTCATGACAACTTACTTCGTCATCAATGACTCTAAATATAATACTAAAAAAACTAAAGACTAAATCTGTAATATGTTAGATTTTCTGATTGACAACATATGTGTCATGTTTGGAGGACAGGGTTTTCAACAGACTATTGGTATTCCAATGGGTACTAATTTTGCTCCTCTCCTCGCCGACCTGCTTTGTGCTCTTATGAGGCTGAGTTCCTAGAAGGTCTGCTGATGAAGAAAGAAAAGACACTGGCCCAGACCTTTAATTTAACACTCCGCTATTGATGATGTTTTGTCCCTCAACAATGATAAATTTGGTGACTATTTACATTCAATTTACCCTAGCGAGCTTGAAATTAAAGACACCACCAATACACTAAGGTCAGCCTCTTACTTAGACCTATTTCTAGAAATTGACTCAGGAAAACTACAAACTAGACTCTACCACAAACGTGATGACTTTATCTTTCCAATTGTCAACTTCCCGTTCATCGACAGCAACATTCCAGCAGCTACAGCGTATGGTGTGTAAATTTCACAACTTATACGTTATTCTAGATCCTGCGATCGGTATTCCGATTTCTAGACCGATCACTGCTGTTGACTGCTAAACTACTCAAACAAGGGTTTGTTGCACCTAGCCTGATGTTATCTCTCCAGGTGTTCTATGGTCGTCACCATGACTTAATTGATCGTTGTCGGAATTCAGTGTTTCAAATACGATCTGACATAGGTAGTGATTCCCATTCCTGGATTTGATTTCTCCATAGACATGACAATGAGTAACTCGACGGGTGTCTAATTAGAGGCAGGCACTGCTTACTCGTCCAGAGCACATGAGTGCACCAATGGTCTTTATTGGGTTCGGGTTACTCTCTTTCTGTTTTTGTGTTGTGTTTGTCTATATCCGGATTCGTAACTGTCCCTTGACTTTTGCCTCTTGTTGTTCGGTCGGTTTTCTTTGCTATTTTTCTTAATACATTATTTACCCGCGGGTAAGTAATAACAGTATACTCACCAGAACTAAAAGTACTCTGTTGGAACAGCATGCTCCACAACAACCGAGGGCGCCGACGATAAAGATAAAGAATCCAACTATGATGAGTAACAGGGACAGGGAACTTGTCAGCTGGTAAATGTCTATTCCGCCAACTACTTCAACCTTCAGCTCTTTTAGGGCTTCTTTTATCTTGTCTTGAAAAATATCCGTTCCGAACCGGAAAACTAGACCGGCAATTCCGATTCCCAAACCTAGCAGCTGCAAATATAAATTATAAGGTGCGTTTTAACAATCATGCGTAGCGTAAAAACTAAACAATAATATAAAAACCAACTTGCACGAATTCAATTTACAAAAAAATTGATCGATTATTTTATACAAGCGCGTGTCCAACTTTAAGCTCTTTTATACGTCTGCTCTAAAAGAGCGCGAAACTGTGTCAATAGTGATAATGTATCGGACTAAAATGACCAAGGCTTGTCAGATTGATGTTGGTAAAATAATTATATTCCGCCAACTGTCATAATTAAGATCTTTAAACGGCGAAAATGATGAAACCAAAAGAATTACCTTCAAATTGTTATATGCATGTAAAGTGTCTTCATTTTCTAAACGGAAACAACAAATATATACATATGAGCGGTAAGTATTTCACAAATGAAAGATTCATTAATAAATGTCGTGTTTTTACAAGATACTACTTTATTTTTTCATCATTAATGTACCTATGACAACTTAACACCTATACAATGCTTCCACATGTTAAGCTGAAATAGTAATCTCTAACTTATTACTATAAAAAACAAAAATCTAGAAGAATAAGTAAGCGATGTAAGGTTCGCTTGTGGTTCTTAAAAATGCGAGAAATAGTTATAAAAAGGTTAAAAAGTGTACAGTTAATGTCGCATATGTATTTAAGTATTGGGGACTTGAAAACTGTAATTTATTTGAAATATCCATTTATAACCCCCAATTATTTACAGACTATAATGCTTAATCTCCGTCAGAATATGTATTTGTTAAGGTAGATCTCACGTGTAAGGTCTGTTTTTTGTGATCTTGGATGTAATTTATCGGAGTCAATAATATTCTGATTTTTATATTTTGACGTTAATTATTATCCAACTTGAGACGTAAAATTTACTTTTGATTTCTTACAATTCTGTACGTTTTCCCAACAACAGAACTACATAGAAATCTCTAAAGCTTTGTTTTGATAAAACTGCACCAGTATGGCAAATCTGATCAGCTATTTTAAACAGTTGATGTGTTTCAATGACTTAATGTGTTTGAATTCGTTGTGCAATGTTATGTTGCCATGTGTCCTAAGCCAGCGATCAATATTCGATAAAACGCCCAAAGTTTACACAAACGATAACAATATATGAATCAATAATATTACATTACATTGTATCATACTGGCAACGACAATGAAGTTTGTGAATTCGAGGAAATGTTATATTCATTGTAATGCATTTCAAGTTTTTTTTATCCTGCAATCGTTACATCTGTGGTACACCAAAGGTAGCCTAATAGTCTCCTGGTACCCATGTCCTCGCTTCTTACGATATTTAGTATTCTGTTCTGGTTTACGACATGAGGTCATGCTATCACTAGAATACGCGCAAAAATTTCAAGTCAGAAATCGGCTAGAAGTGCAGTTTTTCGTGAATTTCATTAATATAAAATGTATTTTACGGTTGCATGATAAAAACAATATTCGTACATTGTCAAAAAATATCAAATTTAATTGTACAACCCACAAAACAGACAAGAAATGCTCGGGAGAGCAGCGCATTTCTACCTGTTTATAAGTTTTGTACAAATAAATTATATATTTTCTGACAATTGACGGAATATTTAATCCAATGGGTAAATAGTGATAAAAGATATGGAAACAGGTAAGGAAATTTAAAATAAATGTTACTGCCTGGGGTCCAGGTGAACAGGTGTTTTATTAGACCCAAGTCCCACAAACCACTAGACCAAGAACAACAGTTATCTGGGTCACAAATCTTTAAACTTAATTATTTACACAGTGTAATGTATAACAATTTAAAAATGTTTAATACAAAAAATTAAGCAATTTAACATAGTTTGGGTTATACCGTCATATCTAGTTTCTTTATATACATTTCTAAAATGAAACCGTAAATGAAACGTGATCTCTCATGCTTAGCTGCTTCGTGTAGATGTTGGATGGTGTGTATTTCACTTCCTGTTGATGTTGGACGGTGTGTATTTCACCTCCCCAAATGGTTTAAACATTAACCAATCAAACACCATCAATAATTCATGCAGGATTTAATACCTGTCGTATAAAATCTATTTTTATAACGTCCTGAGAGTATCAATGTTAATATCATCCTTATCTATAATGCTTCCATTAAAGTCAACGACTATTGACAAAATCGATTTCCTTGTAAAAAAGACAACTTAATAAAATCGTGACATGTTTTTACATCTTCTACCAGCAGAACATAGATTAATTGAGATATGAATAATTCAGAGGTAGTTGTTTTCATGTTATTAAGATTTTAAGTCCAATTAGAAATAGATTAAAATATTTCAACTCTTAACATGCACATATACAGGTTAATCTGCATCAGGTAATGTTTATTTACTAAACATCCACATACTCATTCACCAAATTATCAGATGAATGTCATTTTCTTAATATATAACAAGAAAATAAATATATGGTATATTATTTAATTTTTCTCCTGAAATTCAGGCTGAATTTTATCTCCAAGTGTCAGGAACAGTACATCAATTTTACGATGAATATCATTATATTATGAAATGTTTTTTTGCAGACCACATTTATTCAAATTAAAAAAGTTCATGAGATGTACAGAAAAATCAAATTAGATAAAAAAAACTCCCATTTATTAGAAAAGTTAATACGCAGCTTGTTCCCTAAGCATCTATGGGGACCACTTTAGTTATGGTTTATGGGGTCCTGTATTCGAATTTTCGGCTTAGTAATATGTTAAAGAATATTCCAATTACTGAAATAAAGGATCAAGTTTCAAATGAACGAGAACCATTATCCAGGAATGGCAAAAATGTTAATTGTCAAAATTCAATAAAAAAAGAACCGACATACCAACAAGAGCCGAACATCTTAAACACTTACAATAAAGAATCAGACAAACCCTAAACCGAAAATAGAAAGTGATTATCCGTGACCTTCATTGTAAGTAACAAATTTTGAAAAAACTTGTATGAATCGGACGAAATATATTAATTATTAGACGCAAAATGCCGACGGACAAGGTTACGTCGTATACAACTGACCAACTGACAGGATTACTTCAAGACGAGTTTGTCGTATTATAATGGCTTAAAATTACAAAAACATTACTAAATATAGTCTGATTTATGAAGTGTTTAATCTTGAAAGTACATTGAAAAATGGACGACAACGAGGCAGGACTAAGGCAACTGGACAACACATTTAGGCGCAAATAAAATTAAACATAACTATAGATTCACATAAGAATTGTAGGTTTTTTTGTAACATCGTTTTGTTTAATGCCAATGTATCCAGAAAGTAATGTATGATAAGGAAGTCGTGCAGTATAAACATCGCACCAGAAAGTGGGCGTGGCGAAATGTTACCAAAATCCCCAATATTTAGAATCCGTCCTCGGTCATATAGATGGTTATTGTCAATAATTAGTCGATTTTCTTTTGTGAAAAAATATATATTCAATAAGATGTCATGTTTTATGTTTGTTTGTCATATATCTTGTAAATCTATGGTACAACTGAATTAAATAACATTAATGTGTTGTATTTCATTCTAAGTGGGTTAACAATAAGTAAAAGTACAGACATATCAAACATAATCGATAGACAATATATACATAACAGTTAATATATCTAATTATACTACATGTAAAGAATCGTTCACTTAAATAATATATATATATCTTCTATTTAACACCACGATCAATTATGAAATACACACTTTAATTACATCCTGGTTTAGTAAAGAAATACTCGTGAATTTTTAATTTTATAAAAAGTCTTCTTTAATTTCTAGGTACAAGACACTTTTTATTTAATACTATCTTGAGATACCCTTGATTTCTGAATATCTGTAACGCGACACGCCATTTCTTACAATCAACATGAGTCGTTTGTCTGGTTGTTGTTCGTTTCGTCTAAATGGGAACAGGTCAGGATCATGGCTGTAATTCCTTCATTTTTGGTTGTTGGTTCCCAAGTCTGCCGGCTTCTTGGACTTAGTGGATTGTTTTTGACAGTTTCCTTTGTGTTCGGTTTTTTTGGTTTTACCTTCACTTATTTGGGAATTTGTACACTATAACCAACACAGTGGAGTTTTAGAATAATAAACTACAAGCCCATTACTTTTGTGTAAGTAACCCAGACGACACATCATAGCAAGGAAAACCCATCAACTAAACGAAGCCATTAGCCTTTTGATCGGGTAACCTTAGTTAAATCTGACGGCCTTTGGGAGAGTAAAATGGTACCTTTGGCGAACCACGTGACTCTTCAAACATTATAATATATTACTCAGCTCCTCGTGTACAGCGTGGGAGTTTAATTCTGACCACACCCGGATGTTAACTTTTCTTTAAAGTAACGATGACATTTCTTTTTTCACAGTCAGAGTACTGTGTAATTGATCAATCCTTCAATTAAACATTCTCATTGATTTAATTGGTCAACCAGAGATTTTTCCATTCTACAAACGAAACTTTACAGACAGAAACTAAGAAAAACTATTAAATTCCTGGTCGACTTTAGAACTGTTATCAGTAGTAAAAGTTTATCATGTTAGGTCGAAATTACTTTCCCAATACTTCCTTTTACAAACAAAGATAACCGCTCTTGTTACCAAAACTTTAGATATGTGTGTATATAGGATTTATCCCAAAATAAGAACACCCACTTCTAAGCCTAAACCCTACATAAAAACACCCAATTCTCAATCCAAAACCCTCTATAAAGACACCCACTTCTAAAGCCAAAACTCTTTATAAAGACACCCACTTATCCTAAGCGAACGTGATTTATCAGTATGTGTAAAACCAGTATCAACAAAACAACAACAAAAAAAAGTCAATGAAAAAACAAAACAGACGATTTCAGGTACTTTTATCAAAATTTTGTAAGGCCATTATTTAAAAAAATATTATACAAACTAGTGTGTTTCTCGAACCGGCCTGATTTGAGTTTTTGATACATAAATTATTACTGCCCCCGAGTCACTATAACTTATCCCATCGTGTTAGTCTTGTTGTATATTACAATGACACCAGGGAAGTTTTATGCATTATGGCGCCATTTTCAACTTCATTTATATTTTGTTCTAATGTAAACAGCACATACATAATTAAAACATTCTATAATTGTATTATGAGGCGTATTCAATTTCCACTATTTTACAACGAAGGCACTCGACCATAACATGTGTTTTAAATTTCTTGTAATTAATTTTAACTTCCTCTTAAGGTAAAAAAACAGTTTCGTTTCTGTTTAATAATTGTGTCCTCTTTAAAAAAATATATTTACAATAAAAACCTGTTTCCAGTCAACATGTTAATAGCTACAGCAGCTGTTGATGTTGACGTCTATTACAACTAGGACCGGTATAACAAGGACAGTACAGTTTTGTACCAAATAACGAAAGTGAAACAGATAAAATAACATAATGTACAAGTCATTGGCACAATACATATTTTGTAAAAAGGAAAATGTTTTTTATACATTTTTTAAAAGAATAAAATGTATTATAACAAAATATTTTTTTGCGTTGACATACTTACCAGAAATATAGTATTAACGACCACCAACACCACCTTGGCAAAAGATGCTCCACATCCAAGAGACATTGTTACAGTCCTTCAGAACTGAAATAATTATAAAATGATCCTCTTATAAACGATGTCCAACACGGAATGATGTAGTTTCAGGTAAACACACACACCTATTTTTACCTGTGTCTAACGTAGAAATGGTCATATGATTGTTTAGTAATGGAAAACATTCATGACGTCATCACACAGATGAACCGATAAGATTGCTAATGTATACTATCGTAATTTTAATTATAAGAAATTCTAAATTTAGAAGCTATAATTGATGAATAGTTTGTTAGCTTCAATTTCAAGTAAATATCCGGGTCACTTTATCATAAAATACTAACCGGATAGTTACTTAATTAAAAACAGAAAGTATATGTTATATAATAATTAATGTGTATGTGGTCTTTGTTGACAGCTGAAAAATATGTTACAGAGGAATGTTTATGGGACCAGCACTGAAAGTGGCGGTCGCTGATATTGATTAGTTTTTACGTTCGTGCGTAAAGAATCGTGTCCAGGCTATTACTTTTTTCTTCTTTTGAGGTAGGCTTTTGTCATTTAGATTGGGGTAGATCATTTCAAGTCGACGTATCACATTATTGCCTTTTGAACTAATAACTCGTGTCCGGGCTCAAAGCCATAGTCAGAGGATACGTGCAATCAAATTTGACAAAAAACTGACTTTAGAAAAAAGAGATAAAATTGCATGACTTAACGTCAAAATAGTCTGTAGCTTCGCCCACCCCTGAACCCCCAACCAAGGCACTTTCATGGATACGCCGGGGAGCTTTAATGGTCTCCTTCGCTGTATGAAGTGCACCCCCTTTTTTGAAATCCTGCCAACAGCCCTATAGCTTTAACTTTTTTCTCTTTGGTTGGTGATAATAGATTTGTTTACAGTATTTTAACGTTAATGTTAAAACATTTTTTGATTAATTTTATAATCACAAACTTAACAGAGGGACCCCCCACAGACTGATACCATATCATTGATATCTACTTTAATTCTAGCTCAGTTGGCTCTCGGCTTCAAGAGCCATCTCCCGAGTCCACTGAGTACGTCAAAAATTGTATTTCTGCAGCGTTTCCTCTGTCCAAAATTGGCTTCTTTTGCTGTTGATATACATTAAAACTTAACGAGATTGGTCCTCTGTAAACAGGTTATTAGGACCAGAAGTCAGTTATATAACTAGTCCACTATTGGATGTAAGAGCATTCCTCAACGACCGGTCCATTTCAAAATGCCACATAGCTTGATAATCCCAACAAAATTGCTATTAGTTACTTAATGTGTGTCAAAATGCAAAAGAAAACATTTCATTGTCTAACACATGGCGCACGACAACCAATCTAATCTCGAGTATTGACCAGGATTAAGACTAATAGGTTCTTTCATACGTTTCTGGGAAAGACCGGTTGATCTTTCACGAGTGATAGAAATTTTATGTCTTTTAGCGAGTGGAGCGCAGCGGAACGAGCCAAAAGACATAAAAAATTCTATCACGAATGAAAGATCACACGGACTTTCCCAAAAACGCATGAAAGTACCTCTTTCTTCCGTAAACCAACAACTTTCACATCGCTATAATCTATAGACTCTCAATTGTTTTAGACTCCATTGTCTCTGACATCCAATCAGAACGCCGGAAACAAGAACGTCAAACAAGAGCGTTGTTATGCTTCCAGAAATCGGCCATTTACGGAAGAATGGTTGATTCCTTCATTTGTTCACTACTCCCATTATCCTGGACCGTCTAACGTGTGCAGCAAGTCTATCACATCATGAGGATTCCTGGACTACATTTGTATAGAACAGAATAGAATTTGTTTATTAGCCAATCATGAGCCCATTAAGGGCAAAATGACAATACATAACAGCATTATGATGTAAACGTGTATACACATATATTGCAAGTACAATTGAATGAGCAAGAAAAAAAAGACAATAACTATAATGATGTCATCGGGATAACTTGTAACTTGTTTTGCTGGAGAGCTTAATACTTAGAGCACTGCTATAATTGTGATGTTACCCCCCCCCTTTTTTTTATTCAACGAAGATACATCAAAACTTAAGTATAAATGAAGAATTAATATTACAATATATGTTATTTTCAGTATATCAACAACATAGGTCGCAGATCTATTACCCTTTGCCCGCCTACGGTTTTAAAAATATTTAGAACACAGACAAGGTGGAGAAAACGCTTAACTTCCGAATTTCCGTGCCTCGGTTTTTTACAGATGATAATCTATAACGGGTTTACAGATTTTGTTTAAACTTTGCACTGTTGTTACGTACTATAAAATAAAGATCGATTTAGATCAGTTCAATATTTTTTTGTCATTAGTTGGTGGTTTTCAAATGATAACTTGAAAAAGCATCAACATATTTTGTTTAAACTTTTCACAACTGTAAGTACTATAAAATAAAGATGAAATTTAATATTCAACACGATCCAATTTGTAGATTTGAGTTAGGCCAATTCAATTTGTGTGGGTCAAATAATAACTTTGTAACAGGGTGGTTTCATTAATAACTAACCAATCTAAGGTTCGAAGTTTTATTACTCGTTAGAATAATAGACTCTGAAATAACAATAAAATACAATCAGATTTAACAATATCATTATCACAGACAATATTAACATAAGGTATAATGTACTTTATATATAAATAGCGACATGTATAAATCGAACACACCAATATCAACGATATGCGTTTTAAATTGAAATCTTGCTCAGTGTACCTTAATTGTAATAAAGCAATAATATTAAAACCAATCTTCGTGTTTCATTGTTAAAACACTAATGAAACTTTTCTGTATTTTAACTATAACGCTTTGTGCTGTCATTACTTAAATAATCTTTTAAAATTGCACAAAAAACAGGGGAGATAATCATAATGAACTTTACATGATCTCCCGAACAAAACTGAATAGATAATATAAAAATATAACAAAATAAAAATAAGGGCTTACCACTTGTGGAGTGAGTCCACGAGTAAAATAATATTGGAACTCTTTAGCACAGGAATGCGTACAAGATCCTGCAACCAAAATGCCCATAATAAATATATATGTCATATAGTACAAGTGCGACAATAACTTGTTTACTTGTTCACTCAATTATACAATGTAATGCATTCAATTATACAATGCAATGCATACTTAAGTATGGAAAACGTTATTTTCGTAGATTACAAGTTATAATAATCAAGTAACGATCAACATACATGTATTATATTATGAAAAATACAATTTACGCAGTATTTCAAAATTACAAACTATCCGCTTTAACATATCAGCTTCCTCTCGATAATTTCATTCACAATGTTATAAAACACATTCATGCAAGAGGATAATAACATTTTGCTTAGAAAAAGAACGTTTCACCAAAATTGTTATTTTACATTAGATATGTTAAAAGAAGTAAAACTTACAGAAACTGTCCGTTATTAAATGTCCAAGTGGAAACAGTCAAAATCATATTCTTTCAAATGTGTCTAAAGTGTAAATGTATTTCAGCTAAGACATCAAAGTTGTTCAGAGCATTATTAACTACGTCTAAGCTCGACAATGGCTATTTTCCGTCTACCGTGGTAAGAACAAAGAGATCACAAAAAGAGCGCCAAATAAACCGTGACCAATCAAAATACAATAAAGGGAAATCCTTTGTTCAATTAAAAATAACTCTTCCAATTCAAAAATATAACCGCTTCAAAGTAGTTTTTGAAAATAATTTTATTGACTCTTAATTTTAGCACATTTTTACATAAATTTCAAACATAATTAGAAAATCAAATAACTGTAAAAAAATGACTCTGCTACATCCTCCCCTCCGTTGAAAAAAATGACTTCCACGTCATTCAGTCTTCTTCCCCCTCAACAAGAATGGCGTCCTCGACATGAAAATTACTGATCAGGAGTTCTTCATGATTTCTAGAATGGTCCTAGATAGAGCAAACTCCAGACCTTCGAATCGACCTTTGGCTGCTTGTTCCTCTAACCAGTTTAACTTCTGTCGCCATTCGGGAATTACACATGCTTGTTTGGATGTAGTCACATAATCCCGAAGATACGCAGGTGGTCGGCGTTCTCTCTGTGGTCTTGTAACTGGCGTATCTGATAAAGGTCGAGGTGGTGTTGGCAAAATTCTTCTCCTTCTCTGTCTTGTTTGTTGCGATGTTGGTGAAACTGTGGGATCATCTGCCGCTGCTCCTTGCGACGTGTTCGAGAGCACACTGCCAGTACCATCTGTAACTGCTGAAGTGTCGTCTTCAGTCTCGGGGCCAGTTGCTTCAGCGTTCACAACGTCACTTACAGGGGTTAGTTCTCCAGCATCATTCTCAACTGAAGGAAGAGCGTCCTCTCCTAAACCATAGCCCTGTCCTCCCTCAGCGCCAGCATGGTCGTCACCAGTAACGATGAGGGTCCCTTGTGCCTGATCCACTTCCACCTCTGTAGCATCATCCTCAATGTTGCTATGTGGGGTCCTAACTGGCACATATACAAAATAATCCTGCTCCGATTCCTCGTCTGAACCTGTGTCATCATCCTGGTTGATACTGTCAGACTTCGTCGGGGTTCTCCTTGCAGGCTGTTTTGGTTCAGTCCTGACTACAGGGGCAGGAATTTTCTTCTTTTCCACATCTCTTCTCGGCAGACAGTCAATGGGGAGAAGAAGGTTCCTATGCAGCGTCCTCTTCTTCCCCTCTCCATTCTCTTTCTGAACCACATACACTGGGATGTCACTGTTAGGCTGCTTAACAACCAAGTATGGGTCCTCCTCCCACTTATCAGCTAACTTGTGCTTCCCGTCGAAGGCTACTATCTTCACGAGTACTCTATCGCCGGGTTGCAAAATGGCTCCTCTTACTTTCTTATCATAACCAGATTTCTGTTTGTCTTGAGCTGTTCGTGCTGCTCTTGATGCTAAGTCGTAAGCCTTCTGAAGTCGTTCCTTCATATTCTCAACGTACTTTGTGGTAGGTTGCTTCTTGATATCTGTCTCCAAACCAAAAGCGATGTCTGCTGGTAATCTGGGATGTCTACCGAACATCAAGAAGTACGGAGAATAACCTGTTGTCGTCTGGCGAGTACAGTTGTAAGCATGGACGAGTCCAGCAATGTGCGACTTCCAGTCCTTTTTCTGTGTTGTCTCCAAGGTCCCTAGCATATCCAATAGCGTTCTGTTGAAACGTTCTGGCATGCCATTACCCATAGGGTGATACGGAGTGGTCCTTGACTTCTCCATTCCGGTAATGTTGCACAACTCTTTTATGATGTTAGATCCGAAGTTCGCTCCCTGGTCAGAATGGATCCTCTGTGGTAAACCATAGTTGACAACAAAGTGGTTAAAGAAGGCTTCTGCTGTTGTCCTTGCAGTTTGGTTCTTCGTTGGAACAGCTAATGCATATCTAGTGAAATGGTCCGTTATCACTAGGATATTTTCGTAGCCACCTTTTGATCTTTCAAGTGTTAAATAGTCCATACATACTAATTCCAACGGTTGTGATGTTTCAATGTTGAAAAGTGGTGCTTTCTCTGCTGGTTTCTTGCGTCGAATGCATCTATTGCACTGGCTTATCCATTGTTCGACATCTCTGGTCATGCCATACCACACAAAGCGATCTCGGATGAGTGATAGTGTCTTGTCTCGGCCCTGGTGTCCCATGTCATCATGAAGGGAATTCAAAACAGTAGACACGCAAGATTCTGGAAGGACAAGCTGGTTTACTGGTTCCTGGTCAATGGTGATCTGCCTGTAGAGTATTCCATTTATTAACTTGAACTTCTCATAGTTGGTAATAAACCAGGTGTTCTGCGGAGATTTTTCAATGTCACCTCGGGTCGGCTTCCGGTGTTCTTGGACCCAATATATCCATTCTTTGATTTCACTGTCATTCTTCTGGGATGTTCTGACATTTACTAAAGGCAGGACTGGCATGGTCGGTTCATCAGCAACTTGAGTTGACATCGTCAGACTTTGTACCAAGGGTTGAGCAAACTGTAGGTTACAAATAGCTTTCACAGACTCAGAGCACAGGTTGGTAACGGTAGGTTTTTTTCCTAATAATCCTGGAAGTCTTGAGAGTCCATCTGCGTCAGCATTGCTAACACCCGGTCTGTAGAAAATGTTGAAGTCATATGATGCCAAGGCAGCAATCCACCTATGACCAGTTGCGTCCAATTTGGCTGAGGTCAAAACATAAGTCAACGGGTTGTTATCTGTCATCACAGTAAATCTGTTTCCATACAAATAGTCATGGTACTTCTCAGTAACTGCCCACTTCAAAGCTAAGAACTCTAACTTGTGCACTGGGTAGTTCTTTTCGGCTTTACTAAGTCCACGACTGGCATATCCAATTACTCGTTTTTGGTTGTCTTGTTCTTGGTATAACACAGCATCGAAGCATCAGTGTGCAATTCAAATGGCTTATTGTACTGCGGAAATCCTAATATGGGTGGCTTTTGTAGCTGTGACTTCAAATTCTGAAATGCAGCCTCTTGTTGGTCACCCCATATCCATTTCGATGATGAAACTGATTTGGCTTTATTTCGCTTCGACTTCCGTGGAGCTGGCATTAAATCGGTTAAGGGCCTGGCTATTTTGGCGAAGTCTTTGACGAATTTCCTGTAGTATCCTACAAAGCCGAGAAACTGTCTGACCTCTTCTGGTGATGTTGGTTGTGGCCAATTCTTAACTTTCTCCAACTTTGCAGGGTCTGGCTCAATACCATTCTTGGAAACGATGTGGCCGATGTATTTGACTTTTTCTTGGAAAAAGGCACACTTCTTCGGTGACAACTTCAAGCCACTTTCTCGTAGTCGTTGCAGTACTCTTTCTAAACGATGCAAATGCTCTTCATAACTGTTTGAAAAAATAATGAGATCGTCTAGGTAGATGAAGCAGATATTCAAGTGCAGGTCACCTAAAATTTCTTCCATCAACCTCTGGTAGGTAGCTGGGCTGTTTACAAGTCCGAAAGGAAGTCTGTTGAACTCATAAAATCCTAAGGGGCCTACAGTGAATGCTGTTCTTTCTTTATGAGTTTCCTCTAGCTCCACCTGATGATATCCACTCTTCATATCGAGTACGGTAAAGAAGCTATTTCCTCCTAAGGCATCTAAGATTTCCTCACTCCTGGGTAAAGCGTAGGAGTCTTTAATAGTCTTGCTGTTCAAGGATCTGTAGTCAATACACATCCGAAGTTTCCCATCTTTCTTGCGGCACAGTACAACGTTCGATGACCATGGAGAGTGCGAACGACGTATAATTCCAGCAGTAAGTAACTGTTGAAGATGGCTGCGAACTTCTTCAAACATGGATGGAGGAATACGTCGGTGTCTCTGTTTAAATGGCACATCATCTGTTAAGTCAATCCTATGACGCACAGCATCAGTATGTCCAATATCTGTGTCGGATGTGCTGAATACATCTTTAAACTGTCGTAGCAACTGTTTTCCTTTCTCCAGTTGTTCATCTGTAAGGGATTCAGATGGCAGGTTGACTTCATCTAATACATCATGGATGCATTCATCTGTAGCGTCAATATCAGTAATAGCAACCGGTTGAAGTTCACATAGGATGGCATTAGGTGAAACGGCAACAGTTCTAGTAGTAACATTACTGATGTGTACTGGTATCAATCTGTTGTTTCTGTAATGATATGACACAAGGGAAGGTGCAACATCGAGATCCGATGGTATAGATGCTCTTTCGGTAGGCTGTAACATTCCACAGACAGGATGATATGGCATCTCATGATCCATGTAACCTTGTATGACAACATCTCTGTTTGGTGGTATATGAAATGTCTTGCCTTCTGCACACTTAATTATTGCCAGTCTGTTGTCTCGTCTCTTGAGTTCCTTTTCTCTCAGTAACAGGCATCTGAAAGTCATGTACCAGGGTGTAAAGAGATCTGCATCCTGAAGAAATCTTGTACCAAAACGCTGTTTCAAGTCATCCATGGCGTTTCTCAGGACGTTAGTTCCAAGGAGCAGTGGTACACTTCTGTTGTAAGTACTATCAGGTACGATAAGTAGTACACAAAGTTGTGTGGTATCAGATGTTGCAGTACCAGGTAACTGTAGTTCAGCTGTGATGTATCCACTGTATGGCATTTCCTGTCCATCAGCACATTCAACATGAAGGATCCGGTCTAGAGTTTGAATATCATGGTCAGCAAGATACTGTCGATGAAAGGATTCACTAACTGTACTGACTGTAGAACCGGTGTCTAGTAGTGCTGAAACTGTAATACCATTTATCTTCACAGTCACCTCATTTGGGCTGCCACAAAGTCCAAGTGTGTCTCTGGATTGATATTGTTGTTGGTAGGCATAAGTCCTGTCTTCCATATTCATCTGTTGAAAAGTATAGGCCTGCCTGGAGTGATCCAATCTCACCCGACATCCGATGGCAATATGTCCAGGACGTCCACAGCGATAGCATATAATGGGCTGCTTACTATGTGTTGATGAAATAGGAGTCGGAGCAGGTAAAGTGTCCTGTTCAGCTGTCGTCGACTCATACCAGTATGGTTTTAATTTACGTCTCCTGTGTCGTCTGCGCTTCTTATATGAAATAGTTTGCTGATCCATCAATGGAGTGTCAAAAGTGCAAGTATCCATTGTGAAAGATAGCTGAAAGATACAAAAACATGCCTAGTACAAAAATTTAACTCACCTTTGGGGTTTTGTTGTCTGGAAGGCACTACAAGAAAAGTAAAAGGCCTACAAAAGAAACAAATATCTGCAAAAAATAGGTATCTGCTGGTTCTATAATGAAAAAGGATATGTTAGCTAATAATTAAGACATAACGTTTTGTAAATTTTTATTTTAAATAAACTTAAATGGTATGTAAATGATAGACTTAAATAATGTGTTACGTAATAAGCCTGAGTACAAATGTCTCAGATTTTAGTATAAACTAAAGCATGCTAAATCAAGTATCAGCTCATATAAAAACAAATTAAGTCCAATTAATCTGTCATGCACAATCAAATCAACATACGGTAATGAATGAATATACCGCACAATGTACAGCTAAATGTTCAATGTACTAAGTATAAGTACCTAATATACCAGTAAGTAAAGTAAGTATGTAAGGCTTAATGTGAAATCTATCGTCAAATCTAATGGCTAGTAGCCATGTTATCTAAGTCCAGTCTGTGATAAAAAAAAATGTAATAATTTCCTTTAAAAAAAATATAATAAGTTGCAAAGAACAAGTCAACTAGATACAAAGCAAGCAGAGAGCAGCAATACAAGCAAACAAGAACCTCTCACTGCAATCAAAGGACAAAGGAAAAGTAAACAACAGATGACAGCAATAGGTAACTAGATACCAGATATCCCTACGTGGGCGCCATTTGTAACAGGGTGGTTTCATTAATAACTAACCAATCTAAGGTTCGAAGTTTTATTACTCGTTAGAATAATAGACTCTGAAATAACAATAAAATACAATCAGATTTAACAATATCATTATCACAGACAATATTAACATAAGGTATAATGTACTTTATATATAAATAGCGACATGTATAAATCGAACACACCAATATCAACTATATGCGTTTTAAATTGAAATCTTGCTCAGTGTACCTTAATTGTAATAAAGCAATAATATTAAAACCAATCTTCGTGTTTCATTGTTAAAACACTAATGAAACTTTTCTGTATTTTAACTATAACGCTTTGTGCTGTCATTACTTAAATAATCTTTTAAAATTGCACAAAAAACAGGGGAGATAATCATAATGAACTTTACATGATCTCCCGAACAAAACTGAATAGATAATATAAAAATATAACAAAATAAAAATAAGGGCTTACCACTTGTGGAGTGAGTCCACGAGTAAAATAATATTGGAACTCTTTAGCACAGGAATGCGTACAAGATCCTGCAACCAAAATGCCCATAATAAATATATATGTCATATAGTACAAGTGCGACAATAACTTGTTTACTTGTTCACTCAATTATACAATGTAATGCATTCAATTATACAATGCAATGCATACTTAAGTATGGAAAACGTTATTTTCGTAGATTACAAGTTATAATAATCAAGTAACGATCAACATACATGTATTATATTATGAAAAATACAATTTACGCAGTATTTCAAAATTACAAACTATCCGCTTTAACATATCAGCTTCCTCTCGATAATTTCATTCACAATGTTATAAAACACATTCATGCAAGAGGATAATAACATTTTGCTTAGAAAAAGAACGTTTCACCAAAATTGTTATTTTACATTAGATATGTTAAAAGAAGTAAAACTTACAGAAACTGTCCGTTATTAAATGTCCAAGTGGAAACAGTCAAAATCATATTCTTTCAAATGTGTCTAAAGTGTAAATGTATTTCAGCTAAGACATCAAAGTTGTTCAGAGCATTATTAACTACGTCTAAGCTCGACAATGGCTATTTTCCGTCTACCGTGGTAAGAACAAAGAGATCACAAAAAGAGCGCCAAATAAACCGTGACCAATCAAAATACAATAAAGGGAAATCCTTTGTTCAATTAAAAATAACTCTTCCAATTCAAAAATATAACCGCTTCAAAGTAGTTTTTGAAAATAATTTTATTGACTCTTAATTTTAGCACATTTTTACATAAATTTCAAACATAATTAGAAAATCAAATAACTGTAAAAAAATGACTCTGCTACAACTTGAAAACGCACCAACAGATTTTGTTTCAACTTAACTCGAATAATTCTGCGCCCTCTATCGGCAATACCTCCCGAGTTAATGTAATGACCAGAGGGAGTGAAATATAACGGCTGGATTATTCGGGTTAGTTTCAACTTTGCACTGTTGTTAAGTATTATAGGATAAAGATCAGGTGCAATTTCACCACTATCCCATTTGATGTTTTTGAGTTGGGCCAATTAGAAATTATTTTTATAAGTCCAAGGTCAAGGTAAAAATGGAGGTGGACTTTTGTCATGGTCAGCTGTTTCTACAGGCTGAGATGTAATTCAGTCAAATGTGTTCATGAATATTAAAACAATGCCAGGGTATCATTTAATGTCCCATTAGCTATCGCATTTTTCTTTTTATTTATTTATTCTATCCACCAGATTATTTATTTATTCTTACTATTTATTCTTTATATCGCAACACAAGAATTTACGACAAACTAGACAATTTTAATTTCAAAATTATATAATTTCATCACTTATGCAGCAATGTTCCAACTTCTCCTGTATACGGTGTCTAAATTTGTCAAGTGACCCTTGTTGCAATTTTTTTTAGAAGTTCTGTATATTTTAACATGTGAAGTATAATGAAACTAACACAAACACAAAAAAACAATAACTGTTTTCAATAGATAAAACTATGCTCACTTAAGTAATCCATGTTTGAAATATCAAGGCGAAATTTTGCTGGGAGTTGACATTTTGAATTTAACGGTAAATAAAAATTATGCAATCAAGTTACCTTTAATGTCGGAACGAATACAGTTTGTCGTAATTGTAACAAATAAAAAATTCGTTTCGTTTAAAACATATCCATAAGATAGTGTCGGTATGTAATTGCAGTGAAGGTGTATCTCAAAATAAAGCTTCAAACATTACTTTCAACATCCTCGATATACTAAGGCAAGACAATTTTTGTCTTTATGTTTAGCGTACTTTGCATGGGTGTACGAATTTGTTTCATATCAAACTTAACTGAAACATTCCGCACGATTTTCTTGCGGAATTTGCGCACGGGAAAATGCGTTTAAAGATAAAACTCGCATTTGGTTAAAAACATAAAATATCAATAGAAAAATGTTGAAAATAAACATGAAATGAGAGGTTTTATTGATGGTTTTATTAACTAGTAGCGAGGTCTTCTGGTTTTTGCAGGTGCTGGGATCTGCTCTTTCAGCTATTTCTTGGTGATATACATTTATGACATTCTTGTCAATCTTTTAAGAAAAACGTCTCCTCTCTATCTCTCTTTCTTTCTTTCTTCCTTTCTTTCTTTGTTTCTTTGTTTGTTTTTTTGTTTGTTTGTTTCTTTTTTCTGATTTCCGGACGCAGTCAATAAATGACTATAACGTGTAGCTACAAAAGAAAAGAACACAAACAAATATATAAAATTGCGATGACACTAATATTTGCAGTGAACCTTTTTTTCAAAAATTATTATTAATATATTATATAATTTTAATAGAACTATTTACATGAGACCTATTAAGATGAGATGAGAAAAAGCAGATGCTGGGATCTGCTCTTTAAAGCTGTTTACTGTTGTACAAGACTGCTGATATTGGGAGCATATTCCTATACAATAATGTGCGGATATAATGAGAATTTGTAAGAGTATTGGTTAGTCTGTATGTGTTTGAAGTGATAGGGATGCTTGTTTCTGGTTCGGGTGTCTGATGGAATGAGTAGGTTTGATGGATAGATTGCAATTTGATGGTGAGTTATTTTATAAAATACTATTAGTCTTGTTTGTATGTGTCTGATTTGTGAAGACGGCCATTGAAGTTGTTCTAACATGTCTGCATGAAACTAAACTTGTGTTATAAAATCTATTGCATGTAAACCTTACCGCCCTGCGTTGGACCATTTCAATTTGATTTATTTATTTTTTTAATTGTGTCGGCCTCACTTGAACTATATTCGAGTTTTGGTCTTACTAACGACATATATGCTCGTTCTTTAATTTTTCTTGATGGTATTTTAAGGTTTTGTTTTAAGAAATTTAAATGTCTGTTTGCATTTGCTGTGATGTTATCTATGTGTTCGTTCCATTTAAGATATGACTGTATAACAGGTTTACTTTGGACATCATTCCTTAGATGTGGATTGTATTTTATGGTTTTGTATTTTGTTTGTATTTTGGCAGAGGTCAGAATAATTATTTTATTATTACCTTCACTGATAAAAATTTTATCTCGTGTAAAGACGATTGAAGAAAGTTTTCCCCATTTTATTTTTATTTTTATTTAATTTTTTAATGATGAATTGATACACGTATATCTATAATAGTGGTGTACTACCTTACTTTTATGAACACAGTGGTGTACTACCCACGTGACCTTACCCTTTTATGAACACACCAACTCACACGCAACAGTAATGGACTCGGGAATTTGACATACTGTAAAATCTTGTTTAAGCAAATTTTTTGTAAATTGTTTTAGTTTCTAATTTGTTGTTGTTGGTTGGTTTCTTTTACTTTGATTTGTGGATTGTCTTTTTGACAGTTTTCTGGGTATTCTGTTATAACCTTTATTTTGATGCACATGTGACCTACATGTAGACAGTTGCCTTGGTGTACGGTATTTTGTTATACCTTCGTCAGTAATTTGATATAACTCTCAATTCTCATGTGTATCAAAACGAAGATATTTTATTAAATTATTTCAAAATAACAAAAGGTCATATGTTCTTTGATCATTTTGGCGCGTGCGTCATTTGAGAAAATGAAACCGAAGTGGTAAACGTGATAAAGATAAAACGTCAATAGAGTTTGTCACGTCTAATTTTAAGTTAGATATTTTTTTTAATATAAGTATACTTCTTATCGGTTGCTTTCAATTTGTAAATTTAAATTGTGATAAGAAATTCACGTGCTATTGACTTGTCAACAACCAGGAAGTAAGAGCAAACAAATTTGTCTTACAATAGATCCTTCCGCATGGGTATTCACACAACTGACGCAATTGCTTCTGGGATCAAGCCAATTTTATGACCGAGCTAATTTATCTTGCATGGCCAGACTATTTATTTTTTGTATGATCAGGCAAGATTATTTGTTTTGGCAGAGGTCAGAATAATTTCAACATCTGCCTGCAGGGACCTCCGCCTTCCCCGAATCAAATGGTCGTCAATACAAGGTCTTATTTAATAGCATGCATAAGGTTCATCCATGTAAACTTCCAGTATAAAATGATGACAGGACTTAAATATGGCTTGTTAACGATTTGTGTTTATATTCGCCATGCAGGTATGCCACTCTTAGGTGCATTATTCTAGTTTGTGCCTCGTCACCATTAAAGAAAGGCGTTTCTTCCGTAAATATACTCGTGATAGAAATTTTTATGTCTTTTGAGCCAAAAGACATAAAAAGTTCTATCTCCACTCGCGAAAAGACATAAAATTTCTATCATTCGTGAAAGAAACCGGTCTTTCCCAAAAACATATGGAAGAACCCATTGTACTTAACCTGGCACTGTTATGGTTCTCGTAGTAACATCTAACTGGCCCTTGTTGCTGTATTTTTCATTTACGCAAGCTTCACTTTCAAATATAAAAATAACCACAGGTCACCATCAGTCTTCGATACAATTTGATTGGTTGTTTTAAACATTATGTTTTTGCAAACACTTTGCCTGTTTTGTTCCGTCTGAAATTTTAATTTGAATACAACTTAAATTAGTAGCCAAGAAAATGGGCAAAGCAAGAGGACCAGGAAGTTGATACCTTGTCGAAGTCGGTAAAGGCCTTGAGGTCATTGATTCAAATAAGAATAAGTCGTTTAAGAAGGTCTATGAGTGCTAAAGCATCATCAATCTTCAGAAATCTTGATGCACTTAAAACGTTGTCCGACAATAATAACATATATGTTGTTTTGCCAGCAGATAAGGCCCCTAACAACATCATTTTAATTTGCAAAAAACAAAAAACGTGTGTAATTAATGAGGCATGGACAGTTCACTTGGCAATCCTACTTACACATTCAAAAGAGGTGATTATTGAAAATCACAAATCGGTATTGGCATCCTTTGATCTCAAAATCAAAGTCGAAGATTGTGATCTCCCCTTATAGTATTGGATTCCAAAACTTCACAAAAGGCCATACAAACAGCGTTTCATAGCAGAATCGTCTAAGTGTACTACTAAAACAACTCCTCACCACTATTTTAACAACAGTAAAAACAGAACTTCAAAAATACAGTGACACTTTATACTCCAGGAGAAATGTAATGTAATGATATGTGGATAATAATAATAAAATTCAAAAGACCTGATATACATATTGAGGTCTGGATCTGTTTCCCATTGTAACAGCATTAAAACATTTGATTTTTCGACACTCTATACGGCGATCCCTCAGACGCAGATTAAAAACCAGGCTTACAGATCTTATAAAACACTGCTTTTTCAAGAAAAACGGAAAAAGACTATATAAATACCTGGTAATTAGTCATGACAGAACATACTTCGTCATCAATGACTCTAAATCTAAATATACCGAAGACCAAATCTGTCACATGTTAGATTTTCTGATTGACAACATATTCGTCATGTTTGGAGGACATGTTTTTCAACAGACTGTTGGTATTCCAATAGCAACTAATAATGCTCCTCTCCTCGCCGACCTCTTTTTGTATTCTTATAAGGCTGAGTTCCTATAAGGCCTACTGAAGAAGAAAGAAAAGACACTGGCCCAGACCTTTAATTTAACATTTACATTCAATTTACCCTAGCGAGCTTGAAATTAAAGACACCACCAATACTTCTCAGCTTCTTACTTAGACCTACTTCTAGAAATAGACTCAGGAAAACTACAAACTAGAAACTACGACAAACGTGATGCTTTCAACTTCACGTTCATCGACAGCAACATTCCAGCAGCTCCAGCGTATGGTGTGTACATTTCACAACTTCTACGTTATTCTAGATCCTGCGATCGGTATTCCGATTTTCTAGACCGATCATTGTTGATGACTGCTCAAACAAGGATTTGTTGTACCTAAGTTGATGTTATCTTTCCAGAAGTTCTGTGGTCGTCACCATGACTTAATTGAATATTATGGGAATCAGTGTCTCAAATACGATCTGACATCTTTGCTGAGTCATAGGTAGTGTTTCTTATTCCTGGTTTGACTTTTCACTAGACATGACAATTATTAATGCGACGGATGTCTAATTAGAGGCAGGCACTGCTTACTCGTCTGGAGTTTTTATTGGGTTAGGGTTACTCTCTTTCTATTTTTTATGTTTTTGGTTTTTGTGTTGTGTTTGTCTATATCTGGATTTGTAACTGTCCTTTGGCTTTTGGCTAATGTTGTTCGGTCGATTTTCTTTGCTATTTTCGTATCGGAATTATGCCAGTTACATTTAATAACGAGCATCGCAGACGCGAGCTATACGTTTACATGCGTGTTTATACAAAAAATGACATAATCGATAATGAACAAACTCATGTCAGGTGGTAGGTAGCTGAGCTACCCGAAGAAACATATACTATTGGTACATTGTCACAAAATATATAATTTGTTTGTACGAGCCTTAGAAACCGGTAGAATACAAAGCACTCCCGAGCCTTTCTTACCTGATTCGTGGCGTGTACAAATAAACTTAATATTTTCTGACAATATACAATTCACCTAGTTTACACTTCCGTTCTAATTTAGGTCAAATTTTACTATAGAAAATCATCATATTAAAATGAAAAAAATTGTATTTAAAAAAACCGAATATCTCGAGGAAATAATTGTTGATTGTACACTGTTGTATGATATACAAATTGAACATAAGCTAGACAATACACAGTAAGCAGTTTTCCTTTGTTACGCAAAAAACCACAACACAGTCATATGAAGAGTAAAACAGTTTCAAAATTTATAAATATGTATTTTTCAATCACTGTCTTTGAGAATACTTGTTTATACTGTACAATTATATGTCACAGTAATATGGATGCTTCTGAGAAAATTCAGCACCCAAAAGTGACTAAAGCACTAAAATCCTACAAAAAATTCCTGTGCTGTATTTTAATATGACGTCAAAAGACGGCAAGTCACCAATGGAATGCAGAGACATTGTTAGGTTGCTCTGAAATAACTTCATGAACCATAAAATGTGCGATGCTTTCATTTAGGCTG
The DNA here is from genome assembly GCA_944474755.1 of Limnoperna fortunei. Lineage (NCBI taxonomy): Eukaryota > Metazoa > Mollusca > Bivalvia > Mytilida > Modiolidae > Limnoperna > Limnoperna fortunei. The sequence goes on along the minus strand of OX104112.1, from coordinate 109,243,104 downwards.
CGCCTTATATTCATATTAATTGCATAAATTTAGAGGTATTCTGAATGTTGCAAAATAGTAGTCTCGATCATGCAGACGTTTTTAATTGCATTTGTGCTTCTGGATTCATCCCTATCCTGAACTCGTTATCATTACGCCCCAAAATTAGCGAAAGTTTTTGATGGGATGGTATTTTTTTTTTGTCTAAAAATTACTTACGTTTATATTAAGAAGTGTATAAAAATTGTACCAAAGTTTACTTTGGAATATTTTTATAAAATATTGCTTCGCAATTAATTAAACAAATATTTTGGTTATGCACAATCAAGAGAATATTATATGATTAAACACCGTTTTCAATGGATTTATCGGTATATCAACAAGACCAACTCACTCACAAACTAATAAAAGTCAGAATTTATGATATGTTTGTGAGTGAGTTGGTCTTGTTGATATACCGATAAATCCATTGAAAACGGTGTTTAATCCTTATAATTCTTTAAAATTGCATTAAGAAATTAATTTATCTAGCGTGTTTCTCAACTTAATATTTCTTGTGTATTTGGTAGCGGGATTGACTGAACGTATGAATATTTTGTTTATTTTTACGTACGATTATTCCATAAACCATTTTCTGATTTTAATAAACACAATTAAGTTTTACATCAATCTTTAACCTTATTTTCTGTATCGAACACAAGGAAAGTTTTAAATTTAACAAATCATTAATGATAATTCATCAAACAAATAATTTGTAAGTTGATCGCTACTTTCGATATTGAAAGCCGCCATCTTTGTTTACGTTGGTAACGGTAAAAATAGTTCGGTCAACGTCATTTATCCAAAAATAAATTAGGTCAACTTCATTTATCAAAAAATAAATTTCGTTGAAAACCTCAACCGGAAGTAATCTCAACCAATGAAATAAACGTATTTCTAAATTGCAAATCATATTAGAATTATCTTATTGTGAAATTACAACAAGAAGATCCCTGACGCAACGCAATTATATATGCGTCTGGGTGATCGAGACCAACAAACTAGGTTTAAATGGGTATATTAAATCAGGAAGTCCGCTTATGGGACCGGTATTGAGGATATTTATTCAAGAGCACATACAAATTAAAGAAACGTCATGAATCATGAAATATGCTCGCTTTTAGGCTGCACCTATAGCCTTAAATGTTTATTGATAATGACTGAAAATGGAGATCACTTACTTGACACACGAGAATTCATTTTTAACTCACCGCGTATTTGGGTGATGGTCATGGTGGTGGTTTTGAAATTTTATCGCTGTAGAAAATACTGATTTGTGTACTAATACTGTTCTATTGAGCCAAATATCTGATAAAAAAAATTCTAATGGAACGTTAAGGCAGAGTTTTATAGATTTTATTTCCTACTACCAATTTTTTTTACTTTTTAATACAAACATTATTTTTAGCACGCCGCGTCATACGCCGCCATTTTTGATTTTTTTAATTTAAACTACATCACACATTTTTTAGTAAGGTTTAACCCACAGTCATATCTTTTATATTTTAGTAATATTAGTAAATACTTTGCACTCTTTATAATTGATTTTTAAGTGTCCTCTCAGGAAACTTGATATCCACAATCCAGGTATATCACACATACGGAAACTTTACAACAATAGATACTTAGCATATCAACCTACTGCTTAGCCTTAGTTGCTTTTTCATATCATACATTAGTCTGCTCATACAATTGCCTAAACATTCAGCCTAGTACACAGCGTTTATAGATATATTACTCAGTAAATAATCACATGTAGATAGTTCACATTTTGTTTACCTATTTTCTGCTTGTTCATATATAATTATTTCACGTTTTGCTTATGTTTTCAGCCTTTCCCATTCAATCCCTACTTCGCGTTCTAAATTCGTTCCCCTAAGGTCGACAGTGGAACTTACCACAGCGTACCCTAGTATTTGGCTTACATATCCATATTTGTATAGGGACAACATTCATTGATCAAATAATCAGACACATGTCCGAGGCAAAATTACGCAAATTCATCAACAAACCAACTGAAACTCCAGCTGGGAAGAGAATTATAACACCTGTCTTGCTTTGTGACAGCTAAGGTTATAACCTAGAGCACCAAGTAGTAAGCTCAAACCATCAAATGGTACTCAAGGTCGAGCAGAACTTCAAGCGATGCCCTGCAGTGGGTTCGAGATAACCTCAATCATATCGTCGTTCCTATGATAACATCTCTCTGTATATCTGGGTCGGTACATGCGATCTAACAAGTTTTATAGGGAATTACATATCACTCCAAACATAGACTCACTCTGCAGTTGAAAAATTGGTAGATAACTTCAAGAAAATTGTGGACATTTTCAAGCTATATCCCGAATGCAAATTAACTTTCATGGAATTACCTGTTTACTGTATATTTGAATACAATAAACAGAAAGGACATAAAGACCCGAACAAATGCATTCACACTGATGATACACTTATCAGACAAGTACATTCTGTAAACACAAACATTAGGGAAATTATTTCAGTACTTTTGCTCCAAATTTCTGTCAGGATCTAAATCGAGGTACCCGGAAAAACTCTAAAAATCAACATATAAGACTAAGAGACAGATAAAACTTCACCTTATACAAAGACTCAGAACACAAGGATATACTGTTGTCAAAAGTGTGGTTAAAGAAGATTTGTATCAAAATTAAAGATGAATGCTGGTCATCTACACATTGCCATGGAGTTGGAACAGAGAAGTAATTAGACAACATCAAATAGTGAGCACTTGGTTGTCTCCTCAAGACAGAAAGACTTTACTCGCAATCTAGATAGAGCTATTGCAAATAAAATTGAGGCCACTAAAAGGGATATATGAGTTTACAAATGGAGGTGTTGTCGGCATCATAGATGCAATAACTTTCAAACTCGTCAAAAATGCTTTTGGCCACTACTATAATATCGCCCCCTAAATCATACCAAGTAAGATCTGTTGAAGATAAGGACCTTAGTAACATGATAGTTAATAAACTTTTCTATGTATATTATAAAAAGTGTCATTTATACACACTTACCCTGTATCTGCCGAAATGCTAATTTTTAGTGAATGGAAAGAGTGTGCAGACATTTATAAACACCGACATGCCTATCATTCATCAAATCCTCAATGGTCGACGTGTTGATTTAAACCATATGAACAAACTAATGTGTGACCAACTAACAAAGATCCAAGATTCAATTTGTGAACCAACAAAGTCGAACATTCATAACGACAAAATGACTCAAGGTGCGATGGACAGAATAGCTATACAGAAGCTACCAGAAATTGGTGACGCCCAGGGTCAGGAGAGCTCTATAAAATGTAGAAAATATCACATAACTCTAGATCTAGAGGAGTCTATTGTACAACTGGTCTACACTGGATACATTATAGATACGAGAAACTCACCAAGCAAGAGATAGAAGTACTAGAGGAAAAAAGGCTCAAGTGATCATTACACATGTAGAACTTTCTGCAGAACAAAAATCTTGATGTACCAAGAGTTACCTTTCCTACACAGAACTCATGTAAAGATCCACTTACTCAATTGTTGGACGAGGACGTTATTAGCACATGTATTGTATGCTATAGCATAACAGAGGAGCAAGTCTACAGATGTACACAATGCAATCAACCATGATGGTACGGGTGTTGTATAAGTGTACTAAGTCATGAGAAGTGTACTACATACGATGGATATGAAACAATTTGTAATCACTGCACATCCATTTAAGAAACAGACACTTGTGAATTGAATACTGCCGAACCATTAGACCTATCATTAGAACATCAAACTCGTCTTAAATCGTCTGTAAATATAGATCATACAGAGATTATATTGAAAATACCAAGTGCAAACCTACAACAGATGAAGAAGCTGATGTACTAGTACCACCTGAAACTGCTTCCACACACTATGACACGCAGAAACAAAAAGAACTCGTGAACAAAAACTTCGGAAGAGTGGAGAAGAGCTTAAAATCAAGGAAAAGTGCAATGAAGAACTTGCAAATGAAAGAGAATGGCTACAATCGTATGTGCAAAAGCTAGAATCAAGAATAAATGAACTCGAACGTTCAAACTTAATACTGCGGAGAAAGTGTGAAACGATGTCAAAAGATGAAAATACAAACTGTCAATTTCAAAGAAATAGGTATGATACTTCCGGCAACAGTTTTAACACCACTGAAGCAATTATGAACAAACTACAACAGAAAGTATCTAACTTCATCTTACAACAAGTCGACTTGCAAGTTGACAAAATGATTGGCAATTTATCTAAAGGTGAGACTATTACCCCTCATACAGCTACGAGGTATAACCATGATAACCGCGAAACAAGCATAACAATCAGTCCACAAAACCATGAAAATCGTCCACACGATAAAGTCAATACTGATCACCATCAAGATGACCCATTTAGAGTTAATCATCAAAATCGTATTGACAATGGTCCAAAAACTATCCGGAAGAACGATTCTGGTCTACGTATCTCAATGGCATCTTCTCATTCTACCAGCATGTACAAATCTCGAAAGAACAATACTCCACACGCTCAACAACAACAGCAAGTTCCACAAAACACGTACTTGCCTAACCCCTGTAGTCAGCGCATATCCCAAGTATTGGGTACTCCGATTATACAACACCCGTACCATCATAACCAACAATTAGTCTATCCTACCAATATTTTTTATGGAATGCTCAAATTCCACCTCGCCTGAGATAACATCAACTAATAGTCACGACTCTATGAAGTGAAGTCAAGTACATTACTTTTACGAATTTTAATTGGTATTCCCGTCAAATATATACAAGATAGGCGTTAAAAATTATGAAACTTGCAAGCTGAACCTCGTTAACCTGCAGTTATTACTCATAAAATGCAAGCTCTTAAGCTAATCAATCATTTGTTTAAACACTTGTTTCGAATATGGTATGACAATGCCATTGGTAGTTCCATTAATAAAACCTCTCATTTCATGTTTATTTTCAACATTTTTATCAGATATTGATATTTTATGTTTTAAGTCAAATGCGAGGTTTCGTCTTTAAACGCATTTTCCCGTGCGCAAATTCCGCAAGAAAATCGTGCGGAATGTTTCAGTTAAGTTTGATATGAAAAAAGTTTGTACAACCATGCAAACTGCGCTAAACTTAAAAAAAATATCTAAAGTTTCTAAAAATTGTCTTACCTTAGTATAAGTCCTGTTTAAAGCTTTATTTGAGATGTCCCTTAACTCCCATTACATTCAATGGCTGACCCCAATTAAATCTATCTTATGGATCCGTTTTAGACGAAACGAATTTTCCATGTGTTACAATTGCGACAAATTGTATTCGTTCCGCCATTAAATATAACTTGATTCCGTAATGTTGATAAACTGTTAAATTCAAAATGTCAGCTCGTAGAAAAATTTCGTCTTGATATTTCAAACATGGATTACTTAATTGAACATAGTTTAATTCATTGAAAGCAGGTATAGTCTTTGTGTTTATGTTAGTTTCATGATATTTCAAATGTAAAAATATGCAGAACTTCTGAAAAAATTTTGCTCCTAGAAAAATCAACCGACAGATAAAACCTCACATTTCAAATAATAAAAAAAATGTAAAAGTCAGATAAAAATGATAATATAAACGTGAAATGGGAGGTTTTATGTTATAGAACTATGCCATTGGCATCATCATGAACAAACACGGGGAGATTAACATTTATTATTATCATAACTATTTTCGTTCTAATGGAAATCTGTAAACAATATAATAATATAGTAAGACTATCTTAATTTATTTTGTTAACTTATTATTTCAACAATGAGTCAAATAGTGGTTAAGGAAATATACTAAAGGCTGGCTAGCAAAAATTCAGTACCATGCTTATTGGGGAGAATTCGAAAAAGAGGCCGGAACTGTGTTATCCCATAATTCTTTGTAATTTATGCTTATATCAAAAATAAAATGAATCGTAAAATTTACATTTGTTTAAAAAAAACTGTTAATATATATTAATTTAAGATTTGTGCTTTATTCACGAAATGTATTTGAAAATTTCATTACAGTTTACAACATTGATTTTCGAAGAGACAAGGGACTTGCGCAATAAATGTGCGCATATATTAACATACTATATGTGAACACCACTGCAGCTATGCTGGTGAATGCAAATGGTACTATTGGTCTTCCTTCTGTTCAGATATTTTGATTGTCAGTAACATAACCTTTTTTATCTCAAACATTGTTCAGTGGTTAAAAGTTGTTAACTAAAACTCAAGCTAATATCCTCAATAAACAATTCAAAAGTGCTTTCAGAGAAGACGCATCAGAAATACCCAATAATGGAACTAGTCCTTACTCTGATATGCCAGACATAAAACTAAATTTAAACCGTGTCATTAAGTTATTGAAAAATATTAATCCCCTTAAAGCCACCGGCCCAGAAAATGTACCGTCATATTTTTTGAAGACCTTAGCTGAAGATATTTCCCCTTTTTTGGTCTATTTTTTCCAAAAATCAATTGACCAGGGCTCTGTCCCTATAGACTGGAAGCAAGCTAACGTAGTCCCTATATTTAAAAAAGGTGACAAGCATAATGCCAGCAACTACAGGCCTGTTTCCTTAACAGCTATATGTTGTAAAATCTTGGAACATATCTTAACCAGTAGCATAAAGCAACATTTAGATAACCATAACATTCTGCATGATAGCCAACACGGGTTTCGTAGTAAAGGCTCATGTGAGACACAATTATAAGTATTCAAGACTTAGCTAAATCCTTAGCAAATGGTGATCAAATGGATATTATATTATTAGATTTTTCTAAAGCTTTTGATAAAGTTCCGCATCAAAGATTAATTCATAAATTAGAATATTATGGCATTAGAAATTAAAACTTAAAATGGATTACAGATTTTTTGGCAGATAGTCAACAACAGGTTCTTTTAAATGGTACAAATTCTTCAAAATTAAACGTTGATTCTGGTGTGCCACAGGGCACTGTTTTAGGTCCAACTCTATTTCTCTTATTTATAAATGATCTGACTGAACATGTTAATTGTAACGTAAGGCTTTTTGCCGATGATTGTTTACTTTATAGAAAAGTTAATAATGGTAGAGATGCCAATTTACTACAAAATGACCTTTCAAACTTAGAAAAATGGGAAATTAATTGGCAAATGAACTTTAATCATGAAAAATGCTACACAATCCATGTCACTAAAAAAATTAAACCAACAAATTTCGATTATAAACTTCACAATCATATTTTAGAGTCTGTTAAGAAATTAAATACTTAGGTGTAACAATAAGTAATGATCTTGACTGGGGGCGGGGGTGGGAGGGGGCACACATTAATGATATTACTTGTAAGGCAAATAAAACATTAGGATTTTTAAGAAGAAACATGAAAAATTGCACTAAAAAAGTTAAAAATCTTACTTACACTTCACTTGTGCGGCCGGTAATTGAATACTCCTCCCCAGTTTAGGATCTAAATAAAAAAATAATCAGATATCTCAGGTTGAGCAAATTCAAAGAAAAGCTGCAAGATATGTACTGAACAATTATAAAGACAGATCTCCAGGGGCAGTCACAGACATGTTAAATACATTAAAACGGGAAAGTTTGGAAAGTAGGCGCAAAAAATCAAGATTAACTTTACTATTCAAAATTAACTGAGGTTAGTAGAGGTTCCAAAAGACATGTTATCTAGATCTGACAGGCGTACTCGTGGGGAACATAAATTTAGGCAATTAACAACAAACAAGGATGTATATAAATACTCTTTTTTTCCCAGAACAATAACAGATTGGAAAAATCTACCTGAATCCATAGGTATGATGTCATCCCTGGAATCCTTCAAAAGTGGTCTCTCCACTCCATTTGAAGAATCTCCAGTGACATACGGACAATAAATTTACCACTGTACAACTGTATATATGTTTTTATTATATGTAATCTAAATAAAAATAGTAAAATTATAAAAATAACTGAAAAATAATAACATTTTTATGCTCATACTATAAATGTAAGTTTTACTTTTGATTTTAAGTCCACTTTTTTGTACTTGCGCACAAGTTTCAGGATGTTTTACACTCCTTTAGTAGTCTACTCCCGTATATGGAAGAAGAAGAAGAAATGGGAACCCTTTCAAAGAGCTTCAAAGTTCAAGTCAAGAAGTTAATTTCATGATTAGCAGAAAAGAAAGATCAATTGACAATTATAAATGTCTTACATCCTGATTTTTTTTTATATTTTAGCCTTGCCTTTCTTCAATTTCTAGTATTATTTGTGCTCTCCATAAACTAATGGAACATATATTTAATACAATATGATTTACTAGTAATGTTAAGGAGTGTTTAACAGAGAAGGATATAAATATTTAGCTTTCACAGATAACTGAGTCTTACATTTATTCTGTTTTTATTTTCAGACAATGTAGATTTGTAAGCTTCAAGATGACAGATTTATTGCAAGACATTTTATATGGCATTATCTATGGCTTTAGGGACAGCATCCTTGGCATACATACCCCTCATACAGCTACGAGGTATAACCATGATAAACGCGAAACAAACATAACAGTCAGTCCACAAAACCATGAAAATCGTCCACACGATAAAGTCAATACTGATCACCATCAAGATGACCCATTTAGAGTTAATCATCAAAATCGTATTGACAATGGTCCAAAAACTATCCGGAAGAACGATTCTGGTCTACGTATCTCAATGGCATCTTCCAATTCTACCAGCATGTACAAATCTCGAAAGAACAATACTCCCCATGCTCAACAACAACAGCAAGTTCCACAAAACACGTACTTGCCTAACCCCTGTAGTCAGCGCATATCCCAAGTATTGGGTACTCCGATTATACAACACCCGTACCATCATAACCAGCAATTAGTCTATCCTACCAATATTTTTTATGGAATGTTCAAATTCCACCTCACCTGAGATAACATCAACTAATAGTCACGACTCTATGAAGTGAAGTCAAGTGTGAGAGATGGTTTTATTCGAATTTTATCTTTTAACTGTAAAAATATAAAGACATCTGGTCCGTTTTTTCGGATACAAGGGATTGAAATAAACACCAATTATATTGCTCTCAGTATATCTTCCAACTAAGTGTGAGAATTAAATAAGAACTAGGTCCATTTATTCATATATGTCTTTATAATAATGAACAATGACCACGGTCAATCTGAAATGAACATAAAACATATTAACGATAAATGACTAAGCTAATGTCAACTGAACAATGTATAAGTCAATGTTTATAATCCTCTATCTCCCCCCAAGTTTTTAAACGGCCTTCTAAAATGTCTTTCATGCGTAGGTCGGTTTAAAACTGATGACCAAACATTGCGTGACAAATTAACGTCCAAAATTATAGGTTCATGAACACTAAACTCCTGTTAGCATTAGAAGAAACGGAAACTCGGGAAATAGTTAGTCATGTGTAGACTAGTTCATCTCGAAATCACGGTGCCATGTTGGCGGGCGACGGGTACGACTAGATTTGCGTTGCTCCAAATTTGACATGGAGGTGACCCGCGATGGAGAGTTTGTGCTATCACTGGGAGGCTGAATCTCAGCTTGATGATTATCCGTGTTGCTATCAGCTGGATGGCATTCCGGAGCAGTGACATCAAAACGATTGTAAGGGGTATTACCATTTGGTAACGGCAAAGTGGACAACGGGATAGTACCATGTGTGTCCTGATTTTTCGTTGTCGGAATGGTGTCCTTCGCAATAGTCTCAGACGCTTTAGTGGTCGGAGGATTGGAAAAAGGTACAAACTGATTCCAAGTTTCATCATCCGAAATGGTACGGACTTCTGGAGTACTCCCGACAGGCGTGTATTGCCTCAAAAACTTTCGGTTTCTTAGTGTGACCCTACCAGAACCATCAACTCTTACGACGTATTGGTCGAATTGGCGGACTTCTATGATGACGCCGGTTTTGTCCCATTTCAGGGGGTGATTTTCTGTTTGATTTTAGATGCGAACCCGGTCACCTACGGAGAGTGGGGGTAGTCTTTTAGTATGCTCCGATAAGCGCTCTCCCTGTTTAAGGTGTCGGTGTCCTAGAGCTTCCTCTGATGGCAATGTGGGTAGGGGAACATGTCTCACAGAAGGTACGCTGTTAACTGATGCGATGTCATCTTGAAGAGATGGCTTTTCAGATTTTCAGATTTTCAGGTTGGATGGCGTGACACTCCATCTGCAGCGAGATGCTTGACCCCTGGAATATGAATCATGCGAAATCGATATCGGAGGGACTTTTCCTTTAAGTTTCTGAGACGTGAATTCGAGATATCTTCCAATGATCTGTCACCAAATATTTTCAATAAGGGTTTATGGTCAACTGCGATTACAAGATCTTCACACCCAAGAACAAAGTATCTTGCTTTATCAAGAGCATCGACAACTGCCAAAGCTTCCCCCTCCACTGGTGCATATCGAGACTCAGCTGCATGTGTGAACCTACTTCCGACAAGTGTTATCTTCCAACCAGTGCGACAACAAAATGGTTGGTTGTCCGGACAGAAGCAATGTTTCTGGAACAGCCAGAATCCAATTCCCGACTTTGACCAATTGGTGGCGAGACAGGTAGGTTTTGTCTTGTCAAAGATTCGCACGCCTTCTGCAATCTCATTGATAATGGCAGTTTTAGACTCCTCAAAGAGTGCATTAATATTGTCATTCCAGATGAACGGTGTTCCTGGTTTCAATAACTCTCTGAATGGTTGCATTTTGTCTGTCATGCTGAAAGCGTGCGATACTTGATTTACTAGACCGAACCAAGATCTGACATCGGTGATATTTCTCGGGGTCAGAAAGTCCATAATAGCACTTAGATATCTTGCACATAGGCGAACTGTGTCAGGGGTTATTTAGAATCCAGCGAATTCAATCGTGTCTTCTGCGAAGCAAAACTTGTCGGGGTTGAGTGTGATGCCGTGTCTTCCACATATGTCAAGCCATTGTACAGCTTGGAAGAAACTCTCCTCTATTGAATCAGACCAGAGAAGAACATCATCGACACATTTAGTTTTGTTGGGTATAACTATTTCATCGTATCGTCGAGTATATCCGTCGCCGGAAGCAATGTATCCTTGAGGGGCTGTTTTATAACGATAGCGCCCCCAAGGAGTGATAAAAGTAGTTAAGTGTCTGTAAGATTCTTGAATCGGTACACTGTGGTACCCGTTCCAGGCATCGAAGACGGTTTTCTTTTTTCCGTGTGGTACTGACCTTGCTTGGTGAAATGGCGAAGGCGTATGATGCGTTTCTCTCTTAGCGTGTACATTGAGAGGCTGAAAGTCAACTGTTCGTCGAGGTGTGCCATTTTTCTTAGCACACACAACCATCCTATGGCACCAAGTAACTGGTTCCCCAATTGGGACAGGTTCAAGGACACCAAGGCGGACGTCTTGGTCGAGTCCAGCTTTAACTTCCTCTTGCCAATGTAACGGCACTGGCACTAGTGTGTGATGAGCGACAGGTTCAGCATTTGGATCGATCATCAACTTCATTGGCGGTCCATCCATTAGTGGTAACGGTTGGTGGTCACAGACGTTGAATGTACTGGATTTATAGTACTCCAAGAGGTAGTCCTTTAGTTTAAGGCGGTTGGAGTCAGTTGCACTGTACGGTAATTTCGTAGGAGGCGGAGGTGGTAGTTGACGTTTAGGGTAGTCACATTGATTCGCTAGTCCGCTTATGCTTCCCACCTTATTGTTGGTATCCTGAGTTTGATTCAATGCTTCGGATTGGGTGTCGTAGATTTCACCGATAGTCGGAAAACTTCCAGATATCATGCCAAGGGCGATGCAGGCTTCCCTACTGATGAAGAGCTTATCGGAATTGTCCGTAACATATGTCATTTGCCTAGTCTCTACGAGGCTCCCTTGCTCATCTGTTCCTGAGAGCCGAAGGATAGTGGCACCGAGGATTTTAATGCCCTTGTTATTTGCAGCGTGCATTTTCATAGTTACAGGAATGAGGTCGCTTTGCTTGATGCCAAGTTTGTGGATGACTTTGATACCTGCGAGACAGCTTTGGCATCCAGTGTCTGCCATCGCAGAAATACGAACAGCGTGTGTACCAGCTTTAAGGTGGAAACCAAAGGCTTTGCAATCCTCGGGTGATGCTCTGATTGTAAGATTTATGAAGTTTGAGATTTGGAAGGTCTTTTTATCCAAGTATCAGATACTTGGATAAGTTGTCATAAAGGTGGTGGTCCAAAGCCAATGTCTTATCAGTGTGTTGTTTTGACATTGATGATACGATGCACAGAGTGTCAAACACCGAATTCTCGTAGTCATTGGCATTGTGAGCATTGGATTTCGCTTTCGGTTTGTCCTTACTCCGGCAAACACTCTCGAAGTGGTTTTCTCGAATGCAGTGTTCACATCTATGACCGTAAGCTGGACATTCTGATTTTCTTGCACGGGCAGGAGCGTTTTTACCATGTCCTTTCTTGCCACAGTATGAGCAGGCTTCGTTCTTATCTTTGATATTGGTTTGTTTTGCCTTTCTGTATGACCTACTGGCTGCTGCTTGGACCTCATGAGAGTCTAATAGTCGGGAGGCAGATCGTTTTCCAGACTCTGTAGCTTCAACAAATTGCGCTACTTCTTCTAATGACATGTCCTGATTCTTATCACCAAGGAGATTTAATTGTATTTCAGGGTCACATATGCCGCGTGCTAGTACGTCTCTCACTATTGTGTCTGTGTAATTTACATCAGCGTTGCAAGCTGGACACTTAATAAGAAATTTGCAAACACTCGCCTGTCCGCTAAGTCGTGCACAGAAACGGCGAACAGGCTTGTCACGATCTTGACGCATGTTATGCAGGGTCACTCGAGCTACCATGGTGTTTTCCTCTCGAACTGCCAATTTTTTATTTGCTGCCATCACTTCTACTTCAGACTTGTTAGTAAGACTGCCACCAGCTGATCGTGTTAAGTCTTTTCGAAGTTGTTCCTCGCAGCATTCTAAAAGCTGTACCACGCGATCACGGCCCTCGATTTTAGTTGCGTCTACATAGTCAGACCATCGAGATTGGAAATATGCCCATTCTTCACTTGTTCCCGCTGTCGATATTGTAGGTCTTTTAACTTTCTCTATTTTGGCAGCCTGTCCAGGAGCGTGTGTGGTGCAGTGAGCGGTTATGAGTGCGGCAACGATTGCGGCCTCAAGGTCGTCCGTGACGTAATCACAGCCTGGTATTGGACATCCTACTGCTGGCATTATGATCAATTCTTAGAAAATAATGTCTTTTACAAATATACTGTTATCTTGAATCTCTGGCCGTGGTCATAAATAAGAACTAGGTCCATTTATTCATATATGTCTTTTTAATGATGAACAATGACCACGGTCAATCTGAAATGAACATAAAACATATTAACGATAAATGACTAAGCTAATGTCAACTGAACAATGTATAAGTCAATGTTTATAATCCTCTAAGAATGAAAGAAACGAAGAATAAGCAGATGGTATTAATCAGCTGTTTGAAATTTACGAAACCTACGAAGACTCACGATTTTATTATCGGCGGTGATTTCAATGAGGACCTTGCTATATCAAAGAACTAAATTAAAGCCAATCATGGAGGAGAAGAATTTAAAAACTGATTATAAATGTGCCACCTTCATAAACACCAATGGTGTTTAGTAAAGACGCTCAATATCAATCTACAAGATTACCGGATTTAGGTTGTAGCGTGTCAGATCACTATCCAATCAGCATCACCATCAGACATGATTTAGATATTAAAGAAACTACTGTTAACACTCCAACTCGAAAATCGTCAGTGTGTGACGGTTTAGTTCTACAAGTCTAATATGTGACGGTGTTGTCGTACAATGTGTGACGATGTTGCCCTACAAGTCTTATGTGTGACGGTGTTGTCCTACAAGTCTAATGAGTGACGGTGTTGCCCTACAAGTCTATTGTATGACGGTGTTGTCCTACAAGTCTAATGTGTGACGGTGTTTTCCTACAAGTCTAATGTGTGACGATGTTGTCCTACAAGTCTAATGTGTGACGGTGTTGTCCTACAAGTCTTATGTATGACGGTGTTGTCCAACAAGTCTAATGTATGACGGTGTTGTCGTACAAGTCTAATGTATGACGGTGTTGTCGTGTTGTATTCATAGCACGTACCAGGAAGTTTTTACCACACCCAAGATTGATCCATAAAAATATAACGTATTCGTTTTTTATACCCCGCCACACAAAGTGGCGAGGTATTATGCGATACGCTCCGTATGAAGTGTCCGTCCTTCCGTCCGTCTATCCGTGCCTCGGTGGTTTCCAGAAGATAACTTGAAAACGCGACTCAACAGATTTTATTTAAACTTTGCACAGCTATTAAATACTAAAAAATGAAGATCAAGTTTGTAGTTTTCGACTTATTTGATTTTTCATTCAACTTGAATGATTGACATTCTTTTCGCAAAATCATTCATAGTAACTAAGTATACTTTGAAATATATTCTTCTTGATCCATACTTGGCAACGAAAATAATTCTTATCTGACATTCGTTTACGTTTAAAGTCATTTTTGATTGGTCAAAAGGCCATACACCAGTACTTCCCAGATCCGTTCATACTTTCATGAACGACTTTTGGGGAACTACTTTTTTTTTTGCTAAAAGTAAACAAATATGGCGGCCATGTGTTGTTTATGCTTCAGACAATAAATTAAGCCAGTACACTCGAAATTTGGCGATTCAAATATCTTGAGCGATGTATTGCTTAAACGGAAAGCTATTTAATTGAACCAGCTGCAATCATTTGTTTTATACTTATAGACAAATACATACAAGAAAATATTTTAACAGTACACTTCGTTTTGGATTCATTGTACACATTGCTGAATGAGGGAAATAGCCGAATTCGAATGTGGACGAAATGCGAGTGTGAAGGCATATATAAACGATACTTTGAAATTGCGTTTCTTGTAATTTCAATTATGAATCATTTCAAATACACACAATAGCCGTAACGGTAAAATTACCTTTTTTCGCGGTCACAACAAATCAACGAAATAGCAAGATGCACGAATTTGTCACCAACTCCATGTCTCTGCACATCTCTAACAATTTTCACTGATAAATCCATTGAACAAACGACAACTATTGTTTTTCCTCTTCGTATATTTAAGAAAGAACGTCTAGCTAGGTTCCGTTCCGTTTGAACATATATGACGTCACATATGATGTTAATATAAACCGCGGGTACAATGACGAACATTAGTATACGGAATATTGTTTTTAGTTGAGTCTTCTTTTGTTTTTATTAATAATCTTCTCGGCAAATCGTAAATTGTATCTGTTGTCAATGCCAGTTATTCCCTTCAAACCGACCACGTCTTCGTCTTCAGTTCGTTGTATATATTCCTACGCGTCACACACTTATAATAAATTTTATTTTGGGACAAGAATGTTAAATATATAAAAACAATTTTGGAAGAATTATAAGGATTAAACGCTTATTTTCAGTAATTCATCGATGTATGAACGAGGTCGACTCACTCACAAACTTATCATAAACGGCCTTCGGCCGTTTATTTGTTTGTGAGTGAGTCGACCTCGTTCATACATCGATGAATTACTGAAAAGAAGCGTTTAATCCTATAGTGATTACAAATATTATCGCCGCCCTCCTGTGCAGCGATAATAAGAGCAATTCGGAAATTCATCAAAAAGTTATAGTTTCCGATAAACCTTAATTACACGTGAAAACATCGAACATATACCGAGGATTAAACAGAAAACGGCAAGATAAGTGGCATACACAGAACATCGAGATATGAAAACCAAACATTCAGTAAGGGTAAGCATTTCCTTATATCCGGTATTTCGTCATATCGGGGATAGGCATAATCTAGTAGAGGGAGAAAAAGTGGTTACGACATACAGAACAAATTAATATTCTGAGGACATGCAAGCGCCCACGTGACTGCAAATGATGCTGTCAATAATGTTTGCAAGTCTTGTACTGATGATGTACATTTTTAAATGTTTGTTGAATTGAACAAAGACTACTGTCCCTAGATTTTGATATTTTTAAGGTATCCGGACCACAATTGACCACGTGATCATATTTGGTGTCCCGGATGTCCATTGTTTTTCAATGGAGCAGACCTCGGTAATGTTCGGCAAACATCGGAAATACTATTTGAGTAACTAATTTTTTTTCCTAAAAATTGTGAACATTGACTCAAGTTATATAATATATTTGACTTTTATCATTAATTAGCAATACATTGATTTAATAAAGCTGTATTTCTTGGTCGACAAATAAAATTAAACGGTAACTTCAATTGTGGGTCGGATACCTTAAAAAGATGAAGATGGCATTTCCTGAAGTTAAACGTGGTACTGTAATTTTTAATAAATTTTAAAGAGGGCCATCCAAACAGTATTGCTAATAAGTTGTGTTTTCATTTGTGAACTACTAGTTTCAGAGAAGATTTTTTCCGCATAGGGACACATGTTAAACTAACTCATGTGGTGGTGGCCACTTTGATTTTCTTATTGGTATATAAAAAAAAAACTTCAAAGAGAACCATCCAAACAGTTTTGTTTCTGTTGGTTAACCTTCTAAAATTTTTTCTTATAGGGTCATATGTTAAACTAAGTGCTGCGATGGCGGCCATTATAAACTTGCGATTGGCATAGAAAACTTAAACTTGATAGAGAACCATCCAAACAATATTGCTTAACTTTGTAAAGGTCTATCCGATGAACATTATGTCCAAGTTTGGTTAATACAGTTTTCCAAGTGGTTTCCGAGATGATTAAAATGTAAAAAGTTTACAGACGACAACGCCGCCGCCGACGACGACGGACGCAAAATGAAGACAATAGCTAAAAAGTCATTTAGAGCGAAATCTAAAATTTCATGAACCTGAAAGTCAATTTGTACTATGGTTTCATATCTCGTTTTGTCACTTGATTCTGATGTTGTTCTTGGTTGTATCTACCTACATAACTCCTGATGTTCTTCTTGGTTGTATCTACCTACATACCTCCCGATGTTCTTCTTGGTTGTATCTACCTACATACCTCCTGATGTTCTTCTTGGTTGTATCTACCTACATACCTCTTGATGTTCTTGGTTGTATCTACCTACATACCTCCTGATGTTCTTCTTGGTTGTATCTACCTACATACCTCCTGATGTTCTTCTTGGTTGTATCTACCTACATACCTCCTGATGTTCTTGGTTGTATCTACCTACATACCTCCCGATGTTCTTCTTGGTTGTATCTACCTACATACCTCCCGATGTTCTTTGTTGTATCTACCTACATACCTCCCGATGTTCTTCTTGGTTGTATCCACCTACATACCTCCCGATGTTCTTCTTCGTTGTATCTACCTACATACCTCCTGATGTTCTTCTTGGTTGTATCTACACCTACATACCTCCCGATGTTCTTCTTGGTTGTATCTACCTACATACCTCCCGATGTTCTTCTTGGTTGTATCTACCTACATACCTCCCGATGTTCTTCTTGGTTGTATCTACCTACATAACTCCTGAAAATTCTAGGTATTCTACTATTGAATTATTCGATGAAATAAAAGATGCATAAAGAAAGATTTACAAGACAAAATGTAACCTACCCTAATAGGCGATGCAAAACAGGGCTACTTCCCGATTATGTAGTTTCTAACGACACAATTGTTAACATGATCAAACATGTTTGATCTAGATTTTATCTTCGGAGCCGAGGTCATATCCGCTCCGTTCCATACACCGTAACACTACGTTGAAAATTTTGGTTTATCCCGGAAATTACAGACGACACACAACTTAGATAATCTTAAAATAAAGATGAAACGATTATCTATGTTTATAGTTGAGTTAACATATATCAGTGGTTTGAAAAAGAATGAAATGCTATTTAATAAATGAAATCGATTGATCAATTTGTTTTTGTTAAATCATTTTAAAAAGGCTAACAAATCAATAAATAAGTAAGGAGCTAAATTCCTTGTGTGGCAGAGGTGAATTCAGACGAAGGAAGATGTGTAGCCTCTATTTCGGAGATTGATCTCGATTGTGATATTTTAGAATACTTGTACGATTTTGAGATCGTATTACAAAACAATATATCATTACAAAGTGTACATGTGGACTTTATAACTAGGGTAGGAAACTTCTTAACTTGTGCAAAAATAATAACTTGTACATACCAACTCCAGAGTAGGATCAGAAAAAGGAATAGGTGACTTAACATGCAAAATAATCAAGTGTAGTCGACCTCCTGATACTTCTTCAAAGTTATTCCCTTTTTAAAGTTCAAAATTGATGATTCTTTTCCTTTATATACGATTGCTATTGTACGTTTCAATTTAGGCTTTCGGGCAAATATCAGTACAGTCAATGAATACACAATCGTTCATTAGATATACTATAGGCTCCCAGGAGCCTTTATCGCTCACCTGCATCTGAGACCAAGCAACTCTTTTTTATCCAGCTTTTTTTCCTATAAGGAATTGTCCAACACTTCTGCAAAAATCTTTAATTTTGACCTTTTAAGGGAAATAACTCCTATAAGGAGGAGCTTAAGATGCTTAGTGATGAGGGTCATTTCAAATTTGCTGTATCTGTTTTACATTTTTAACTATCAGCCAAAAACTGTATCTTGAACCCCCTGCCCTTTTTTTCTATTTACAGCCATGCGTGTAGTCAGCTGTCATGATTTGCACAATTTTGGTCGAGGACATCCGAAACATGATGTGAGCAATGTTTCAAATCATTCATTTCATTGAATTAAAAGATTTTTTTTTATAATCAATTAATATTCATTAAAAAAATGTTCAAGGAGAACAACTCATAAACGGTTCATCAGACAATCTTGACCCAAAGTCATTTTTGTAGCTCTGATAGAGTTGAAAAATTAAGCAACTGTTTCTCTAGTTCCAATAATTTTCAAGTTTTTGAGACAAAAATGGCAAAAATAATCAATTTCGACAATTAAAGGGCAATAACTACTACAAGGATTACATGCCAGATTGCCGAATCTCAAATTGCCGACTCCCAGTTTGCCGAGTTCATTTTGCCGATTCCCAAATTGCCGAATAAAACAAATTTATGCTAAAATATTTGTTATTTAAGGAATTACTCACAACTTATCCGAAAAAAGTTTTTTAATTGTTCGGCAATATAACAATTAAAATTAGATACCGGTAGTTAAAATAAAAATTGATTAATTTTGTGTAACTGAAAACACAACCTTTCCGCAACACAAGCTGATTTTCTAAATTCAACGAGTAACTGGACATGCTGGGGTAAAATGCTTTGTCAAAGAGCTGCCGATAATCCGACGATTCCAATGAGAGAGGTGTACAACACATCTTCGACGCTGACAACTTTAGATGATGATATATTAGTTGCTTTGTTTTAAATCTAGTGCTTGATGGCAAACTAACGAAACAAATTATAGGTCTATCTATTGTTTTTTTTTATTTAAATAATTACGTCTAAACGAAACAATACAAAGATCTTCATGAAACTAATTCCATAAAATCGATATATTAACAAACAACTTCTCCGACAAAACATTCGTGTTTCTAAAATCAATAACACATAGTTTAACTTTTTTCAATGTCGGCAATTTGGAAATCGGCTAACTGGACTCAATCTGGGATGCTACCACTACAAGTAGACATCATTCAACTTCGACCCAATGGAGTGTTTTGTAGAGCTTTTGATGCTGAAGAAGGAGTCTCTTTGGTTTTCCTCCATCTATTATACTGTTTGAACTGTAATGCAAAAACTATATTTTGACACCCCTGTTGTATTTTCGACGAGAGAGTTGGTGCGATTTTGTGCAAACTTGGTATGGACATTTTACCGATGATGTGTGCAAAGTTGAGAGGAAGAAAGACGTCTATATGTCCTGCTTTAAAACCTTGTAATATTAAGTTTAATAACACATTTGATTATACTGAAAAGACTTTGTGAAGATAACATAACACTTACCTACTCGCTTCATACGTTAATACTGATAAATAAATCCACTTATTAGAAATTACAAAATTCTCACTTTTTGACAGTTGCTACCGCCGAAACTGGTCATGTGACCAGAATAGCCGGATGTAAACAAAAGGAGAAATACGTGTGTTGAAAAATACAAGGCACACCCCGAGACAATCCCTGTTCCCTTGAGTAGCCCAAGGGACGAAGCTTAACAGCGAGTCTGTCTTTTAATACTTCTCGCTATTCTCTATCTTTTTTGCAGTTTAACTGTCTCATACACCATATACCATAAAGAAACCAAACAAGATATTTGCCCGGTTTACATCTAATGATGCCAATTATATCTGCACTACCTACATTTGTGCCACATCCACAACC
This sequence comes from Limnoperna fortunei, assembly GCA_944474755.1. Classification (NCBI taxonomy): domain Eukaryota; kingdom Metazoa; phylum Mollusca; class Bivalvia; order Mytilida; family Modiolidae; genus Limnoperna; species Limnoperna fortunei. Next base: position 109,222,682 of record OX104112.1, on the reverse strand, counting down.
ACTATTAAACCATAGAAAGCCAGTTTTTGTACAAGAAATGTGTCATCAATTCACTCAAGATAAAAACCCACCTGTTCTCAGACATCAAGTATGCAACTTCGAATCTTGAAAACTCATCGGTCAATTTAGTAAACCATGCATTTAAAACAATGTCATCATCATTGCTAAACCCTAAACCGACAAAAGAGCTACTTAAAACGAATTCATACGAACAAGATAATAACATTTAATTACATGCCATTCTCAAAACGCTGAAATCTAAAAACGGCAGGGGATACCTAAAACCGAACAAGCTAGTATTATACTTATTTCTATTATTAATAGTATGATCAAATGATGTCGAGAGTAACTCTGGACCAAGTAATGACAGCACTAAGTTTCTGTGTGGTACATGTGATAATAAGTCTTTTGGGACCACAAAGGTATAGTGTGTGAAACCTGTGATCAGTGGTATCATATAAACTGTCTTGAATGACAGCACGATACGTTGGCACTGCTCGAGATTTAACAATCCAAACTACAGCGCATGCACATTCGACCTGCATTCAGTTTGCACAACAAATCCATATGAAAGTTTCTTACACTATGACGACAACATAACATCACCAACTAACTGGGTAAAGCCACCACACTCATCAACTCCATTCAAAATAAATAAATCTCAGTCTAAGAAAAAAACACCACTACGCATAATTAATGTAAACTTCCAATCAGCGAAAAATAAACAACACCTTATACTAAATTTGCTAATTAGCTCCAAACCAGACATCGTAATTGGCACAGAAACCTGGCTAGACCCTGGTATTAAATATAATGAAGTCGTTCCAGAAAACTACCAAATATTCAGAAGAGACAAACATGGGGGTGGTGTTCTAATAGGAATCAAGAAAGATTTTATTAGTGATGAAGTGGAAGAACTCCATCCAGGTGGTGACTGTGAAATAATCTGGGCCAAGATCGAAATTAAAAGTAATAAAACCCGGTACATATCTTCATTCTACAACCCAAAAAAATCAGATGGGAATAACCTACAGGGGTTTGGTTTATCAGTAAAAAGAGCAACTCAAATTAAAAATGCAGCAGTTAATTGGAGGTGATTTTAACCTCCCATGTTGGGATTGGAAAAACAAAGTACTGAAACCAAATGCAACACATTATGTACACTATGACTTTGCAAATACACTTGATGACCCAGGCCGGACCCAAATGGTAGAACAACCCACAAGAAACGACAACACCTTAGACCTCATGATCACAAACCTTCCAAATCAAATCCAGTGCACTGAAACTATGCCAGGCATCTTAGACCACAACATCGTCTTTGTCGAAATGAATATAACACCATCAAAATTAAAGCAGGTTCCTAGAAATATACTAATATACGGAAAGGCAAACTGGGGAACTATTCGAAAAAATCGAAGAATGTGTCCATGGGACACTGGATGCCCCCGCTAAATGAAGTCTTAAACAGGAAGTAGTTGTCGGACAGGTCTGAAAGTTGCTTAGGACATAATTTGTGATACTGAACCACCCTGCCAAATTTCAAATTGTTCTCATGTACGGTTTCAGAGAAAAGCTTGCGAACTTTTCATTCTCGTGTTCACACATTTTCATATCTGCCCAGTCGCAAACGGGAAGTAGTTGGCCGACAGATCTGAAAGTCTATTTGGATAATACAACTTGTGATACTGAACCACCCTGGCAAATTTCAAATTGTTCTCCTGTATGGTTTCTGAAAAAAGCTTGACGGAAATTTCCATACTCGTGTTCACATTTTCATATCGGCCCAGTCGCAAAAAGGAAGTAGTTGTCCAGCAGGTCTGAAAGTCGCTTAGGACGTGCAACTTGCGATACTGAACCACCCTGCCAAATTTCAAATTGTTTCTGAAAAATGCTTGACGGAAATTTGTATGAACGGACACGAGTAAAACTTAATGACCCCCCCCCCCCCCCCCCCCCAATGTCGTCAAGGGGCATAAAAATACCTATTTTGTACCTTTGAGGACTTCAAAAGCACCTTTGACCCAGTATGGACTGTGGGAGAAAATGTTGAAGTCAAATATAAAGGGTAAAATAATTACGGTGATCTACAACATGTATCAAAATATAAAAAAGTCTGTAAAATGGGAGCAGAATTTACGAATTCGTTTGTATCGCACATATGGGTGAAGCAAGGTGAAAATCTCACTCTCCTTATTTTCATTGTTTCTCAACTTATTATTTGTTAAAAAACCTTTATTATGTGAACAAACATCCTACAAACTATAAATTCTGTTGCCCTCAAACTGTACGAGAAGATAGCTGGCCAAGCAAAATCTGGACAGTGGGTAAATAAATATGCCTACCAAACTTTTCATTGCAAGGGCATAACAATCTTGTAATATTTAACATAATATAACACTATAATAGAAGCTGTACATTTTATTTAGTTTTTTCAGCAGCCTTTTCTGTTTTTTCAGCGGCGGCTTCTTCGCCTTCTTCTTCTTTAGTGGATCTGGTGTAAATCCACTGTGAGTGGTGTCTGGAGACCAGGCGAATTTTTCCTGCAATTAAAATGTAACTAAAATATTCAGTTGTTCAGACATAGTTTCACTGTCAATGCAAGCACATAACATATAAATGTTTATTATTTGTGGAGTTTCCCATGCAAGTGTTGTCTCTCCGGGTACTCCGGCTTCCTCCCCCAATAAAAACTGGACGCCATGAAATAGCTGAAAAATTGCTGAAAGTGGCGTTAAAACACCATTCAAACAAACAAACATGCAAGTGTTGTGTAGGATTTGTCCCAGTGGGGCAGACATTGCAAGAAATTTTGTATTGAGCATACCCAGAATCAATCCAGAATCTGATTTAAATTTTCTCTACTTTAGACAATCTTAAACTCACTGGTATTTGCTGACAATATAACTATGCCACAGTTTTTCAGCAATTTTATTGGTTAAAATTTCGGTAGGGTAAGTTCTGAAAATTCTTTAAAGTCTCAAATTTTTATTAATAATAACTGGGCCTACGCGAGATGCTTAAAAAATCAACAAATAAACTGGTGAAGCTGAAGTTCTGGAAATACAATCACAGTAAATTTGTAATGAATAGACTGATAACTATCACACTACAAGGAGAAAATCATTAGTCTTCCTTGCACCCTTAGACTGGTCCATTATCGCCATTCAGGTGAATCTTCCCATTGACCCTTAAGCTTATAATCAGATGGTCATACAAATCAGGGTTAACTTAGCAACTTAACAAAGCAATGTACATTTTTAGAGTTTAGTATATCTGATTTAGTTCTTATCCATTCATTTATTAAGACTCGAGAACGTAGGAGTGAAAGTAAAATCTTAAGTGATTTTCCTAGTTGTGGAGTTAACGTCATAATTTTCTGAATTAAGAGGGGCCCCAAGCCCCATTTAAAACAAGTGTGGACACAGAAAAACGTCTCGCCTGCATTCCGCATCAGTAACGAAAATGAATTTCGTCATAAGCTTTACATAAATAGCATTAAATATCAGCAGCGGCCTGTATACAAAATATTGTCACCATACCCTGCATAGTTACAGGGGAACAACCGCAACCCAAAAACTTTAACATAGTCGCTGTACCGTGAAATTGAGGTCAAGGTCAGGTGGAACCTACCAGACAGTCATGTACTATTCATCAGCAACCTATATACCAAATATTGTCATCCTACCATGCGTAGTTACAGAGGAACTATTGTAACCCAAAAAACTTTAACGTATTCCCTGGACCGTGAAATTGAGGTCAAGGTCAGGTGACACCTACCAGACAGTCATGTACTAGTCATCAGCAACCTATACACCAAATATTGTCATCCTACCATGGGTAGTTACAGAGGAACTGTCGTAACCCAAAAACTTTAACGTAGTTGCTGGACCATGAAATTGAGGTCAAGGTCAGGTGACACCTACCCGACAGTCATGTACTAGTCATCAGCAACCTATACACCAAATATTGTCATCCTACCATGGGTAGTTACAGAGGAACTGTCGTAACCCAAAAACTTTAACGTAGTCGCTGAACCGTGAAATTGAGGTCAAGGTCAGGTGACACCTACCAGACAGTCATGTACTAGTCATCAGCAACCTATACACCAAATATTGTCATCGTACCATGGGTAGTTACAGAGGAACTGTCGTAACCCAAAAACTTTAACGTGGTCGCTGGACCGTGAAATCGAGGTCAAGGTGACAGGTGACTGACTGGCAAGTACTCATCATAAGCTACCTCTGGACCAAATTTGATGGACCTAGGGCTTGGGCTTACAAAGATATGAAGCAAGATGTCAAGTGTTTACGCCGCCACCGCCGGATTCCCATACATATGTCTCGCCTCCAGCGACTTTCGCAGCCAGGGAGTGATTCACCTAGAGGTTTTATGCAGATTATCTGCCCTCCCCCATATTTATGTCTATGAACGGAGCAACAAAAGGGTCACAGAGCTCCAGATAAGCTGCGTATTTGCGTTATAACGCAATTAAATTTTCATAAAACCCAATTATTTTTATTGCTTTGCGTTGCAAAACGCAATATCAAAGGTCTAAAACCCAATCAATTTTTAGAAACATGCTTAATTCACTCAATGAGTGCATAAAATTGTTCAGTGATTGCGTTGATTCATTCAAATAAATACACAAAGTTGCGTAATTACGATCCCATTATTTCACAACGTAACAACCGAGGTATTCCGAATGTAATGTCTATTTCATGCAGCATACGGTGCTCCAGGTATGGAGATTTATTTCACAAGAAGAGATGCATGTTCCCTGTTAAATATAAATACTTTTCTTCCAAAATTGTATTTATGGTTAGAACCAGTCTAGTATTTTGTTGTTGGCACCATGAGAGGTCATTATCCTTTTGGATGGCTTGTGCAAAAGTAACAGAATGGGCGAGACATCAAAATTTTGTATTAAAAAAATCTTTCTTTCACGTAAAATTTCATATATGGGGCATTATACATATAATGCTAAATTACATAAAAATGGAGATGAAAGTATACGTGTCCACAGACTTTTTTCAGGAATTTTACCTTAAAGACTTTAAGGTAAAATTCCCGAAAAAAGTCACATTGTACCACATTACACACTTTAGGAAGTGCTTCCACTGTAAAGACATTGACTGGAAAAAAATATATTCTTGTTCTACAGTAATGCCATACCTTTCAAAATATCAAACTCTTAAGAAATAGCAGTTATAAGCAAAAGAAGAAACAAAAGAGATAATTGGGTATATCTTTTCACCCTGCTATGTTTTGAAATGCACCGGAAATTAATTCATTCCATGAATAGGATAATGACCCCATGATGAATAGAAGTGGAAGAAAAAGGGCTTCCGTGACATCCACCAAGCCAAACAATCTTACAACTAACACTAACAACGTTGTCAAAAAATTGTTAGATGAAATGTTTAAGGCTAACAGCCCTGTCGAGGACAATTAATGAAATGTATTGAGAACTATTAATTAGCCTAAGAAATGTGTATGATCCAATGAATTACAGGTTATAGGTTAATAAAACTTGACATTCAGCAGTGCTAGCTTTGCCATATAATCAATAAAAATTACAAAACGGGGACCCAATTTTTTATTGTTAATTATTCATAACTTTGTCACAGAGCTGATCTGTTAATAATTTTATTGGGAGTGCACATATAGATTAGAAATGCTGGCTGTCCATTAATTATGAATAGACCTGTGTGCTTTCATTTAACTATTGTCTATAAGTAATCTTGACCTCAAGATAGTTTCCATTGTCAAAGGTACAATATTTTTGTTGTGTTATTTAAGATGTATGTCTTGGTCCAATGAAAGATCTATGCTCTCTGCACAATACATTCAAATGTTTCTGTAGTTGCTGCAAAACCACAAAAGGTTATCTGCATGTATAGAACCATAGAAGTACATTTTTGTCAGCTTAAAAAAAACCCAATTCAGTAAATTTTAGATGGGTGAAAAACCCAATTAACTTATTTTGGAGTGGGTAAAAAAAAATGATAAAAGTGATATATAAAAAAATACCCAATGAAATAAATCATATGATGGGTAAAAAACCCAATTAAGAAAATCTTATGTGGAGCTCTGGGGTCACATTTCTCGTAATGGAGCAGCCCTTGAGTGATTCACACGCGGTGTTTGTGCATTTAATCCGCTATTAAACTGTTTCCCTGAATTGTTACATACTTTTTAATGTTTTTCAAGTTTAACTGATATTTCTACAACACCTTATTCGTTACAGAACTAGTTTTACACTTCATTCCTAATTGGCACCTGACAAGATGAAAAAAATTCAAAGGATGCTATTCATGTGGTTTACTCAAGGGTACAGTACTAAAAGTGGGATTTTTGAATCTTGTACTGTACATACAACACATGCTTACTGCAAGACAAAATACAGATTGGGTGATACAAAAATACACCTTAATTTAAGTCTAATCAAGTTTTAACATATTTTAAATGAGAAATTTAAGAGTTATGGTATTATGCAAAAAACTTGAATTGACAGGTCTGGTCTAACAGCAAAACAATCATACAAACCTTCTTTGTTAAGTTCCTTTAATGCCTTCTTGGCAAGAGAACCTCTAATTTTCAATCTTTCTGACACCACTGATGGTGTTATAAGTTTGTAACTTGGAACTTCTTTCTTAAATTTGTCATAAGTTGCCTTGTCAAAAAGAACCAAATTGTTCAATTTGTCACGAACTTTTCCCTTGGACCACTTCTGTAAATGAAAATAATGTTTTAAATGCAAATTAAGGATTGATCCAGAGTCCAATTTGCATTTTACACTTTCATTCAGTGAAAATGGTAAATAAATCTGTTAACCATTATTTAACTTATCATACATGGTAAAATTAAATGGTACAATTGACAATCCTTCAACTCCAATGTTGTACACCTTTGGTCCAACACAAAGTGATTTATAGACCAGCTGTCTGTCTTTGATTCTGGAATTAGAAAACTCTCTCACACGATCCATTTCCAATAATAAAAGATTGTTTCTTACCACTGGGAATCATATTACCAATAAAAATCTGAAGAAATCTGTAATCTTGTTATAAACATAATACAATTATTGTAAGGGCTGTTAAAGACCAAACTTGTAAAAATTTAATTTGATTTGGACACGTCAACTTGGGATTTGGTCCAACAGAATTTTTCATTGTGACTGACCAAATATCGGACAGAATGTCAAGCTATTTTGCCAGGTTTAATGTCTATCTGATATACTTGCCTTCTTCTTGGCTTTTCCACCGCCCCCTTCCTTCTTTTTAGCTGGCTGCTTTGCGCTCCCTTTGGAGCCTTTATCAGCTTTTTTGGCTCCCTGTAATACAATAATAAATAAACTAAATTGAAACTTATTGGGCAATATCTGTGTTCTGCCCAGCTTTTTGATGAGGGGTGAATCTTACTAGTGTTTTTTAACGCCACTTTCAGCGATTTTTCAGCTATATCATGGCGTACTGTTTTTATTGGGGGATGGAGCCGGATTACCTGAGAAAACATTTTAAACAGCGTTTTTAAATGTGGCTGAATTTTCATTTTGCTGAAGCAATTTTCCATACTAAATTTTGACCTTGTTTTGAACGGAAGTGTACGTTTGGAAAATTCCATTGTTGTCTATTCGAAATCCTTCGGGTAATGACTTCTGGAAAAGTCTCGCTGTCTGTACGAATACTATTGTACGTTACAAATCAGACCAACATTTGAATGTTTGTTTGATGGTGTTTTCCGCCACTTTCAGCAATTTTTCAGCAACATCATGGTGTCCAGTTTTTATTGGGGGAGGAAGCTGGAGTACCCAGAGAAAACCCCCAACCTGAGGTGGGAAAACTGGCAATCCTTGTCAATTAAGATTTGAGTAGAGTACACCCTGCATGCAGTGAGAATCGAACCACAATCGAACCACAATCTCAGTGTTGACAGACCACGTGATCAATAGTAGACAAACTACCTGGACCACTCTGCCACCGAGGCCTCGATCAACATTTGTAAACAACATTAGACACCTCTAGAAACAAAAATGGCCGACTTCCTATGAAAATTTGAAATATTAAAATGAAAATTCAGCAAAATTTCAAAACACAGTGGAAAAAAATTGTCGATTTAAAAAATGTAACCCGAAATCTACAAAAGAACCATAAACTCAACCAAGCGTGGTAGCAGTTTCCATTTTGTCGGGCAAAATCCTGTCCGACAGTCAGACACGGTAATGTTTACTATCGAGTTTTTTCTTCATGAAAATAATCATCTCAACTTCAACTAAGCTTGTATACATCGCAACCCGCATCTTTCGTACATTTCACTTTCTTTTTAAACAACAAAATCATTTGATACAAAATTTTCCTTCTACAGCAAGGAATCCTGGTAGCTCCTTTATTCACTGACCTACTAACAAAAACACTTTGGATGAATGGGTAAACATGGATGAGGTTTTCAGTTTCCATTATGTTTTCTTCAGTCTAAAGAATTATACAAGTTACATTAAACCTTTAAAAATGAAAATAAAATAATTAAAGGTAGTAAATGGAAATAATAGCAGGACATGTTTTAGCATAGATTTTTGTAAAATGATTTTTTTTTTTTAAAATAATATTGAAGGGATCTATAAATAGTTGAACCACACGAAAATGTGTATATCAGCAGATTGTGAAATGTGCCGACTCTGACCAGTGTCGCAAAATCTGCTGTGTTGTCTATAGAGAGCTCTCTATTCTCCACGACTGTTGACTAATTTTTTGGCAGATTTTAATGCACTATAGTTCCTTACCATTCATGCCAAAATCATGGACACCTTAAATTGTTTTTAATAATAATGGGTTTCATGTTATTTAAGTTTTTTGTCATTATGTTTTCTGTAAGGTTTTGCCCCCCCCCCTTTTTTTCTTCTTAGTTTAACCCTGTTTCTCTGTCACCGAGTGACTAACTTGCTAGTCCGAGAATCCTCTGCCGTCCAACGCTTTAAAAAAAATTTTTTTTTGCGTGGGACGTCAGAGAGCTCTCCATAAGCAAAACAGCGGATTTTGCGACACCAGTCTGGGTCGGCAAATTTCATCGCGTCAGATTTAATAAAAACTTTTCATCCAGTTAATCTATATATAATTCGCTTTTTTAGATATTTTTCGGCAGAGGATTCTCGGACTACTAACTTGCTATCCCTTTTACGAATTTTAATTGGTATTCCCGTCAAATATATAGATAAGATAGGCGTTAAAAAAATAATGAAACTTGCAAGCTGAACGTCGTAAACCTGCAGTTATTACTCATAAAATGCATGCTCTTAAGCTAATCAATCATTTGTTTAAACACTTGTTTCGATAATGGTATGACAATGGCATCATCATGAACAAACACGTGGAGATTAACATTTATTATTATCATAACTATTTTCGTTCTAATGGAAATCTGTAAACAATATAATAATATAGTAAGACTATCTTAATTTAATTTGTTAACTTAATATTTCAACAATTAGTAAAATAGTGGTTAAGGAAATATACTAAAGGCTGGCTAGCAAAAATTCAGTACCATGCTTCTTGGGGAGAATACGAAAAAGAGGCCGGAACTGTGTTATCCCATAATTCTTTGTAAATTTATGCTTATATCAAAAATAAAATGAATCGTAAAATTTACATTTGTTTTAAAAAACTGTTAATATATATTAATTTAAGATTTGTGCTTTATTCACGAAATGTATTTGAAAATTTCTTTACAGTTTACAACATTGATTTTCGAAGAGGCAAGGGACTTGCGCAATAAATGTGCGCATCTATTAACATACTATATGTGAACACCACTGCAGCTATGCTGGTGAATGCAAATGGTATTATTTGTCTTCTTTCTGTTCAGATATTTTGATAGCCAGTAACATAACCTTTCTCAATCTCAAACATTGTTCAGTGGTTAAGAGTTGTTACAAATGGGAACCCTTTCAAAGAGCTTCAAAGTTCAAGTCAAGAAGTTAATGTCATGATTAGCAGAAAAGAAAGATCAATTGACAATTATAAATGTCTTCCATCCTGATTTTTTTTATATTTTATTCCTCAATTTCTAGTATTATTTGTGCTCTCCATAAACTACTGGAACATATATTTAATACAATATGATTTACTAGTAATGTTGTAGAGGAACCTCGTTGTATCGATCTACTTAATTTTAACATGGCCCGAAAAATGTGAATTTTAAAACATGATAAAATATGATAACAATCAGAATTGGCGAGATAGAGAGACAAGTAATATCATGGATATAACAAAGAATGAAACCAAGATAAGTTTGTTCATTTATGTTGTTTATGGTTGACGAAAATAAGTGGATTCATAAATAGATGGATACAATGAATAGATCGATACTGTGAGGTCCTACTATAAGGAGTGTTTAACAGAGAAGGATATAAATATTTAGCTTTCACAGATAACTGAGTCTTACATTTATCATGTTTTTATTTTCAGACAATGTAGATTTGTAAGCTTCAAGATGACAGATTTATTGCAAGACATTTTATATGGGATTATCTATGGCTTTAGGGACAGCATCCTTGGCACCCACAAAATATTTAAACTTGATGCTGATAATGAGGAGGAGGAGTTAAGCAAGACATTAGAGCCCATGACAACACTGGCCAGAAGAAGGGCAGAGAAAAGAAAAGACAAGACTTCTAGTCAACAGGAAAAGAAGTATCCAAGATTAAATATGTTTTATTTGGTTACTGTTTTATTTTTCTACTCAACATCAAATCAAATAAGCTTTATTTATAGTCGATATATAGTATCTTACATTGGTACGAGTGGATTTTCCGATTTCCCCAATCCAGATAGTTAAATTATGGAATTTTAAGTCCAAGCCGTGGCAAGGACTTAAAATTCCATAATTTAACTATCGAGATTGGAGAAATCCGATAATCCAAGAGTACTAATGTAAGATTCTGTTTCTCTAATTTTAAAAAGTAGTAAAGTTGCAAAACAAAGTACAAATTCTCCCAACCCCAATTTTACGTTCATGACTTGAATACGCCGTAAATGGAAAGTGTTTTGTTTATGAAGTCATGAGTTTTTATTGTGACATTATTATTTTTAACCAATCAACTGCTGAGAACAACAAATTCACTAGTGACGAGAA
>OX104112.1:109167708-109211352 GCA_944474755.1 Limnoperna fortunei | reverse complement strand
GCCCAATAATACAGTAATACAATGACTTGTACAAGATATTGTTTGAAGAATTGATATCTGGTTATATATAAGTCATGCTTTACATTCATAATATAACATCGTAGCTGAACAAATGCTGAAAGTGGCTTTGATCAGTGTTCAAACAATCAAACATTCTGTTTTTTTTCTGTGTAAAATAGTAATAGGCTTGCAGTGTTCAATCTAGAGCGCGCCATTGCGCCATTCCCGCATTTTTTGTTGAATTGACGCGCTTAAAAAACCTCCTGTGTCATTACTGGCACAACTTAATTTTTTATTGCTTTGAGAAATTCCCCCATAGTCAACAGCTTTAACTGTATTATCGGTCCTAAGTACGCTTTTTATCATGTACAATTACAATTAGCAAGCTTCTAAATCACGTAGACAATATATTATCGATTTTTGTATAACGTGTTGTTCATGCTTCAAGATGAAGCGTATTTCTTCGTAGTTGACTCCCATTGGAGATAAACGTGCAAAAACGGATGAAAATCAAAATGAAGCGGGTATCGCGCCGACAGAGAATGCGAACAAAGAAGCTGAAACAGAACAATCGGTGCCACATCGAATCCTATCAGTGTCACACGAAAATTTCAGAATGGATGGTTATCTGATATTAAATATAAAGATTGGCTTAATTTTGATAAAGATAAACAACACATGACATGTTCCATCTGCATAAAAACTAATAAAAGAAATCCCTTCACTACCTGTTGCTGTAATTTTAGAATGTCCACTTTAACGATTTTGTTTTAGTAAACTGAATCATAAGCCTTCCCTTTTTGTCCGGATGTCATGTCTCTATACTGGTGTTATTGACCCCTAGCTATAAATTCTGGCCCCCTATGGTAAGTTATTAGGGTCATCATGACCCCTTAGGCCAAATTCTAGATTGAACACTGGGCTTGCTACTGTAAAGTAAAATGTTATTGTATACCTGTATGTAATTATTTAGACCGTAGAATTGAGATAAATCTGGAAACCTTTTTGTGTCAAAACTATTACAAAGAATACTGTTTTGTTACAGAAACCCCAAAGTAATCCAAAGGCTGGTTCTTTGTTGTGGATGGAATGGAGGTATATTTCTGGTAAGTAAAATTATTTCTGTGTATATGTTAAATTTTGGTTTACACATTCAAACACAAAAACAAGTATTCCTAAAGTTGTTAACTGTTTTTTTTTGTAGTGTGCAGTTTAATGATGGCTTGGGGTTCTACCTTAAAAAGTGCTGTGCAATAAAATATTGACTTCATGTTTTACCTTCAACACAGTGCAATACAATATTTACTTGTTTGTTCTACCTTTAACACTATTCTTTGCAATAAAATATTTGCTTGTTGTGAAACCTTCAACACAATATTGTGCAATAAAAGATTGACTTAACGTCATACCTTCAACGCTATGTTGTGCAATACAATATTGACTTCATGTTTTACCTTCACAACAATGTTGAGCAATACAAGAGTGACTTGATGTTTTACCTTCAACACAATTCTGTGCAATACAATATTGACATGATGTTTTACCTTCAACACAATTTTGTGCAATACAATATTGACTTGATGTTTTACCTTCAACACAATTCTGTGCAATACAATATTGACATGATGTTTTACCTTCAACACAATTCTGTGCGATGCAATATTGACTTGATGTTTTACCTTCAACACAATTCTGTGCAATACAATATTGACATGATGTTTTACCTTTAACACAATTCTGTGCAATACATTATTGACATGATGTTTTACCTTCAACACAATTCTGTGCAATGCAATATTGATGTTTTACCTTCAACACAATTCTGTGCAATACAATATTGACATGATGTTTTACCTTCAACACAATTCTGTGCGATGCAATATTGACTTGATGTTTTACCTTCAACACAATTCTGTGCAATACAATATTGACATGATGTTTTACCTTTAACACAATTCTGTGCAATACAATATTGACATGATGTTTTACCTTCAACACAATTCTGTGCAATGCAATATTGATGTTTTACCTTCAACACAATTCTGTGCAATACAATATTGACATGATGTTTTACCTTCAACACAATTCTGTGCAATACAATATTGACATGATGTTTTACCTTCAACACAATTCTGTGCAATACAATATTGACATGATGTTTTACCTTCAACACAATTCTGTGCAATGCAATATTGACTTGATGTTTTACCTTCAACACAATTCTGTGCAATACAATGTAGGCCATATTTTGAGTCTTTGTATTATAGATTTTTTTAATGCTTATAAGTAATTTTCTACATCTTAATCTTTCCTGGTAATAAAATTTCATTCTATTAACTTTAGTAATTTGTGTCCATAAACTTGGCAGAAGCCATATTGTTTGTATATTTGTGGTCTGTTTATCAGAAGCCATATTGTTTGTATATTTGTGGTCTGTTTATCAGAAGCCATATTGTTTGTATATTTGTGGTCTGTTTATCAGAAGCCATATTGTTTGTATATTTGTGGTCTGTTTATCAGAAGCCATATTGTTTGTATATTTGTGGTCTGTTTATCAGAAGCCATATTGTTTGTATATTTGTGGTCTGTTTATCAAAATACTGTTTTTATTTTCTAGGCAAGTATTTTGCTATTTAACTACATGCTGATTCCAGTATTACAGTGGTTTACAGAGCTGATATTCCGTATGTATTGCTTCTTCTGGTCATCTCTTTTATGTATTACAAAAAGTTAACTACTTTTTTCAATACTATTTGCATAAGTAAATGATTTTGTTTGTTTGTTTGAATATTGTTTGACACCACTTTCAACAATTTTTCAGCTAAATCATGTCTTCCAGTTTTTATTGGGGGAGGAAGCCGAAGTACCTTCGGTAGGAAAACTGGCAATCCTTGTCAATTAAGATTGGAGTCAATGGCACCCGCAATCTCAGTGTTGACAGACCACGTGATCAATAGTAGATGTAGCGGGCCCAAAAAATAAATCAGTCTAATGATGTTTGTTTCTTTTCATATACCAATATAGCCAAATACAAAACTCCACAGGAGGAGGTAGAAAACTTTAAGAAAAATATACAATTATAAGTAATTGCACCTTACTTTGCCTAATTATACAATAAATTGTACCTAAAATAGATGTATCATGGTCAAATGTAACAATAGCTACATGTACCTATATATACTTTTGGTTTGTTTTGGCCTACATTTAATTATTATACAATCACATAAGACTGTACCTAATAATGACACATTAATATATATACTTTAGCAGTGAAAAGCATACCAAAAATGTATAAACTTTAAACAGGAAGAGGCATACCAAAAATGTACGAAGTCACATAAACCAAGCCTAATATACCAAAAAACACCAAAATGTACCTAAATATGACTAAATAACATCCATGATTACACATAGAACATAAAAATGACATATGCAAAATTAAGCTCAATAAGAGAATTGAGATCAAGAAAGCAACATACATTTTTTTGTAGGTTCAAGTTTGTAAAAGTCTAAACTACATGATAACATTAACAGAATTTTCGTAAATAATTATCATATTAAAATCTTGGTACTAAATAATATTCTGTACTATTCATTAAATGTAAAAACAAAAACTGAAGTGTCTTAGCCTGAACATATGAAACATATTTGTAGGTGTTATCATTTACTTTTGTCTTGCATGTGTTTTATGTGTTTTTCTAACTGGTATTTATATTTGACTGAAAATAACGAAAATATTGCTAGGAACCTTATAAATAAAGCTTGTACTATGAATTATCTATGTTTTATGTTAGCACTAGTATATATAAAATGTACATGTATGTATAATGACAAAATAAATAATCAACTTCTAAAGGTCATAATCGGACGTCATCTAAATACTGTACAGGCCCCGCGAATTTTAATTTCTCCACCCATCGCGGTGGAGGTGGAGGAGAGTGGAGAGACAGTTTCCTCCACTGTTACTCAACTCTCCTTGGTGGAGTCGCGGTGTTTTCGCGGTGGAGTGCCGATCGCGTAGTCGCGGTGGATAGCCGGCCAAAAAAGATCGTAAAATCACATCAGAACAATGGGTATGCATGTTAAGTTTCTGTTTCCTTTCTCCAGAAAATGTTCTACTTCTTATAATTTCTTCATTGTTGACAAACATCACAGAACAACATCGTCTACAGTGCCGTTTTCGTCAATATAGGAAAGTGGAATTGTGGTCATATGCTTGAATTGAGTGTGTATACAACAAAAACTTTACCTTGTGTTATAAAATTAATTATCCCTTTAAATTAATTGCATAATACATAATAAATGACAATTCCTGACCATATTTGATTACACAATTAAGGGTACACAGGTAATGCTGTCATATAACCAATTAGCGTTAATTATGTCTTTAATAACCTTTGATCATTTGACAGTGTGAACTACAGTTCAAAAACGAACTCACAAGCTGAATTATATTTGAACAGTGTCAAAGCTGTGTTTTAAATAAATAACAGTGTCTTCTTGGATTTTTATAAACATTGTAGAATCTTGGTATCAGAATGTCTACGGAGAAACATACGTTCACAACTCCAAAAGAAAAAGAAAATCTTATGCCAATAATGAAGCTTCTCGGTAATCCATCTGTCTTTATCCACGTTCTTTTTGAAAGCATTTTAAAATATCCAGTATCAATCCAATATATTAAAATAATTGTTGAATTCTATTAACAGCTTGTTTGTTTACGTCACCAAAACCGGAGGTATAATTATAAAATAATTAATAGATAAAATAGTGGTGGAATAAATAAAGATATACTGCCTGTCATTTCATTTTCATCGTTTTTTTAAAATAATTATAACCACTTCACAGGTATATCTTTGTACACTACTTGCACGTGCTATTTTACAAGCGGTAAATTAATTGATTCAAGAAGCAGATGATACCTCAATTATCGTGTTCTGCTGTCATATATTTTCATCAAATTTGACAAACATCAACAAAACAAGATCGTCTATAATGCCGTTTACGTCTATAAATGTAAGTGAAATTGTTTGTCATATGCCCGAGTGTGTATACAACAAACTTTATATTTTTTGTTGTAAAATTAATCCTCCCTTCAAATTAATTGGACCATCCCTTGTAAATTGAGCACAATGACACTTTCAGACCATTTTTCATTACATAATTAGTGGTAACAGGTAATGCTGTCAGATGATAACCAATTAGCGTTAATTAGGCCGTACCCTGTGATCATTTGACATCTTGAACTACAGTTCAAAAACGAAATCACAAGCGTCTTTTAGGTTTTTTATAAACCTTGTAGAATCTCGGAATCATAATGTCTACGGAGGAAATATATTCACAACTCAAAAAGAAAACCCATACCACTAATGATGCTTCTCGGTAATCCATCTTTCTTTGCAATTTTTTTTTAAGCATTTTAAAATATCCGGTAACAATAATGTAAAAAAACACTACTTGCACGTGCTATTGTGAAAGCGGTAAATACTTTGATTGACAAGCAGACGATATCCTCAATTATCGGCACGTGCTTTTTTACCGAATATTTTAGAAATACAAAGAAACTGCGGAATTTTAGTTATACATAATTTAATATATTCATGTAGTATATTGTTGATTTGCAAACAATATAGTCTAAACTGTGTTCTGTGTAAGGTAATAACTGTCTTCGGCACGGATTAAACTAGACAAGACAAGACAAGACAAAGTTTTATTTAAAGTCGGCACAATAACAACACATAACATAAGCTCTAAAGAGCTTTTTAACCGACATACAGTACATAATAAAGCCTACTGATAAGCTACGTGTAACTACATGCAACATACATTAGCCACATACATAAATGAGCACTACAGACATATTACATATACATTCATACAACATATATTAGCCATAGCCTCTTACTTTATTTGAAAAACACAGAGGTTAAGATACCATTATATGGGATCGTAACTTAAGGAACTTTGATCAAATAAAAGAAGGTGAAAACACATAAAAACTGGACGGACAACGTTGAAAAGAAGCTACAGTGGTACTACTAGTATAATTTACATGTAGGAATAAAGGGAACAGACAAGTAGTGGCATCATTACAAACCAAGCACTATAATAGCAGCAAAAGAAAACAGAAAACATGTAAATGCATATAATATGGAAAGCACAAGCATGCATACATAGAAACAGGCACTAAATAGGCACTAAATACAATAAAATAGTTTAGTAAAACCAGGTATAAACAGAGAAGCACTGATTATCAAGCTGTTTATTGACAAAGCATCCGAGTTTACTTAAAGCTATGATAATATTTATAACAAAGCATTTATGAGCAGCATGCAGAGCAGTGACATGACTTGCCATTCCAAGAATTTATTAAATTTTTGAATTGAAAAAAGGATGATTCATTTCGGAAATGGTCTGGCAAGTCATTCCATGTTTTAGCTGCAAAATATTTAAATGAGTTTAAACCATACCTTGTTGTTCTGACTCTTGGTATGTTTGCTGTATTCTGGTGTCTAAAATTATATTTGTTTTGTTTAATTTCAATTAAATCATGTAAATAGACTGGGCTTTGTTTATTAATTATTTTAAAAGTCTCAATGGCAATACACCTAATTCTTCTTATTTTTAGTGAGGGCATTTTGGATCTGGTCAAGAGTTCTTCATAAGATCCAAAATGCCCTCACTAAAAATAAGAAGAATTAGGTGTATTGCCATTGAGACTTTTAAAATAATTAATAAACAAAGCCCAGTCTATTTACATGATTTAATTGAAATTAAACAAAACAAATATAATTAACTCGCGAGTCGCTGTGGAGATGACCGCGGAGACACGAATTTCCTCCACCGGGATGCGCGGAGAAATTAAAATTCGCGAGGCCTGTACAGTAATACATTTTACACAATAAATATTAAGTTGCTGGTAATATTATGCAAAATACAAACATATGAACATATAAACTACTAAAACCAGACGGGTATAGACTACTTACTCTGTGGGGACCATGAGTTTTCTAAAATAGATAAGTGAGTGTGTCATAGTCATGCCATTTCAAAAACAAAACACAGGGAAGATCTCGTCTTAGGGGTCCGAAACTTACAATTGTGACAGCACAGTAGACAAATTACCTTAACCACTCGGATACCGAGGCCTCATAAGTAAATGAACCACAGTGTGTGGTTCCAACTCCGATTTCCTGTACCAATAAATTGTGGTTTTTGTTGTGTCCAAAATAATGGCTGATGCCATTCACAGGTCACCAAATATCAACTACTTGATTAGAAAAAACATGTTCTCGTACATGCATTTGTGTGAGTGGTGCATGTGGAAATCAATAACTGCATAGAAAAACTCTTTTTTTCATCTAATACCTGTGTTTGCACAATCAGTGATTCCACGTGTGTTACATATTTCATACGTCTGTGAACTAATTGTGTTCTTTGAATCTTATTTCATTTTCAGACAATTCTGAAATGTAAATTTCTAAAACATTTGCTTCTTTAAATATAATAAGAAGCTAAGCTGAGCGAAAGACACGATCTTTAAAGCTGATATCAATGACAGATGTCTTTTATTGTTAAAATTTAGTTGTTTCATCACTGTTAAACTTTTAATGGTTAAATATTGAGCTTTTGTCTTAATTCAATTCTACTAGTACTAGTATATTAATTTGTTGTGCACATGTGCCATGTCACTCGAACACAATACCTTACATAAAACAAGGTCATGCTGAATAAAATAACATTTAAAATATATTGCCCAAGAATAAAAACAAATTGGGTTGTAAAAACAATATATTAAACATAACAAACATTTATTTTTCAGCAATATATAGTTTTTTCTTAAATGGAAAATATTTATGACCATACATTCATGTCTTGTTTGGTAAACGCACAATACTACTCTGCATGTCATGAAAAAAAACCACCTAAAATATGCTCGGCTTGTTAATTTGCATATTCATTTAATAATAATGTAATCTTGGGAAGTTTTCACATTATTCCGTCTTATATTAATGAAAACATGGAACAATGTACAATAGTAGTTAATCTGTAGTTAACATGTTGAAAAACTGGATGAAAATTTGTCAAAAATAATGCCTTTCATTTGCACGGCCAGTCAGACCAGCTACTGGGCATGTATACTAGTCCGGGGCCTACATTTACTAGACATTGTCGTTCGGTTGTGCCTTAATGTTGAAACCTGCAAGGTCAGGGCTCACAGAGGTGGATGCCATCTCACTGATGATATCTAGTTTATATGTAGGAAACGGACATGCTGGTAAACAATATCACAAATCAAACACAACAATGAGTGGTGATTTAAAGCCAATATTAATGTACATGTACCTCAAAATAAAACAAAAGTATATGTGTAAGACAGAAGTTCTTGATTAGCTATATTCTTTTTAGAATGGTGTTGATTACTATATTGTGGTGAATTTTATAGGTAGTTCAGGAACTCATGGAAGTGTGTGGCTATATATAGGGCCAGTGTTATCCTGGACATTCAGTGCTCTCTGGATTTTACCACTGTTTGTTCTTAGTAAAATTGTCAACTGTTTTTGGTTTCAAGTAAGAAATTAATTAAAATGTAAATATACTGAGATTGAACTGTCCAGAAATGAAACCATATAAATTTCAGTTTTGTATTAAGTAAAACTTTCTATCAGTGCCAGGCTAATTGCTATGTTGATAAATTTGATGTTTTAGTGGAAAATTATGCACAAGATATGGGTCTTATTCTTGCAAACACTTCGTTGTAATTGATCTTTTGAAATTTGGAATATTAGTTTTTATACCTTGTTCAAAAGCCTTCATTCATGTGGTTGATGACCTTCAATTTTCTATAAATTTGTTTACAAAAAAAATGGTTGAAGATGACATATTAAGTACCACTATAAACTTTATAATCTAAACATTTATTGGTATATTTGTGTGGAAAGGAATTAAAATATATTGCTTTTAATTTGTAGGATATAGCAGATTCAGCTTATATAAAGTCCCATGGAAAACCCCAGATGTTGTATATTAGCACGCTGATAGCAGACATGTCTTTCAGTTTGTTTATTCAAGCATTGTTTTTAATACAGGTACATATACTTAATACTCTTGTGGAAGTCATAGTAGCACTGTTTTTAATACAGGTACATATAGTTAAATCTCTTGTGGAAGTCATAGTATTAAATAGAAGTATATATTGTAGTTACAGTCAAGTGACAAAAGTGGTAATTTCTAAATGGCTGACAAGAGATACCGTTTTTGCTTAACAACTTTCAACGTCAATAAATATAAGTGAAAAAGATATTAAATCTTACATTAAAAACTTGTTATGCATCCTTTGTCTCTTGTTGTAACCTTTTTGGAATTGAATGATAAACCTGCAGAATGGCTTCAACTGGGATATTTACCCAGATAGTCTGAATAGAATCCATCAACTTTTGAGCAGTAGTGATGATTTGTACTTTGTTTTGAGCAGTAGCGATGATTTGTACTTTGTTTTGACCAGTAACGATGATTTGTACTTTGTTTTGAGCAGTAGCGATTATTTGTACTTTGTTTGCAGACCTCATTTAATTTTCAACCATACTTTGTACTTTGTTTTGAGCAGTAGCAATGATTTGTTCTTTGTTTTAAACAGTAGCGATGATTTGTACTTTGTTTTGAGCAGTAGCGATGATTTATACATGTAATTTGTTTTGAGCATTAGCGATGATTTTTACTTTGTTTTGAACAGTAGCGATGATTTGTTCTTTGTTTTGAGCAGTAGCAATGATTTGTACTTTGTTTTGAGCAGTGACGATGATTTGTACTTTGTTTTGCAGACCTCATTTAATTTTCAACCATATATTCTCAATAATGTTGAGATTTGGACACTCTGCTGCCCATTCCATGTTGGTAATATCATTTTCTTCCTTAAATTTGTTCAAAATTTTTGCCCAATGAATGGGTGTATTATCATCTTGAAAAATGCAGTAATTTCCGTGAAAAATAGGAACAACGACAGGTCAGAGATTATTTGTTCAATATTTCAATGTATTTTTGGGCATTTATATGGCCATTTAGTACCATTATAGTTCCGAGGCCATGATACATGATGCAACCAGAGATTTTGATACTAAGTTTGGTCTTTGAAGGTTGATTGGCACAAGGTAGGTCCCACTGATTGCCATACAAAATAGTTTTAAAATAAACTTGTCTATTACACATGTGTATTTATATTTTATAGAGTACAACTGCCACCTTCTTACCTATACCAATGGTTCGGACTATCATTGGTCTATTACACATGTGTCTTTATATTTTATAGAGTACAGCTGCCAGCTTCTTATCAATACAAATGGTTGGGACTGTCATTGGTCTATTACACATGTGTCTTTATATTTTATAGAGTACAGCTGCCAGCTTCTTATCAATACGAATGGTTGGCACTGTCATTGGTCTATTACACATGTGTCTTTATATTTTATAGAGTACAGCTGCCAGCTTCTTACCTATACCAATGGTTGGGACTGTCATTGGTCTATTACACATGTGTCTTTATATTTTATAGAGTACAGCTGCCAGCTTCTTACCTATACCAATGGTTGGGACTATCATTGGTCTATTACACATGTGTCTTTATATTTTATAGAGTACAGCTGCCAGCTTCTTACCTATACCAATGGTTGGGACTGTCATTGGTCTATTACACATGTGTCTTTATA
The DNA here is from genome assembly GCA_944474755.1 of Limnoperna fortunei. Classification (NCBI taxonomy): domain Eukaryota; kingdom Metazoa; phylum Mollusca; class Bivalvia; order Mytilida; family Modiolidae; genus Limnoperna; species Limnoperna fortunei. The sequence continues at coordinate 109,200,649 of OX104112.1, read as the reverse complement.
TTTTATAGAGTACAGCTGCCAGCTTCTTACCTGTACCAATGGTTGGGACTGTCATTGGTCTATTACACATGTGTCTTTATATTTTATAGAGTACAGCTGCCAGCTTCTTATCAATACGAATGGTTGGCACTGTCATTGGTCTATTACACATGTGTCTTTATATTTTATAGAGTACAGCTGCCAGCTTCTTACCTATACCAATGGTTGGGACTGTCATTGGTCTATTACACATGTGTCTTTATATTTTATAGAGTACAGCTGCCAGCTTCTTACCTATACCAATGGTTGGGACTATCATTGGTCTATTACACATGTGTCTTTATATTTTATAGAGTACAGCTGCCAGCTTCTTACCTATACCAATGGTTGGGACTGTCATTGGTCTATTACACATGTGTCTTTATATTTTATAGAGTACAGCTGCCAGCTTCTTACCTATACCAATGGTTGGGACTGTCATTGGTCTATTACACATGTGTCTGTTACACTCACTGTACAGTTTTGAATATAAATGGTTTAATATGGGTATGTTTTTAGCTTCACTGTCTTCAAAATTTACTTTTATTTGTAGGCCAACAATCTCTCAGAGCCTATAATTTACATATGTGATTATCCATGTCATGTGTGGACATCTTATATTGTATCTATAACATAAATTACACTGAAGTAGCACATACATTTGTTAAATGTAAAATCTCTTCTATGTATATTTAGCATGCTACTAAAAGTAATATTTCATTAAAACATGTAAACACAGAAAGCACTTCAACCACTCATTGATTTTTGTTGGCCTTAATGTGTATTTAGTACTAAAAATTTGAATATTTGATTAGAATTATCTCCCTTTTCCAACTATTTTCATTTTTTGTCTATACCACACTAGTTTAAGCTGAAACCTTTGTACTAAATAAATTTATATGACAATACATGTATAGGAAAGTCTTTAATTAATATGTAGTTTTATAGAACTTTATAGTAAATAATGAAAGAAATTGATATTAATTTACCATAAATTTGTTTGGGTTTTTTTGTTTGATGCTGTTTTAATACCACTTACAGCAATTTTTCAGCTATATCATGGTGTACAGTTTTTATTGGAGGAGGAAGCGAGAGTACCCGGAGAGAACACCCGATCTGCGGTAGGAAAACTGGCAATCCTTGTCAATTGAGATTGGAGTCGAGTTCACCCTGCCTGCAGTGAGTATCGAACCCACAATCTCAGTGTTGACAGACCACGTAATCAATAGTAGTCAACCTATATTAACCACTCAGCCACCGAGGCCCCGACCATAAATGTAAAATCTGTAATTATTTGCAATTACGGGAAACTATTAACATGTTTTGCTCTGACATAGGCACAAAGTTTCGTTGAGTAATAATAGACCCCTCAAATTGAGCAAAATAATTTCAGCTATATCACATTAAATATTTGGGGTGTCATGTCAGATAAAAAATTTTCAAAAATTTAGAAACCCCAAAGGGTACTCAAGGAAACTCACAAACACCTAAAAATTGTCCAGAAATGAGCTTTGCACAATAAGCTTAAAACAGCCAATACATTAAAAAATTATATAAATAAATTTATTTATCATTTCTATATGAAACTTCTTTAAAAATACAGCTCAAATATCAAAATTCCATTGAATAATAAATCCACTGTCGATGCTACAGTTAGGCGCAGCCAAAAATAAAATTAAAAACGAATTTTCAGTCAAAGTTCATTTACAGAGCAGTTGTCATATGCAATTTTAGGAAACACAAAAATTATTGCAAGATTCTGAAATAAACAGTTTAAGGAAACAAAGTTATTTTACTCTTTGAAAATAAAAATAATAGTACAACTGCACAAGTTATATATTATATGCTGAAACTGAAAGAAGTGTCAGCCATCTTTATACTTTGTTTTTAATTTTCTCTTAGGTTGGGAAGTACATAAAAGACTGCAGTATATAGAGAACAGGTGGCCATACTTCTGTGGGTTTGGTCTACCTCTAGCCTTGATAACCTCGTTACATCCATCTGTAATAATTAGGTATACAAATGTAGCACTGAACACATTTTTTCAAATTTTATTTTATATTGAAAATAATCTGAATTTTTTTTCCATGTAATAAATTTATGTGGACATGCACTTCAATTGGTTTACACACAAATCATCTCATTATTAAAGACGCTTGACAGATGTTTCTGATAATAATAATAATAATAATAATAAGCTTTATTTTACATCGGCATGGTAAGACAACAAAGCAACACAAGCTCTAATGAGCTTTTGACCGACTAACTACATAATTCATACAGAAAACATACAAGGTCTACACAAACACAATATCAAAAGCAACTGGCATAACATATGTAGCACACAATTAAAAGTTACATAGCAATTAAAGCAGCACAATTAAAGAAACAAGGTTAAAAAAATATATAAGCAGTAAATTATGAGACCAGCAATGCAAAGTTGTAAAACATACACTTAAAGGAAGCAATCAACACATATAAAAGCATAATTAAAAGACAAGTAGACACATAAAGCAAGAAACAAGCAAACAACACAAAAGCACAATAAAAGCACACAGCACAAAATTCATTTAAAAGCACTAGGTTTACAAAGGTTTTATAACAATAAAGATAATAACTGAGAGAACACACATATGAAATAAGAGTAAGCTATGTATTGTAGCAGAAAAACCTGACATTATTTATTATTGCCCACAGACAGAGGTAAATGACTGTAGAAAATGAAACATGTAAACATGTATTCCGTTTGGTGTAGAGCGATTATTATAGGATTAAACACCGTTTTCAATGGATTTATCGGTATATCAACAACTCACTCACAAACTAATAAAAGTCCGAAGGACTTTTATGATATGTTTGTGAGTGAGTTGGTCTTGTTGATATACCGATAAATCCATTGAAAACGGTGTTTAATCCTTATAATTCTTTAATTGCATTCAGAAATTAATTTATCTAACGTGTTTCTCAACTTCATATTTCTTTTGTAGTATGTAGCGGGTTTGACTGCGAATGAATATTTTTTTTTTTACGTACGATTATTTCCATAAACCATTTTCTGATTTTAATAAACACAATTAAGTTTTACATCAATCTATAACTTTGTTTTCTGTATCGAACACAAGGAAAGTTTTAAATTTAACAAATCATTAATGATAATTCATCAAACAAATAATTTGTAAGTTGATCGCTACTTTCGATATTGAAAGCCGCCATCTTTGTTTACATTGGTTACGCTAAAAATAGTTCAGTCAACGTCGTTTATCCTAAAATAAATGGAGTCAACTTCATTTATCAAAAAATATATTTCGTTAAAAACCTCAACTGGAAGTAATCTAGACCAATCAAATAAACGTATTTCTAAATATGCAAATCATATTAGAATTATTTACAGATGACAAACATTTAACAAAAAAACTGCTAATTTCTGAGTAATAATGCGTTGTCATATCATTTTTGGCTACCTCAGCCAATATCAGAAATATGAACTTGCAATTTTTTAGGATGTCTGCGAATCGCAATAATAAATGCACATAATAATTTCTGAATTTACAGTACATATATAACAACAATTATGATCACCCCCATCCTTTCCTCTTTTTAACATAATTCTGAAGAGATCTGATGAAGTGGTAATTTGTGAAGAAAGAATATAATGCATGTAATGTGCTTTTCTAAATATATAGTTTTCATTGAAAGACTGTTTTTCATTGGTAGTTTATCAATACCTTTTCTAATAGTTTTCATTAACTACTGTTATACATTGGTAGTTTATCAATACCTTTTTTAATAGTTTTCATTAACTACTGTTATACATGGGTAGTTTATTAATACCTTTTTTAATAGTTTTCATTAACTACTGTTATACATGGGTAGTTTATTAATACCTTTTTTAATAGTTTTCATTAACTACTGTTATACATTGGTAGTTTATCAATATCTTTTCTAATAGTTTTCATTAACTACTGTTATACATTGGTAGTTTATCTATACATTTTATATTTTCAGTGGATGTTTATTTTCAATCCTGTTTCCCTTATTTATTGTAAGTGCCAATGAAGCTACTGAACCACAACACAATTTGTAAGTATGACAGTATGACACTTTATTGTTCCTGTTATGTTTCTTTATGATTATGATTATTAAGTCGTTTGTATACTGCTAAAAAAAATATGCTTGTCTTGACTTAGACTCAACTTGGCCACTACTGCAAGACTAAGATTTACATCAGACATAATGGTGGCAAAACATATGACGTCTTAGAAATTACAAAGCTAATAGCAACTATGTATAAATTGCTTGATAAAGGAATAGATTTTAGGTTAGTGTATTTAACAAGAGTAAGGATAGATAACATATTGTTTACATAATGTATTAATTAATTTCAGTCAGTTTCCATTAAAGCTGTTTTCACCTGTAGTGGCCATCACAAACAGTTTCTACAGTACAGTGTTCAGAAAGCCTGGTAAATCTAGAGAGTCTTCAGAACACAGATCACCAAAGAAGCAGATCAGACTGTCTGAAGGTCATAGATGACCTGCAGTTATATGTTAGAAATGTATTTCTAAAATTTTCTAATTCCGATTGTTTAAATCTATTTCTGTCTACCCCATTCATTAGTATCAGTGTTGTTACAATCAATGAACCAATTACCCATTGCCAACATAGCCAAGTAACTTTTTTGTTATTTGTCATGCCACAAGAGAAAAACACAAGAGATCAAATTTGAGTTAGATTTGTAATAAATTTCTATGCACCAGTACATGGTATGCACAAACAAATAAATTCTCATATAATTTGCATATCAGGAAATACTTTGATATGATTGGTTAAAATGACTACTGTTAGATGTTTGAAAAGTTTTTTTTGTGGTAATTTAACTACTTTCAAAAATAATTTTGTGCAAAAGAAATGCATGATTTGGATAAAAAGTATGATAATTAAATGCTGTTTCACAATTTAAAAGCAATATAAGTATTAATCATAGTTTGAAAGGAATGTAATGGAGGAATAAACAAGACCAACTCACTGATGGGGATATCATAAAAGTCCTTTAGACCTTAACTTGTTTGTGCACAACTATCAGTTTTTATGTTTTACATATTTGTTCATGGTTGTAAATTACATGTATTTTATCCAATACCAGTGATTGCATGATTGTGTAATTTATGTTAAGTGTGTATGTTGTCAAATTTGTTGGAATTTCACGTCTGGTGTTTACATCTTCAGATTTTTAGCATACTATTTAAAGATAATTTGTCATGTGTTACATAAAAATCCAATCACATAAGGCTAATTACAATAAAAAATAATAATATAGGTGATGGTAATCTATCAGTTGTCTTCAGCACTTTGTGGTATTTAATACCTGCTTTATAAAAATCTATGATGTGTTGCTACATATTACTTATATGGTATAAAAATGTTATGTGCCAAAGATTTATAGGAGCTCTCAACATCTATAATTGGAAACCCACGTCCGATCACGTTCTGGCTTTGCTAGTGAAGCGAGAACTCAACCAGACCTGGGTTTCCCATGATCCTTCACAGCATGACTAGTTATATTTTAAAAATTGTTCAAGAGTTCATGTGTGACTGTGTTACTAAATGATGCCTTATTGTATTAAAACTAATAAACTTGGATTTTAATCTGATATTTTTATTTATTTACTTGCATCGTTTGCACAATTTTGCCAAAGGCATTTCATTTACAGCATAAAAGCTTGTTACAGTTCCTAACTGTGTAAATGTGAATAAAAGACAGTTTTTAAGTTATAGTAAACTTAAGAATCTAATATTTCATCCTATTATCAAACAAGAGTAGCATTTTGTTTAACAAAATATACAGGTACTTTTTAACTATAGTTAATTGTTCTCATTTTATGCAGTAAATGAAATAACTCAAGAATAAAATATTGTACATTACACAGTATTCTCCCATTGGCCTAGGGAGAACTCCTTTAATTGGTTTGAAAATGTCATGAAGTTGTAATCAGTCCTTTACCATTTCCACTATTCTGCTTTCTAAATTGATCAGTGTTTGTTAGTTTTAAGGTAACTGGGAATGTCCTTAAATGTGATAAGCCAAGCGTGTTAAATACATGAACCAGCTCATGTCCTCTGTAACAACCCTGTTCTAGAACCCCTCTTTTTATTTCAAAATATTAAAACATTAGGATAAATTGGCTATATAGGCAATACACATAAGGCTTGCAGTGGCATAGCTACATTATAGCAATGTAAGCACATGCATACAACTATCTTTTGCAGTTTGGTAATAAATCATAAATCCTTAAAAATTCAACTTCCGGGGACAAACCCACTGCTAACCATTATTTTATTCTTAGCTACACCCCTGGTTTGAATTCTTTTTTTCAACACATCAACAATTAAGCGGAAAGAACACCTTGCAAAAAGAGGTTTCTAGAACAGGGTTGTTACAAAAACAGGGTAACAAAAAGCTATGAATATGAATATATCCAAAGTAATCTAATTAAAGAATATCTGCTTACATGTGTTTGGATCACACAAAGAGCAAATTTGAAGTGAGTAGATACATATAAAAATAGAAGTTTGAAAAGTCTGAAATCCCTAACTGGAAACCATAGCCTGAAGGTGATTGTCTTCCAGCAACTACTTGCAAACTCCTGGGAGCCATTATTTATATCCAAAACAAATTAATCAACAAGAGCTGAAATTTAATGGGTGTTAACAAATCCAGATTATGACAAACAGGTACAAAACAGAAAGTAAGAAACCTAATAAAACAATCGGTGCGCCCAAGCAGGGACATTTTACTACTAATAATAATCAGTGACATTTCTAACACAGTATATTTGTTTATAAATGACATTATATACAAAGTATATACTTTGTATATAATACCCCAGTAATAATATAATACATGTAATATTAGGAACCTATAAATCAAATTGCTCACGATTCCTGCTGATTTCAATATTTTTTAAATGTCCAAACATGGTCATGATAATACAATTAGGTAAATAAAACACTTAAAATTATAAAAAATCAAAACATATTTACTGTCAAAGAATGATTGCAAGAATTTTAACTGAATTATTGGAATCATATTGTTCTATACGAAATACGAAATATTTATTTGTTGTAACACATTTACAGTAAATGGTTATAACACAAACAATACACATAGTACATAGATATATATGAATATTAAACTAATATTATAATAAACTCATAGACTACTGACTATAACCAGATATATGTGTAAACTTGGGGCGACAGTGTCAAGCATTCGCAGGCATTAGTTACAATTTGTAATACATGTAATAATATTTATATATATATATATATAAAAAATATAAAAAAAATGGATGATAGTATGGTGGATTAACTAGATTCCTGACATTTATTTATATAGTCAATTACTGCTTTCAGTATTATTTTAGAGTTGCTATTTAGAATATTAATTATATTATTTTCATTTAAAACTTTAAAGTTTTTCAAGGTACTATTGACCTTTTGAATCAGTTCTGTTCTATAAGTTCTATAAGAAGGACAGTGAATAAAAAAGTGCATTTCATCTTCAATTTGGGATGCATTGCATTTTTTACATATCCTTTCACCTTTTGGAATATTTTTATATCGTCCTCTTTCTATTGACAGAGAATGGGCACTTATTCTGTATTTACAGATAATAGACCGGTCTGATTTGAATTTACAGATATCTACATAGAATGGTCTTTTATTAAATTTATGTATATGGTTGTAAAAAGACAGTTTATTACAATTTGCCAAGCAACTATTTCTATTTTGCAAGGCTTGGTCATATATTCTTTGTTTGAAGTTTCTTATATTTTTTGAAATAATTGTTTCATTATTTATGACATAGCTGAAACCTAATTCTCCGACCCATTTTTTGGTGGCTGTTATCCATGGATTATTTGGAGGGAGGTTATTGAAAATCTTATAGGCTAAACTGTTTTTAGAGTTAGAAATGTGGTCAAGAAATTTTAGAGTTGATAGTTTTATCTTTTCTCTTAAGGGATACCTGTTGAGTTCAGCTAGACATGCAACATTTGTAGCCTTGCTATGAACTCCAAGTATTTCTTTAATAAACTTTATATGTAGATGTTCAAAGGTGTCTGTATCCATCAAATTGCAATATGGCCCCCAGACTTCACACCCATAGAGTGTTATAGGGGCGACTAATGTGTCAAATAGTTTTTCTAATAAGTTGCATGGATTATTAAGTCCTATAGTTTTCTTTATTTTAAACCATGCTTTACGTCCCTTCTCCATTAATAATTTGGTTGTAAGATTTATGTTACCTGTATGTTTTAAAGTTATACCAAGATAACAATATGAATTTACAGTTTCAAGAAAAGTATTATTAATGCTGAATGAATTTAAGTGGGTTTTGCCATTTGAATTAAAAACAACGACTTTTGACTTCTGTTCATTTATCTCCAACTTCCAAGAGGAGCAAAATTGATTCAAAGCATCAAGGGATGTTTGTAAACCCTTTTCGGTGCTTGACAGTAATATAATATCATCTGCATAAAGAAGAGAATTAATTGAGATGTTTCCAATAGTTATAGGGTCTGTTTGGCAATTATTCAAATTTGAAACAACATCATTAACATAGAGATTAAATAGTATGGGACTAAGTACGTCACCTTGTTTTACTCCACATTTTGAGACAAATTTTCGGCTTAAACTGTTTTGGAATTTTATTCTACAGACAGGGTCTTGATACATTGAGTGTATTATTTTAAAAATCTTTTTTGGGAAATGGTTTACCGATAGTTTGTAAAAGAGACCTTCACGCCAGACTGTGTCAAAAGCCTTCCTTAGATCAATGAAAGCAGCAAATACTTTCTTTTTATTGGTTTTGTATGTGTCAATGATTGATTTGACAGTGAAAATGTGCATCTGTGGTCCTGGATTTTTCTTTGAAACCGATTTGATTTTCATAAATGAGATTATTATTGTCGGTGAATTTTATGATTCTTGCTAATAAAACCTTGTTAAATAATTTTCCTAGATTTGAGGTTAGTGAAATTCCTCTATAATTTGACGGATTAGCTTTATCACCTTTTTTATGTATTAATGGTCATATATGGTCATTTCTGCATTCTCGTTTAATCTCGTTCCTTTCTTGTGTCTGACAAGGAAATTGTACCAACTTAACTGAAGACTTAGCGATTGTCCAATCCGGTTAGTTTTACTAGTCCCAGAAGTATAGAGAATGTCCCGACCCAAGTGACCTGTCGAGTTACTTTATTGTCATGTCCAGGAAAAAGTCATATCATCAATTTAAATTTTTAAATTATCATATTTGATAAGAGTTGTCAGGGAATAGTTCAGAAAACATAATTTTATTAAATTTCATATTTGCGATCATAAAACCGGAAATTTGTTTCCCAATCCGTGTTTAATTTTCCACATTACTTATTCTGAGTGACTTCCTGCTAATTTTTTCTGCGAGTTTTTAAATCATTATTCGCAGGGGTTTATCAAGGTATTTTGGGGGAAAAGGACCCTGAGGTATTTTGGGAAAATTTTATCGGTCAAACCTTCATTTTGGAAAAATGTAATTGGCCATACATCATGGTTTCCAGATGAAAACAGTTCACAAAATGTCATTTGTATTCAACTTCATACTTCCCACTATCAAAAGACGCCTTAAAAAGCACGTAAGACATCAGATTCACGATTTGGTTTTAAATAGACTAGGCTTAATTGCTTTTTCATACGAAATATTCCGAATCCGGGTCGTTTCGCCTCGAATCCCGTTCGCCTCGGGGTCATTTCGCCCCGAATCCCGTACGCACTGAGTCGTTTCGCCCCGATTCCCGTTCGCCCTGGGTCGTTTCGCCATTGCTTTGTATAGGATATATAATTATAGATCATTGTCTATTACGTGTGTTTGTGTTACGGTTTCTGTAATAATTTATTAAGTCAGTTGAACAAAAACAACAACAAAGCATAAAAAGCATAAAAGCACACTAATACAGCAGAGTTATTGTCAAAGCTTTATTTTAATTCGGCACATACAAAACAGTACAACACAAGCTCTGATGAGCTTTTTACCGAATACAGACAAACATAACATACATGCATGCATACAAATTAAAATGAGTGACAGTACAATAAAATAAATAATATCAAAAGCACTAGCACATGCATAAAGCAACATACAGTTAAAAAAAAGTAAGATCAAAAGCACTAACCTAAGCAACAGCAACATACAGTTGAAGCATAGCATAACAGCACTCCTGAGCATCAATGGTGTAGATGGAAACTGGGTAATTGTGATCTCGTACTTTATTTTTTAGGAGTCATTTGGTTAGAGCAATAAATGCAAGATATTTTAAGAAAAGTATAATAACAAATTTCGTGAAATGATTGCCACTGGTGTGGCTCATATTTTATATATTCTGGTGAGTTTTACAGCTTATGTTTTGACTAATCAAACATTTCACAAATTACTTTGAACTTTTTAATTAACTGACAAGTGGCACAAGCTGTAAGATCAAATGTGTTTCTTAATTTGATTGAAATTTTATTTAATCATAACATAATTAATTTCTTTTAATCATCACATTAAAAAATTATAATTGATATTTGACACTGATTAACAAATGAATTGAATTATTTAATGAAGTAATTATAAACTGAAATTATAATTGCTATAATTTTTATACACATTTATTAATTAAAGTTCATCCAGCTTTAATACACAATATACTGTACACTGACAACTTAATGCCCTTGGTAGGACAGGACACAAAATACGAGATACACATTGTTTTATTTAGAGGAGCAAAAAGACTCAGGGCAAACGACTCACTTTATAGGTGCAAAACGACCTGAGCGAATCCACTCAGGGCGAACAGGTAGTCGGGGCTAAACGACCCGTTACCAAATATTCCCAGATAACTTTAAAATTTCCAATATGAATAATGACATAAAACATGTAAAAATGTGATTGTAATAAGGAAGGTGCTGTGGCACAGGCACCTATTTCAGAAATTTTTTCTTCTATACTGTAATGTAACACTTATATATTAGAGTATAGGGGTATAAATTTTTTTTCTGAAACAGGTGCCTGTGAGGTGGCATCACTCACCAATTTATTATGACCGGAGACCAATTGAAAATAACTATTGTCTAGTGAATTTATATACCGAGGACAACAAGATGTAACAGGAGGCAAATTTGCTTTTTAGCGTACTTGACTAAATATGGTTTCTCGGTTAGTGGGCTGGCTTACTCGGTAACTGCAGCAATCCCAATTTTGAGTTGAATCTGGACACTTCTTTACCCTTTACTGTATGGTTCCTTTCTAGGAGTTGGTCACATCGGTCTATTTTGTCTAGTTATTTCTTCTTCCGGTTCTGTAGTCTCTTCTTGTCAAAAATGAATTCACTGTTCAACTACAGTTTATTGATATCAATGCAGCTTAATTAATTATAACATAACAAAATAATTACTATTACAGACAACATTACAATATAACATCACTCAGAACACTATATATATTTACATCACTAAGAAGTCGGTTATTCTGCTAGCTGGTGGTCTGCAGATGCCAGCCCAACTAGATAAGAGACAGCTAGAAGATATCTCCCTGTCAATGTATTTGCAACAAAATTTGAAAACTGTTCCTGTGTCTGTCTGTTTGGTAGTCTTTTGCTGGCATCCCTTTAAAACTATACCCTGTGTCTGTTTAGTAGTCTTTGGCTGACATAACTTTCCATCTGTCACCATCTTTATCACTCTTGGAATGTTGTCTGCCTCTTTGAATAATTTAGAAGGTAAAATGGGACTAGTCCCTGACAGTTGACTCTGGTGCTCAGTTTGTCGTACTATGGAATGCACAACCTTGAATACTGAAGTCTAGGAAACATCTAAGTGCCTGAGAAAAACCCATTTTGTAGTCCGCAACAAGGCTCTGGAGTTCAGTGCGATCGGCGAAGCATCTGTCTATGGCTGATTGAATGGCTTATGTACAACTTTGAACCATCCATATACCATATCTTTGCATTGGTAAGAAGGTTGAGCTGTCTTGCAGTAGAGAATAGCAGGTGGCATCGCTCACCAACAACTATGTCTTTCTTGAGGAAATCTGGGGTGTGTTGGACTGAAGTCATGGTCAACTCAAAGATTAGGTCCACTGGGTTTGCTGGACGTAAACCTTCCTGTTTCCTATTGCATTTGCGAGTCAAGCTGTCTTCTGTAGGCCAACTGGAGAGTGGTGCATCCACATCAGCATGTTCACCTATCAGTCTGGAGTATGGATCATGAAGCCTATCCAGAAACTGTGTCCTGTGCCATGGATCACTACCTTTATCTTCACTGCAATGTGAACACCAAGCTGAGCAGGGTGAATGTGTGCCTTCAGTTTATATTGGTCACCATCTTGTAACTCAGTGGCAGGGCAGTTGTTGTCTTAGATCTTTTAACACATCTCTATAAGGTATGGTCGTCTATTTAGTTTCTGACTGTATAGCAGAATCCAGAATCTGTCAGTTTCAACTAGCTTTCTTTTTCCACATATATTACCGGACTCTATACTATACGATACTACTTGTCTGGGTTGGAACAGCATCAACAATGGGCTCTTCTTGAATAGAATTCTCCACTTTCGAATGTGGAATGAGTTGTCAACCACTGTAGAGTTGTATGTGATCTGTACTTGTTGTTCCTGAGCATTCTGTGCAGGATCATCCATATTGTCTTGGGCAATTTGTAGTTCTGGTTCTGCTTCAGGTTGTGTGCACTCAATACATTGCCACTGCAAATCTAGTTTGCTGTTTAAAGCTTGTCTGTAGTCGGCTCTAAAAATGCCTGTGTCACAGGTCCTGTACTGCCAGCAGGAACACTTTCACTGGACAGCCTCTTGTAGGATGGATGTTGCTTTTACACTTTGTACAAGGAAACTCGTTCTTGGTGTGGTTGAATTTAAATTGAGGTGGTCTGATTATTTATGCTTCCTCTTAGCGTGGCATATAATTTTGCAATAGTTCTCAAATTAATTTCAGCAAGTAAAGATTTTTTCTTTGTAGTCCCCACAACAGAGATTTATGATTAAAGGAAATTATATTTGTTAATTAACTTTGATAATCTTCCAAACAAAACTGATCATGAAATAAATTTAAGTAATAATAAAATAGTAAATATCCCTATCCAAACAAATTAGTTATTAATTTGTCTATATACACAACTTATTTACTTGTTTGTATTGACAAAACACATAACACTTGTACATGTACTTCAAAGTACCAATAATTTAACAGGTACTGAAATGACCAGAATCAAGTACTGAAGTGATCAATTATTTCAGTACCAAAGTGATTTGATCTCTGAGTCCCTGTCATGACACTGTTGTATATTATGTTGTTTAAAAACATTATTTAGAAAATAACACTAAAAAGACATTTACAAATCAAGTTCTGCCATCCAAGAAAGGATCTTTTTTGAGTGATTTTCCAAATGGATTGGTTTGACAATATATACTTTGTAGGTAATCTGTAAAATGTAAATAAAAAAAACAGCTATTGAATAGTTTTCAGGTATAAAATTTGTCATGAACTTCAGCTGTGTCTATTTTAACTTATATTTCTGATTTTAAAAAATACAATTTCAGGTATAAATATCTTTCAAGATGAAGATTGCGGTAGAGGGTTGTTGCCATGGAGAATTAGATAAGATCTATGAAACGATTGAATATTTGGAGCAGAAGAACAATATCAAAGTTGATCTGTTGATAATTTGTGGTGATTTTCAATCTGTGAGGAACAAAAGTGATATGCAATGTATGGCAGTCCCTGTCAAGTACCAGGAAATGAAGACATTTCATAAGTAATAACATGTACAAGTTTATATTTTATAGTGATAAGCAATCAGCCATTTATGTAGTTTTTGACAGTAGAGGACAGATTTATTTTTAAAAAAAAATAAATTGAGGGATGCTTAGCAGTATTGCTAATATGGTAGTGGTACATGTATTTTACATTGATGACATTTATGTATATCTTTCAATTGTAAATGATTTAAAATTCTTAATCGGGAAGCATTGTCCATGTTCAATTCATGACAATATATAAGCAGATTTATAATTTGATTCAAGCATCTTTATTTTTAACCACAGTATATTTACATTCAGGTATTACTCTGGAGAGAAGGTAGCACCAATCCTGACAATATTTGTTGGAGGAAACCATGAAGCTTCTAATTATCTACAAGAGTTACCGTATGGAGGCTGGGTGGCACCAAACATTTATTATATGGGTAAGAATGTGTGGTATTATCTAACTACTTATAGGAGTTACCGTATGGAGGCTGGGTGGCACCAAACATTTATTATATGGGTAAGAATGTGTGGTATTATCTAACTACTTATAGGAGTTACCGTGTGGAGGCTGGGTGGCACCAAACATTTATTATATGGGTGAGAATGTGTGGTATTATCTAACTACTTATAGGAGTTACCGTGTGGAGGCTGGGTGGCACCAAACATTTATTATATGGGTAAGAATGTGTGGTATTATCTAACTACTTATAGGAGTTACCCTATGGAGGCTGGGTGGCACCAAACATTTATTATATGGGTAAGAATGTGTGGTATTATCTAACTACTTATAGGAGTTACCCTATGGAGGCTGGGTGGCACCAAACATTTATTATATGGGTGAGAATGTGTGGTATTATCTAACTACTTATAGGAGTTACCGTGTGGAGGCTGGGTGGCACCAAACATTTATTATATGGGTGAGAATGTGTGGTATTATCTAACTACTTATAGGAGTTACCGTGTGGAGGCTGGGTGGCACCAAACATTTATTATATGGGTGAGAATGTGTGGTATTATCTAACTACTTATAGGAGTTACCCTATGGAGGCTGGGTGGCTCCAAACATTTATTATATGGGTAAGAATGTGTGGTATTATCTAACTACTTATAGGAGTTACCGTGTGGAGGCTGGGTGGCACCAAACATTTATTATATGGGTGAGAATGTGTGGTATTATCTAACTACTTATAGGAGTTACCGTGTGGAGGCTGGGTGGCACCAAACATTTATTATATGGGTAAGAATGTGTGGTATTATCTAACTACTTATAGGAGTTACCGTGTGGAGGCTGGGTGGCACCAAACATTTATTATATGGGTAAGAATGTGTGGTATTATCTAACTACTTATAGGAGTTACCCTATGGAGGCTGGGTGGCACCAAACATTTATTATATGGGTGAGAATGTGTGGTATTATCTAACTACTTATAGGAGTTACCGTGTGGAGGCTGGGTGGCACCAAACATTTATTATATGGGTAAGAATGTGTGGTATTATCTAACTACTTATAGGAGTTACCGTGTGGAGGCTGGGTGGCACCAAACATTTATTATATGGGTAAGAATGTGTGGTATTATCTAACTACTTATAGGAGTTACCGTGTGGAGGCTGGGTGGCACCAAACATTTATTATATGTTTAAGGATGTGTGGTATTATCTAACTACTTATAGGAGTTACCCTATGGAGGCTGGGTGGCACCAAACATTTATTATATGGGTAAGAATGTGTGGTATTATCTAACTACTTATAGGAGTTACCGTGTGGAGGCTGGGTGGCACCAAACATTTATTATATGGGTGAGAATGTGTGGTATTATCTAACTACTTATAGGAGTTACCGTGTGGAGGCTGGGTGGCACCAAACATTTATTATATGGGTAAGAATGTGTGGTATTATCTAACTACTTATAGGAGTTACCGTGTGGAGGCTGGGTGGCACCAAACATTTATTATATGTTTAAGGATGTGTGGTATTATCTAACTACTTATAGGAGTTACCCTATGGAGGCTGGGTGGCACCAAACATTTATTATATGGGTAAGAATGTGTGGTATTATCTAACTACTTATAGGAGTTACCGTGTGGAGGCTGGGTGGCACCAAACATTTATTATATGGGTAAGAATGTGTGGTATTATCTAACTACTTATAGGAGTTACCGTGTGGAGGCTGGGTGGCACCAAACATTTATTATATGGGTGAGAATGTGTGGTATTATCTAACTACTTATAGGAGTTACCGTGTGGAGGCTGGGTGGCACCAAACATTTATTATATGGGTAAGGATGTGTGGTATTATCTAACTACTTATAGGAGTTACCGTGTGGAGGCTGGGTGGCACCAAACATTTATTATATGGGTAAGAATGTGTGGTATTATCTAACTACTTATAGGAGTTACCGTATGGAGGCTGGGTGGCACCAAACATTTATTATATGTTTAAGGATGTGTGGTATTATCTACCACTACTTATAGGAGTTACCGTATGGAGGCTGGGTGGCACCAAACATTTATTATATGTTTAAGGATGTGTGGTATTATCGACTTATAGGAGTTACCATATGGAGGCTGGGTGGCACCAAACATTTATTATATGTTTAAGGATGTGTGGTATTTTAACATGCATGTACTATAATTCATATAGGTAGTATTTGTCTTTTTTTTATACTGGGGTACACTTGCTTCGAAGAAGGGTTGGGGTATACTAGTTTCCCCAGTCCATCCGTCCTTTCGTCCGCAGTATAACTTTCATAACAGTGTTTTCAGCAACTACTTATCACAACACTTGAAATTTATATGTGACCTTAACATGTGGTCCTATATTGCGAGTACTGATTTCAGGTCTGTCGCATATCTACTTTCTATGTTCTGTTTACCTAATTCAATGTTGAGAATAGCTGAGTGATCAATAGCTCACAGGTTACTAGTTAATTTTGTCTTTTTAAATTCTTACACACTTAGTGAATTATATGGTCAGGATGCCAAATTACTTATTTTTAAGTTCCTTGGCATATAAACTTACATTATACCATTGGCTTCCACAGTCAATGGCACATTATTGGTATTCCAGATTATTTAGCTTGATCAACACACCTAGCTACAACACACAGTATAGGTAGAGGGAATATTATTGATGTTTGTCACAAAAACAGGTTTCACTATATTTCAATGGTGGATAATGGTTTGTTATCAGTATGTTTATATAATTTTACACAAACAGTAATCCATCATTTATCATGATAATAACTGTATTTATCATTACTTGAAAAGTTTACATTATTTTTTAAGATGCTTTTAATATGGTCACACAAATTTGTCAACTAAGTTGCAATAAAGAACCAATACCTGTTTGCATAACTGTTTTCTATGTTAAAATAAAGAATTCCAATAATTATTAATGACACTTATTAATTTACTATTGTTTAAGAAGACTAAAGAATGTGTATACTACTAGAATTTCATACAATTTGTACATTGTGGTTTGAGATTTTTTTGCAGCTTTGTGTAAAAACAACTCTGTTGTTGTCTATTGAAGGGTATGCAGGAGTGATTCAAGTGGGAGGAGTTAGAATAGCTGGCTGTTCTGGTATTTACAAGGGACATAATGCCCAGAAAGGTATACTAAAATACATGTACAGTATGTCCAGAGAGTATGGGCACTCAAACACTTCTGAGTCAACATCAACTTTTTAAATAGTGTATTACATTAATCAGTGATTATGACTTGTTTTTATCAATGGGAATCCGGCGGTGGTGGCAGATGCATCAACAATTGGATATCTTGCTTCATATCTTTGTAAGCCTAAGCCCTAGGTCCATCAAATTTGGTCCAGTGGTAGCTTATTATGAGTATTTGACAGGCAGTCACCATACCTTGACCTCAATTTCACGGTCCAGAGACTATGTTAGAATTTTTGGATTTCAGCAGTTCCTCTGTACCCACGCATGGTAGGATGACAATATTTGGTATATAGGTTGCTGATGAATAGTGCATGACTGTCTGGTAGGTGTCACCTGACCTTGACCTCAATTTAGTGGTCCAGCTACTACTTTAAAGTTTTTAGGTTAGGGCAGTTCCTCTGTAACCAAGCATGGTAGGATGACAATATTTGGTGTATAGGTTGCTGATGAATAGTTCATGACTGTCTGGTAGGTGTCACCTTACCTTGACCTCAATTTCACTGTTCAGCTACTACGTTTTAGTTTTTGTATTAAGGCAGTTAATCTGTAACCATGCATGGTAGGATAACAATATTTGGTATACAGGTTGCTGCTGAAGAGTACATGACCGTCTGGCAGGTGTCACCTGACCGTGACCTCAATTTCACGGTCCAGCAACTACGTTATAGTTTTTATCTCGCCTGCGTCAATGGGCCCTGGAGACGAGACATATGTATGGGAATCTGACGGCGGCGGCTTTAACACTTGGACATCATGCTTCTTATTGTTGTAAGCCCAAAACCTAGGTCCATCAAATTTGGTCCAGTGGTAGCTTATGACGAGTACATGCCAGTCAGTCACTTGTCACCTGACCTTGACCTCAATTTCACAGTCCAGTGACTACGTTAAAGTTTTGGGTTACAGCAGTTCCTCCGTTACCATGCATGGCAGGATGACAATATTTGGTATATAGGCTGCTGATGAATAGTACATGACTGTCTGGTAGGTGTCACCTGACCTTGACCTCAATTTCAGGGTCCAGCGACTACGTTAAAGTTTTTGTATTAAGGCAGTTAATCTGTAACTATGCATGGTAGGATAACAATATTTGGTATACAGGTTGCTGCTGAATAGTACATGAGTGTTTGGCACCTGACCTTGACCTCAATTTCATGGTCCAGCGACTGTGTTTAAGTTTTTGGATTAGGGCAGTTCCTCTGTAAACATGCATTGTAGGACGAAAGTATTTGGTATATAGGTTAGTAATGATTAGATCATGAGTGTCTGGTAGGTGTCAACTGACCATGACTTCAATTTCATGGTCCAGTGACTACGTTAAAGTTTTGGGATTGGGTAAGTTTCTCTGTAACCATGAATTGTATATTTTAATAAGATAACAATTTAATGCTATTAATGTAATGCTTATGACTAAATTTTTTTGTTACTGATGCCGAATGCAGGGGAAACATTTTACTGTGTCTAGACTTGTTTTATTTCATTTTGTTTTTATCTAAATAATAATAATGCTTTACAGTACATAATTTTTTCCAAACGTGAAAGGCACACATGATATGTAAATAAATAAATTTGTAAACTACATATGAATATCTAAGCTTTCACATCATCACTTATTTACAGTCAGTCAAATAATTTTGTGTTGGCAGGATCAATCTCTTTCGTATTCCTGATCTAAGAAAAAAAAAAAACCTGATTTGAGTAACACATAGTTAACCAATTTTAGACTTCTACTAAAGACTTGTCCACAGCAGCAACAACTTCATGCAAATATCATTTTTCCAGACATAAATGGAGGATAGTTTAATCGTATGGTGACCTCATTTTTCATCGAATATTCGTTTGAATTGTGTCAATAAATATTAATTAAATTGAAAATTATTTGTATAAAATTTTCAACTTAATCAGATTATGCAACTTATTGAACGAAACTTTTTTTATACAAAATCTTTGCGAAGTTGACAATTTAAGAAATAACGGTCATTAAATGAAATATTTTTAAATACCCTGTTTTGGCATATCAAAATTTCACTTCACGTTTAGTACATTTATTATTATTATTATTACTGGTAACATTTATTGTGCATGTGTGTAACACAGTTTCCAAAATTTTACATGTGTATATTTTGAGTCAAGGTGTCAGTTTTACGTTTCCTCTGACATGGCATCTAATGATGATGATGATGAGAGTTTTTAACGTCCTACACTGATAAATTAATACCCTCGGTGGTACAGTTGTTAGGGTTAGTAGTCGGGATACCTGGTCGAAGAACTCGGCAGCATATGTCCTACTAGCGGCCGGGCTATCCTGATTTAATGTTAGCCTACTCCAGTACCCCACGTTTTCCCACTCTGACCGTCTTGGAGGTCTTACATCTGCAGAGTGACATGGCATCTAAAGGTATTCAAAACCTTATAAACATCCTGTGTTCTGACACTTCTTTGTATTCAAATCATACTTGCCCTTGGCAGGAGGAGGCATGCCGTTCTAATTTCGAAGTACAGGATTAACCTTCAATCTGATTAGCTTTTGCAGAGACATATAATTACATGTCTCTGGCTTTTGAAAACGTCCAAATATTCATACTTCAAAGTTGGCATCAAATGATCTAGTAATTGCAATAAACATCCTGTTTGTTTACCTGCTAATTCTGTTAATTACCCCTCAAAAACGAGTAATGATTTACCTGTAAAATTTTCATGTCCAGGTACAATTGCCATTTCAAGACGTGCAAAATTGTCTACGGATTTTTTTTTATGTTAAAAAATTAATATACAAATATATCTTTTATTACAATTATTATTTAGGTAATTATCTGAGTTAAATAAAGACAGGTTAAAATTTGTGTCTTAAACATACTTTTATTAATACAAAGATCATTAAAACATTAAGACGTATTTGTTAATCATATGTTGTCAGCTGGTTATTAGTCTTCGCCACAGTTTTAATATTCTTCAAAGAGCAAAGGCAGAAAAACATATTTTTAAACTGGTTTATTTATTATATTTACTGGATAATTACATTTATCACGTCACAAACGCAGTCACGTGATAAAATACTGTCAATATGGCAGCCCCCATACACAAAATTTTACCACCTTTAATCCACTCTAGAAGCGCAACAGTAAGGAATACAATAAAAAAATCAAAGGCACTTATATTTATTTTTATTTGAAGAATAACATATCAAATTTTCATTTTTTCGCGAAGTTTCCCTTTAAGTTAATCTCTTGATCACCATGGCAATATATAAATAAATTATTGCAACAACACGGTACTATAACTCCCAGTGTATGGTGTCGAACCAGTCAGCACCATTCAATCAAACCAGTTTCTTTACTCTCATGATTATATGTAATTGTTTCTAAGACCTAATTAGACAGCCTTTTAGCCTTGGTGAGTTCCCCTAGGTTTAGCTGTGCAGTTTTAATTCAGACAAACCACAGAATTGATATGTGATTGTACAGGTGAAAATGCCTCCTTATCTTTATTATTTAAAATTATTTACAAATAATAAATATTAACTTTTTTTCAGGTCATTTTGAACACCCTCCATACAGTGAAGACACTATGAGATCTGCTTATCATGTCAGAGCTTTAGAAATATTCAGACTGAAACAGGTTCAAAGAACTGTCTTGTTAATTATGATTGAGAATTAAGTCATGATGTGAAAAAAAATGGGGAAGAAATGAAAGATATAATTGTCACTGGGTTCAATAGGAAAGACACAGGAATTAAGTTATGATCAAATATACACTAGTTTATCTTAGATTTTTATTAAACAACACATTGTACATAATAAGCCAAGCATTAAATCAAAAACACACATAGCTGTAAACATTTCATTTGGCCACTATCTTTCAGTAAACAAGTCTACTTGGTTATGATATACCTACACATATGTCTTCACCAATAAATTGCTGATCAAAAATGTTTATTTGAATGTATAAACATATGTCCCAATATGGCAAAAGTAAACATTACAATCCAATGATGGTCAGTTCATACATTGCTACCTCTGATGTTTCATAACTAGCTTTTGTGTTTAACAGTTATAATGATTTGGTGCTGTGATGAGGCGATTCCTCTTGCTGACAGCCTTATACCTCCTACTGACCCCCTTCATTCCTCCTGCTGACAGGTTCAAAACTCTTACTGACAGCCTCATACGTACTAACAGCCTCAGACCTCCTACTGACAGCCTCATACCTCCTACTGACAGCCTCATACCTCTACTTACAACCTCATACCTCTACTTACAACCTCATACCTCCTACTTACAGCCTCTTTCCTCCTACTGACAGCCTCATACTTCCTACTGAAAGCCTTATACCTCCTATTGTCAGTTTCTTTCCTCCTACTGACAGCCTCATACCTCCTATTGACAGCCTCATACCTCCTACTTACAGCCTCATACCTCCTACTGACAGCCTCTTTCCTTCTATTGATAGCCTCTTTCCTCCTACTGACAACCTCATACCTCCTACTGATAGCCTCATACCTCTTTCTTACAGCCTCATACCTCTTTCTTACAGCCTCATTCCTCCTACTTACAGCCTCATTCCTCCTACTAACAGCCTCATTCCTCCTACTAACAGCCTCTGTCCTACTGACAGCCTCTTTCCTCCTACTGATAGCCTCATACCTCCTATTGACAGCCTCATACCTCCTACTTACAGCCTCATACCTCCTACTGACAGCCTCTTTCCTTCTATTGATAGCCTCTTTCCTCCTACTGACAACCTCATACCTCCTACTGATAGCCTCATACCTCTTTCTTACAGCCTCATACCTCTTTCTTACAGCCTCATTCCTCCTACTTACAGCCTCATTCCTCCTACTAACAGCCTCATTCCTCCTACTAACAGCCTCTGTCCTACTGACAGCCTCTTTCCTCCTACTGATAGCCTCATTCCTCCTACTAACAGCCTCTTTACTCCTACTGACAACCTCATTCCTCCTACTGATAGCCTCATACCTCTTTCTTACAGCCTCATTCCTCCTACTTACAGCCTCTTTCCTCCTACTAATAGCCTCATTCCTCCTATTGACAGCCTCATACCTCCTACTTACAGCCTCATACCTCCTACTGACAGCCTCTTTCCTTCTATTGATAGCCTCTTTCCTCCTACTGACAACCTCATACCTCCTGCTGACAACCTCATACCTCCTATTGACAGCCTCATACCTCCTACTTACAGCCTCATACCTCCTACTGACAACCTAATTCCTCCTACTGATAGCCTCATACCTCTTTCTTACAGCCTCATACCTCCTACTGATAGCCTCATTCCTCCTACTAATAGCCTCTTTCCTCCTACTGACAGCCTCTTTCCTTCTACTGATAGCCTCATTCCTCCTACTAACAGCCTCATTCTTCCTACTAACAGCCTCTTTCCTCCTACTGACAGCCTCTTTCCTCCTACTGATAGCCTCATTCCTCCTACTAACAGCCTCTTTCCTCCTACTGACAACCTCATTCCTCCTACTGATAGCCTCATACCTCTTTCTTACAGCCTCATTCCTCCTACTTACAGCCTCTTTCCTCCTCCTGATAGCCTCATTCCTCCTACTTACAGCCTCTTTCCTCCTACTGATAGCCTCTTTCCTCCTACTGACAGCCTCTTTCCTCCTACTGATAGCCTCTTTCCTCCTACTGATAGCCTCATTCCTCCTACTAACAGCCTCTTTCCTCCTACTGACAACCTCATTCCTCCTACTGATAGCCTCATGCCTCTTTCTTACAGCCTCATTCCTCCTACTTACAGCCTCTTTCCTCCTACTGATAGCCTCATTCCTCCTACTTACAGCCTCTTTCCTCCTACTGATAGCCTCTTTCCTCCTACTTACAGCCTCTTTCCTCCTACTGACAGCCTCTTTCCTTCTACTGATAGCCTCTTTCCTCCTACTGACAGCCTCATTCCTACTTACAGCCTCATACCTCCTACTTACAGCCTCATACCTCCTACTGTTAGCCTCTTTCCTCCTACTGATAGCCTCTTTCCTCCTACTGACAGCCTCATTCCTACTTGCAGCCTCATACCTCCTACTTACAGCCTCATACCTCCTACTGACAGCCTCTTTCCTTCTATTGACAGCCTCTTTACTCCTACTGACAACCTCATACCCTCCTACTGACAACCTCATACCTCCTATTGACAGCCTCATACCTCCTACTTACAGCCTCATACCTCCTACTGACAACCTCATTCCTCCTACTGATAGCCTCATTCCTCCTACTGATAGCCTCATACCTCCTACTTACAGCCTCATACCTCCTACTGACAGCCTCATACCTCCTACTGATAGCCTCATTCCTCCTACTGATAGCCTCATACCTCCTACTTACAGCCTCTTTCTTCCTACTTACAGCCTCTTTCCTCCTACTGATAGCCTCTTTCCTCCTACTGATAGCCTCTTTCCTCCTACTGATAGCCTCTTTCCTCCTACTGACAGCCTCATACCTCCTACTGACAGCCTGATACCTGCTACTTACAGCCTCTTTCCTCCTACTTACAGCCTCATTCCTCCTACTGACAGCCTTATACCTCCTATGTACAGCCTCTTTCCTCCTACTGACAGCCTCATTCCTCCTACTTACAGCCTCATTCCTCCTACTGACAGCCTCATACCTCCTACTGACAGCCTCTTTCCTCCTACTGATGCCCTCATACCTCCTACTGACAGCCTCACATATCATTATTTTTACATCACAGTGAACATTTAAGTCTTGTCATTTTATAGATATCGAGACCCATCAAAATATTTGTATCACATGACTGGCCAAGGAATATCTGGAAGTATGGAGATCAGAAGGAGTTATTGAAGAGAAAAAGTGATTTTCAGAAAGACATAGAACAAAACAAACTTGGAAATCCATTTCATGAGGAGTTGTTGTACCAGTTAAAGCCAGAATACTGGTTTGCTGCCCATCTCCATATCAAATTCCCAGCTGTAGTCCAACATGAGGTACTTTTACACAAAACTATTTTAAAATGTATTCATAAATAGTCAATTGCATCATATCTTGGTTAAAATATGCTGGTTAGTTATTGAATTCCTGATCAAATGAGTTTATTGTAGTGTCATCACTTTTCGAATCTTTTAATTTGTAGGAATAAAAAGCCAAAAAGAGCTACCTAATTGCTTTTTCCATTTTAGTATTTTTTTTATATTTTTTTACTAAGTTTAATATAATTAAATTCTTCAAATTTTTATATAGTGTTTTCTGTAGTATCTGAAGAGATTTTTCCTAGTCTAGATCTTCATTGCATGTAAAAGTTGCCATGTCCATTGTAGACATTTTGTAATCCACTCTAAACTTAAATATAGTCTATATGTAATGTGGTAAATGGTAATATGTGATTTTATGACAAAATACATAATTATAAAACTAAATGCATTTTGATAAAATTTAGATTTTTTTTAAGGTTTATTTCCAAATCTATTGAAACATTTAAAAAATTAAATTATTTTTACTTTTTTTATTATCAATTATGGTTTAAGCTACATTTACTTTTAATCTGTATACAATATGACATTTAAATTTTATTTCCAATATGTTTATTTTCAAGCCTGATGGTGGTGAAACAAAACTTACAAAGTTTTTATCCCTCGACAAGTGTCTGCCGAGAAGAAAGTTTTTACAGGTTTGTGATAAAAAGTAGTAATGCTGACATTCTGAGTAAAATGGTAACATACTGCAAATGTGGACATTTATGCATGGGGGTTATTTTCTCTAATTTCACGGCCAAGTGAAATTTAACCCTACATTAATTGTTTGGTTTTCAATCAAATATTGTGAAATTTGAAAATAACAACGCTGCACTATAAAATATGGACTTCTACCTTGATTGCTGTAAATTATTTGTCCCATACATCCACAAACTTATTTTATTAACAGTGCATTCTGCAGTTTTATTTTTATTTATTTATTTACATCTTATACCTATGGCAGTAAACGCACATTTAAAAAATCCATTTCGTTTTTTTTTAATTTTTAATGTCATTTGATTACAAACTTAGCGTGCATCACTTAAATTTATCTGTACAATGTTTAGGTCTAAGAATTAACTAATGACTGTAAACAGGGGTCCGGAAGTTTTCCCTGCCCATTTCTGTCATTTTTCCCCCTAAGAAATTACCATATGGACAATATTCCATGAAAGTGAATATTGGTCTGGGTTTTTTTTAATTATTAAATGAATAATCATTTTTGTTCTCATTATTTTCAAGAAATTTTTCTTCAAATTCGTTTTCTTTTGATTAATGTAACGTTTAGTTACATTGTCGCTTGCGTAGTGTACAATTTTGACCGCACATGTTTTTCATTAAAGTTGCATGTACTGTAAAGTTGTCTTATTTTCTTAGAAATGTGAAATAGAAACAAACTATTATATTCAATCTCTGTTTATTCAAAATGTTGTTGAATAGTATGTTTACGATATGGATGAAACAGATCTGTCACCACCTGTTTACCTATTACGTAATCACCGGTCGGTGGTCAATAAACACATGTCAGTGACAGGAAATAGTCTTAGGGTTGATTTTTTATTAGAAATATTTCTACATAGAAGAAATTAAAGGGATTAAGTCCAACAAGTGATTATTGCATGTAAAATATTACTTTTTAGATGTTCGATTTGAGCAAATCGTAGTCGGTCATTTTAGTATAAATTTCGGTCATGTCCGGCAAATATGACCGTTTCTGGACCCTTGACTGTAAATAATTATATACACTCCCTTTGGGAAATTCAATAAATGGTCAGATAAAGCTGTAAATCAACATAATTAACAGATAAATATAGTTTGCATAAATAATCAGTTTTAATTAATATGGACACTTTATTCATCTAATGAGAGAACTAAAACATGTTAAATGAAAGCACTGCATTTGTAGTTTGTATTTAGAATTATTCCTTTAGTCTACAATTTTATTAAAGTTAATAAATATGCATTTACAAGGAATACATTGAAACATACATGTTTGGTCCCAATTTATGATCAAATTAAAAAAATTGGAGACATCAGACAGCGAATTTGCCCCCACTGGAAATGTTTGGCCAACAAAATCTATTTCCACAAAAAACATTTCCACATTTACAGTAGATAAATGGCATGTTGACCAGTGGCTCACTGATTATTCTGATTTGTATTTTTTAAGCTGCATTATCTAGGTTGTGTCCTTAAGTTCATTTATTTGGACTTCACAGGCTTGTCAACAGGCAGCAGTTATCTAACTTTAAATGGTAAAATGTGAATTAAATTTTTTGTAAGTGTGTAGTGAACAACAAAATCTATAATTATATCCAACCAAGAAACAAATACACAGATTTACATTTCAGTTTGCTTGAATGTAAAAACAAAACTGTATTGGTTTTTTTTCATATAGATTTTAAAGGAATATTAATTTTAAAGCATTTTTGAAAAAAAACCATATTTTTTTGCTAATGTTTTGGTCAACAAATATGAGATAACCTTAATAGCCAATCGATTCCTTATTCTAGGTCCTTGATGTACCACATGATACAGATAAACCAATCAAAATAGGACTGGATCCTGAGTGGTTGGCTATTTTGAAATCGACCAATCATCTGCTCAGTCTTTCTAGAGCCAATAAATACTTACCAGGACCAGGTGGTAAAGACAGGTTTGAACATATCTACAATAATAATTCAATTTCTTCTATTTTCAGAAATGTTTAATTTATATATGTATACATGAAAACGATTGAAAATATAGACAGGGTCATGCTTTGTACTTGACAAATTGGTTAGATAAACATCTACTGCAAGTGTTAAGCTTTTAATAAATACATGTATATGGATTATTCTGTCCAGGTCTATAAAAAGTCCCAGCTGAGTTAGAGTTTAAATCCTGGTCCATCAAAAACTAAGAGTTTTATTGTTTCTATGGTATTTGAGAAAAGTTAGAAATTTCAACAACAGTTGTTTTAAGACCTTTGGGCTGGGAAACCATTAGACATACATCTGTATATGCTAGTTAAGTTACACTTATTAATGTGTGTTTGGGTTGGGAAACCATTAGACATACATCTCTATATGCTAGTTAAGTTACACTTATTAATGTGTGTTTGGGTTGGGAAACCATTAGACATACATCTGTATATGCTAGTTAAGTTACACTTATTAATGTGTGTTAATGTTACTTTATTTTACGGTATGTTACTTGTGTTGGATTGGTCAGTTTGTAGGAAAATATAGCTGATAAACATCCGTTTTGATTTACATATGAATCCAAGATTTTTTTACATGTTAAATAGATATTTTTATTTATGATTGGTACGTAATTATACCCCCACTTCCAAGAAGAGTAGGTCATACTGTTTTAACCTGGTCGCTGGTCCGTTTGTTCTTTACTCTGTCTGTAACAAAAATTTCTGTCACAGTTTTCTAAGCAACTTTAGGCTCAAAACTCGATATTTATACCCCCCGCTTGAAAAGCAGGGGGTATATAGTGTTCATGGTGTCCGTCCGTCCGTTACACTTTCTATTATTTTCAACTCCTCCTACACCACTAAAAGGAATTTGATGAAACTTACACAGAATCTTTGTCTCATAGTGCCATTGTGCAGGAGATATTTAACATTTTGATCGGAATGATATTTGGGGTTTCCCATAGAAAAACATGGACTTTGTCATTGACCTAAGGGGGTCCCTATCTCTTATGTGCAACTCCTCCTACACCACTGAATGGAATTTAATGAAACTTACACAGAATGCTTGTCACATAGTGCCATTGTGCAGGAGATATTAAACATTTTGATCGGATCGATATTTGGGGTTTCCCATAGAAAAACATGGACATTGTCATCGACCTAAGGGGGTCCTCATCTCTTATGTGCAACTCCTCCTACACCACTGAATGGAATTTAAAGAAACTTACACAGCATCCTTGTCACATAGTGCCATTGTGCAGGAGATATTAAACATTTTGATCGGATCGATATTTGGGGTTTCCCATAGAAAAACATGGACATTGTCATTGACCTAAGGGGGTCCTCATGTCTTATGTGCAACTCCTCCTACACCACTGAATGGAATTTGTTGAAACTTACACAGAATCCTTGTCACATAGTGCCATTGTGCAGGAGATATTTATTATTTTGATCGGAATGATATTTGGGGTTTCCCATAGAAAAACATGGACTTTGTCATGGACATAAGGGATACCCATCTCTTATGTGCAACTCATTCCTACACCACTGAATGGAATTTGTTGAAACTTACACAGAATCCATGTCACATAGTGCCATTGTGCAGGAGATATTTAACATTTTGATCGGAATGATATTTGGGGTTTCCCATAGAAAAACATGGAGTTTGTAATGGACATAATGGGATACCCATCTTTTATTTACAATTCCTCCTACACCACTGAATGGAATTTGTTGGTCACATATTGCCATTGTGCATTGGATATTAAACATTTTGATCAGAATATTATTGGAGGTTTGCCATAGAAAAACATGGACTTTGTCATTGACATAGGGGATGCCATTCTTTGGGGGATTGGGGAGGGTTACATGTATTATCTGCAATTTTGCCTTCACGTTTAACTAGATAAAGTTTCAATTTCATAATTAAGAACACCTGAATTTTCAAAGTAATTGTGAAGCGGGGGGTATCAATGGTGAGCATTGCTCACAGGTGTTTTTTCTCTAGTTTGTATATTACTTTATCCTATAATCCCATATGGTGTATAGCGATTTTATTCTCCTTGGTCATCTACTTCCTGTTTACCCAATACTTTTTGTGAACACGGAGGTATCAATAGTGAGCATAAGACTTATTATTTTAGTTTTTATTAGCTCATCTGACCCAAAAGGTCAGGTGAGCTATTGTTATCACTTTGCGTCCGTGGGCGTCGTCGGCGGCGGCGTCTGTAAACTTTTTACATTTTAATCTTCTTCTCTGGTAAACCAATATGGCCGCCACCTCAAGACTTAGTTTAACATAGGACCCTTTGGGAAAAAAGTTAAAAAGGGCTTCTTCTCTGAAACCGTTTAACCAATCAAAACAAAACTTACTAGCAATATTGTTTAGATGGTCCTCTATAAAGTTTGTGTTTTAGATGGGAATTGGAAATTCAAAATGGCCGCCACTGCAGGACTTAGTTTAACATAGAACGCTATGGGAAAAAGTTTTAAAAGGCTTCTTCTCTGAAACCGGTTAATCAATGGAAACAAAAACTTACTAGCAATATTGTTTGGATGGTCCTCTATAAAGTTTGTGTTTTTTATGGCAATTGGAAATTCAAAATGGCTGCCACCGCAGGACTTAATTTAACATAGGACCCTATGGGAAAAAGTTTGAAAGGCTTCTTTCTGAAACCGGCCAACCAATGGAAACAAACCTTACTAGCAATATTGTTTGGATGGTCCTCTATAAGTTAATGTTTTTTATCCCAATCTGATATTCAAAATGGCCGCCACCGCAGGACTTAGTTTAACATTGGACCCTATGGGAAAAAGGTTAAAAAGGGCATCTTCTCTGAAACCGGTTTACCAATCAAAACAAAACTTACTAGCAATATTGTTTGGATGGTCCTCTATAAAGTTTGTGTTTTTTATGGCAATTGGAAATTCAAAATGGCTGCCACCGCAGGACTTAATTTAACATAGGACCCTATGGGAAAAAGATTTAAAGGCTTCTTCTCTGAAACCGGTTAATCAATGGAAACAAAAACTTACTAGCAATATTGTTTAGATGGTCCTCTATAAAGTTTATGTTGTTTATGGCAATTGGAAATTCAAAATGGCCGCTACCGCAGGACTTAGTTTAACATACGACCCTATGGGGAAAAGTTTTTAAAGGGTTCTTCTCCGAAACCGGTTAATCAATGGAAACAAAAACTTACTAGCAATATTGTTTGGATGGTCCTTTATAAAGTTTATGTTTTTTATGGCAATTGGAAATTCAAAATGGCCGCCTCCCCCGCAGGACTTAGTTTAACATAGGACCCTATGGGCAAATAAAAAAAATCTCTATACAACTGGTTAACCAATGAAACAGAGCTTTCTAGTAATATTGTTTGGATGGTCCTATTTAAAGTTTATTGAAAATTACAGGACTTACTTTAACATCATGGAAATGCCATCTTCATTGCCTATAAAATCAGGTGAGTGATACAGGCTCTTAAGAGCCTCTGGTTATGACGTCAGTCTGCTGGCAATGTAGCAGCTGGTTTGTTGGCGAGTGTCAATACTGTTCTTCTCATTTATACAATCATAAGTAATTATCAACATTGTTTTTTCAGATGGGATTTAAAGTTACGAATGAAGAGATGAATTCAGTAATAGAAGATTTTGGGGGAGATCTAATATTACCAGAAAACTTTGAACAAACTGTAGACGTATATAATCCATCGGAAAGGAATCCCCCGGAACCAAAAACCATGATAAATCCCCAGTCTACTCTCCTGTGTACTATGTTAGATATTACAGACCCTAATGCAGTGTTTCTTGGTAAGGATTCTAAATATAACATTGCTAATGATGAAAATGACGAGGACATTGTTGATGGCGACAATGATGATGTCGATGAGGATGACGATACAGAATATGAAAGTTTTGTTTCGGCTGCAGACAGTGATCAAAGCTTCAGTTTTTTGTCGTCCAGTAATGCTGATGATAGCCTATTGTTGTCATCCAGTAATGCGGATGACAGCATCCTGTCACTTGGGGTACCAATTAATGAATCTGTGGACGAAAAAGACAGTGTTCAAAATGTAACTAGTCCCAATGTTTCCTCGGTAACTGATGAGGATAGTGACAATGAACTCAAAGAAATATTGGAGAAACAAAAGCTTGAACAGTCATTAGACTCGCCATCGAAAAGTTCTGTTAGTCAGTCAGACTTGGATGACACAGATTCCGAATTTCAGGAAATAATGGCTGAACAGAAAGCCAAACGGCAGTTAAAACTAACTAGTGACCAAGGACACGTAGAATTAGCATTAACCGGCAGTGATGATGATGAACTAGCATGTATACTTGCTGAGCAGAAAAAAGCTCAAAGTATTCCTGATATATCTGTTGAAGAGACACCAGAACTGTTATCACATGACACTCTGCCTCTGTCACAATCAAGTCCAGCTAGTAGTGATGAACGGAGTGACTCGGAAGTGGTTAAAGCTACGTATGGTCTGGTGTTAGGTGAGGATAGCAGGAAGAAAAGAAGTGATGGATCGGAGAGTGAAGAAAGTCCCCAGTCCAAAAAACTGAGGAGAAGAAACCAAAGTCTGTATGAATCAGGCAGTGAAATGGAATGACAAAATACAATATACAAATAAATATATACATTTGGTATTGATGACTGTTCCCAGTCTTTACTTTAAGGTCCAGGTAAGCTTTTGCCATCACTTTTGGCGTCCATTTTTCATCATCAATCATTATAACCTTTAAAAAAATGTTCTCCTCTGAAACCACTCCACCAATTTTTTTTCAAACTTTGGGTATCTAGCTGCAAATGTGTACCTAGGGTGATGATCAATGGCCTCTGTTACTAAAAGTAGAACATAGGTGTCGACACACATTTTTGGTCAATATTTCAAAACTATAATACATGTAGCTGAAAAAATACTGTTACCTGAAATTGATAAGCATATTAAGCTTTAAAAAAGTTCCTATTGGTCCAAAGTTGTGTAATGACTTTCTGTATGTGTTATTGCCCTTATTTCAATTTTTCACAAAATTTACAGTTTTACTATATAACTATTAGAGGTAGATTGACAATGTAAATTGCTTTATTGATCAGCAAGACAATGCCTACAAAACACATAGTTGGTCCAAATTTACCGGACCATTCCTTATATGAGTTATTGCCCTTAAATGACAATTTTTTATGAAATTTAGCAGCTGGAGTGAAACTATGTTGAAGAAATTATCAGCAATACAAGTCCTGCAATTTATTTTTTTTATCTGAAATTATCAGATAACTCCTTATTGCCCGTTTAGTGATGAAATTAAAAACTATAATACCTGGAGTAATATTAATTAGCAAAAACAATTGTCAGATGACTTATTATAGGAGTTAATGCTTTTGTGGAACTTGTATGTTTGCCGCTGTGACTAATATGCCATAACAGCTAACTGTAAATTGCAAAATGATCAGCAAGACAAGGCCTGTAAATTACTACTTAATCCAAAATTGTCAGATGACTCTTTAAAAGAGTTTTTGCCGTTTAATTACAAATTCAGACAAAACAATCAGTTTTTGTGTTATAAATTAAAGTCTTTACAAGCTAGAGAAAAACTGTAAATTACTAAATTATCCTGAATGATGAGTCCTTATAAGAGTTATTGCTCTTATTCAAAATTTTGACTTTTTGCCCAGTAACTCAAAAGCTATAACAGGTAGTCTGAAAATGTTTGTTTTGTTTGTTTGATGGT
>OX104112.1:107270197-107308374 GCA_944474755.1 Limnoperna fortunei | reverse complement strand
ATGTTAGTCTTTATCCGGACTTTTAATCATTCCCTTTACGTTGTATATGTAAGTCTTTATCCGGACTTTTAATCATTCCTTTACGTTGTATATGTAAGTCTTTATCCGGACTTTTAATCATCTCCTTTACGTTGTATATGTTAGTCTTTATCCGGACTTTTAATCATCCCTTTACGTTGTATATGTTAGTCTTTATCCGGACTTTTAATCATCCCTTTACGTTGTATATGTTAGTCTTTATCCGGACTTTTAATCATCCCTTTACGTTGTATATGTTAGTCTTTATCCGGACTTTTAATCATCCCTTTACGTTGTATATGTAAGTCTTTATCCGGACTTTTAATCATCCCTTTACGTTGTATATGTTAGTCTTTATCCGGACTTTTAATCATTCCTTTACGTTGTATATGTTAGTCTTTATCCGGACTTTTAATCATCCCTTTACGTTGTATATGTTAGTCTTTATCCGGACTTTTAATCATCCCTTTACGTTGTATATGTTAGTCTTTATCCGGACTTTTAATCATCCCTTTACGTTGTATATGTTAGTCTTTATCCGGACTTTTAATCATCCCTTTACGTTGTATATGTTAGTCTTTATCCGGACTTTTAATCATCCCTTTACGTTGGACATGTATATGTTAGTCTTTATCCGGACTTTTAATCATCCCTTTACGTTGTATATGTAAGTCTTTATCCGGACTTTTAATCATTCCCTTTACGTTGTATATGTAAGTCTTTATCCGGACTTTTAATCATCCCTTTACGTTGTATATGTTAGTCTTTATCCGGACTTTTAATCATCCCTTTACGTTGAATATGTTAGTCTTTATCCGGACTTTTAATCATCCCTTTACGTTGTATATGTTATGTAAGTCTTTATCCGGACTTTTAATCATCCCTTTACGTTGTATATGTAAGTCTTTATCCGGACTTTTAATCATCCCTTTACGTTGTATATGTTAGTCTTTATCCGGACTTTTAATCATCCCTTTACGTTGTATATGTTAGTCTTTATCCGGACTTTTAATCATTCCTTTACGTTGTATATGTTAGTCTTTATCCGGACTTTTAATCATTCCTTTACGTTGTATATGTTAGTCTTTATCCGGACTTTTAATCATCCCTTTACGTTGTATATGTTAGTCTTTATCCGGACTTTTAATCATCCCTTTACGTTGTATATGTAAGTCTTTATCTGGACTTTTAATCATCCCTTTACGTTGTATATGTTAGTCTTTATCCGGACTTTTAATCATCCCTTTACGTTGTATATGTAAGTCTTTATCCGGACTTTTAATCATCCCTTTACGTTGTATATGTTAGTCTTTATCCGGACTTTTAATCATCCCTTTACGTTGTATATGTTAGTCTTTATCCGGACTTTTAATCATCCCTTTACGTTGTATATGTTAGTCTTTATCCGGACTTTTAATCATTCCTTTACGTTGTATATGTTAGTCTTTATCCGGACTTTTAATCATCCCTTTACGTTGTATATGTTAGTCTTTATCCGGACTTTTAATCATCCCTTTACGTTGTATATGTTAGTCTTTATCCGGACTTTTAATCATCCCTTTACGTTGTATATGTTAGTCTTTATCTGGACTTTTAATCATCCCTTTACGTTGTATATGTTAGTCTTTATCCGGACTTTTAATCATCCCTTTACGTTGTATATGTTAGTCTTTATCCGGACTTTTAATCATCCCTTTACGTTGTATATGTTAGTCTTTATCCGGACTTTTAATCATCCCTTTACGTTGTATATGTCAGTCTTTATCCGGACTTTTAATCATCCCTTTACGTTGTATATGTTAGTCTTTATCCGGACTTTTAATCATCCCTTTACGTTGTACATGTATATGTTAGTCTTTATCCGGACTTTTAATCATCCCTTTACGTTGTATATGTTAGTCTTTATCCGGACTTTTAATCATTCCTTTACGTTGTATATGTTAGTCTTTATCCGGACTTTTAATCATCCCTTTACGTTGTATATGTTAGTCTTTATCCGGACTTTTAATCATCCCTTTACGTTGTATATGTTAGTCTTTATTCGGACTATTAATCATCCCTTTACGTTGTATATGTATATGTTAGTCTTTATCCGGACTTTTAATCATCCCTTTACGTTGTATATGTAAGTCTTTATCCGGACTTTTAATCATCCCTTTACGTTGTATATGTTAGTCTTTATCCGGACTTTTAATCATCCCTTTACGTTGTATATGTTAGTCTTTATCCGGACTTTTAATCATCCCTTTACGTTGTATATGTTAGTCTTTATCCGGACTTTTAATCATCCCTTTACGTTGTATATGTTAGTCTTTATCCGGACTTTTAATCATTCCTTTACGTTGTATATGTTAGTCTTTATCCGGACTTTTAATCATCCCTTTAAGTTGTATATGTTAGTCTTTATCCGGACTTTTTAATCATTCCTTTACGTTGTACATGTATATGTTAGTCTTTATCCGGACTTTTAATCATCCCTTTACGTTGTATATGTTAGTCTTTATCCGGACTTTTAATCATTCCTTTACGTTGTATATGTTAGTCTTTATCCGGACTTTTAATCATCCCTTTACGTTGTATATGTTAGTCTTTATCCGGACTTTTTAATCATTCCTTTACGTTGTACATGTAAGTCTTTATCCGGACTTTTAATCATCCCTTTACGTTGTATATGTATATGTTAGTCTTTATCCGGACTTTTTAATCATTCCTTTACGTTGTACATGTAAGTCTTTATCCGGACTTTTAATCATCCCTTTACGTTGTATATGTATATGTTAGTCTTTATCCGGACTTTTAATCATCCCTTTACGTTGTATATGTAAGTCTTTATCCGGACTTTTAATCATCCCTTTACGTTGTATATGTAAGTCTTTATCCGGACTTTTTAATCATTCCTTTACGTTGTACATGTATATGTTAGTCTTTATTCGGACTTTTAATCATCCCTTTATGTTGTATATGTTAGTCTTTATCCGGACTTTTAATCATCCCTTTACGTTGTATATGTTAGTCTTTATCCGGACTTTTAATCATCCCTTTACGTTGTATATGTTAGTCTTTATCTGGACTTTTAATCATCCCTTTACGTTGTATATGTTAGTCTTTATTTGGACTTTTAATCATCCCTTTACGTTGTATATGTTAGTCTTTATCCGGACTTTTAATCATCCCTTTACGTTGTATATGTTAGTCTTGATTCGGACTTTTAATCATCCCTTTACGTTGTATATGTTAGTCTTTATCCGGACTTTTAATCATCCCTTTACGTTGTATATGTTAGTCTTTATCCGGACTTTTAATCATCCCTTTACGTTGTATATGTTAGTCTTTATCCGGACTTTTAATCATCCCTTTACGATGTACATGTATATGTTAGTCTTTATCCGGACTTTTAATCATCCCTTTACGTTGTATATGTAAGTCTTTATCCGGACTTTTAATCATCCCTTTACGTTGTATATGTTAGTCTTTATCCGGACTTTTAATCATCCCTTTATGTTGTATATGTATATGTTAGTCTTTATCCGGACTTTTAATCATCCCTTTACGTTGTATATTTTAGTCTTTATCCGGACTTTTAATCATTCCCTTACGTTGTATATGTTAGTCTTTATCCGGACTTTTAATCATCCCTTTACGTTGTATATGTTAGTCTTTATCCGGACTTTTAATCATCCCTTTACGTTGTATATGTATATGTCAGTCTTTATCCGGACTTTTAATCATCCCTTTATGTTGTATATGTTAGTCTTTATCCGGACTTTTAATCATCCCTTTACGTTGTATATGTTAGTCTTTATCCGGACTTTTAATCATCCCTTCACGTTGTATATGTTAGTCTTTATCCGGACTTTTAATCATCCCTTTACGTTGTATATGTTAGTCTTTATCCGGACTTTTAATCATTCCTTTACGTTGTATATGTTAGTCTTTATCTGGACTTTTAATCATCCCTTCACGTTGTATATGTTAGTCTTTATCCGGACTTTTAATCATCCCTTTACGTTGTATATGTTAGTCTTTATCCGGACTTTTAATCATCCCTTTACGTTGTATATGTTAGTCTTGATTCGGACTTTTAATCATCCCTTTACGTTGTATATGTTAGTCTTTATCCGGACTTTTAATCATTCCTTTACGTTGTATATGTTAGTCTTTATCCGGACTTTTAATCATCCCTTTACGTTGTATATGTAAGTCTTTATCCGGACTTTTAATCATCCCTTTACGTTGTATATGTTAGTCTTTATCCGGACTTTTAATCATCCCTTTACGTTGTATATGTTAGTCTTTATCCGGACTTTTAATCATTCCTTTACGTTGTATATGTTAGTCTTTATCCGGACTTTTAATCATCCCTTTACGTTGTATATGTATATGTTAGTCTTTATCCGGACTTTTAATCATCCCTTTACGTTGTATATGTCAGTCTTTATCCGGACTTTTAATCATCCCTTTACGTTGTATATGTTAGTCTTTATCCGGACTTTTAATCATCCCTTTACGTTGTATATGTTAGTCTTTATCCGGACTTTTTAATCATCCCTTTACGTTGTATATGTTAGTCTTTATCCGGACATTTAATCATCCCTTTACGTTGTATATGTCAGTCTTTATCTGGACTTTTTAATCATCCCTTTACGTTGTATATGTTAGTCTTTATCCGGACTTTTTAATCATCCCTTTACGTTGTATATGTTAGTCTTTATCTGGACTTTTAATCATCCCTTTACGTTGTATATGTATATGTTAGTCTTTATCTGGACTTTTAATCATCCCTTTACGTTGTATATGTTAGTCTTTATCCGGACTTTTAATCATCCCTTTACGTTGTATATGTTAGTCTTTATCCGGACTTTTAATCATCCCTTTACGTTGTATATGTTAGTCTTTATCCGGACTTTTAATCATCCCTTTACGTTGTATATGTAAGTCTTTATCTGGACTTTTAATCATCCCTTTACGTTGTATATGTATATGTTAGTCTTTATCTGGACTTTTAATCATCCCTTTACGTTGTATATGTAAGTCTTTATCTGGACTTTTAATCATCCCTTTACGTTGTATATGTATATGTTAGTCTTTATCTGGACTTTTAATCATCCCTTTACGTTGTATATGTATATGTTAGTTTTTATCTGGACTTTTAATCATCCCTTTACGTTGTATATGTAAGTCTTTATCCGGACTTTTAATCATCCCTTTACGTTGTATATGTATATGTTAGTCTTTATCCGGACTTTTAATCATCCCTTTACGTTGTATATGTTAGTCTTTATCCGGACTTTTAATCATCCCTTTACGTTGTATATGTTAGTCTTTATCCGGACTTTTAATCATCCCTTTACGTTGTATATTTAAGTCTTTATCTGGACTTTTAATCATCCCTTTACGTTGTATATGTATATGTTAGTCTTTATTCGGACTTTTAATCATCCCTTTACGTTGTATATGTAAGTCTTTATCCGGACTTTTAATCATCCCTTTACGTTGTATATGTTAGTCTTTATCTGGACTTTTAATCATCCCTTTACGTTGTATATGTTAGTCTTTATCCGGACTTTTAATCATCCCTTTACGTTGTATATGTTAGTCTTTATCCGGACTTTTAATCATCCCTTTACGTTGTATATGTTAGTCTTTATCCGGACTTTTAATCATCCCTTTACGTTGTATATGTTAGTCTTTATCCGGACTTTTTAATCATCCCTTTACGTTGTATATGTATATGTTAGTCTTTATCTGGACTTTTAATCATCCCTTTACGTTGTATATGTTAGTCTTTATCCGGACTTTTAATCATCCCTTTACGTTGTATATGTTAGTCTTTATCCGGACTTTTAATCATCCCTTTACGTTGTATATGTTAGTCTTTATCCGGACTTTTAATCATCCCTTTACGTTGTATATGTTAGTCTTTATCCGGACTTTTAATCATCCCTTTACGTTGTATATGTTAGTCTTTATCCGGACTTTTTAATCATCCCTTTACGTTGTATATGTTAGTCTTTATCCGGACTTTTAATCATCCCTTTACGTTGTATATGTCAGTCTTTATCTGGACTTTTAATCAACCCTTTATGTTGTATATGTTAGTCTTTATCTGGACTTTTAATCATTCCTTTACGTTGTATATGTAAGTCTTTATCCGGACTTTTAATCATCCCTTTACGTTGTATATGTTAGTCTTTATCTGGACTTTTAATCATCCCTTTACGTTGTATATGTTAGTCTTTATCCGGACTTTTCATCATCCTTTTATGTTGTATATGTATATGTTAGTCTTTATCTGGACTTTTAATCATCCCTTTACGTTGTATATGTTAGTCTTTATCCGGACTTTTAATCATCCCTTTACGTTGTATATGTAAGTCTTTATCCGGACTTTTAATCATCCCTTTATGTTGTATATGTAAGTCTTTATCTGGACTTTTAATCATTCCTTTACGTTGTATATGTTAGTCTTTATCCGGACTTTTAATCATTCCTTTACGTTGTATATGTTAGTCTTTATCCGGACTTTTAATCATCCCTTTACGTTGTATATGTAAGTCTTTATCCGGACTTTTAATCATTCCTTTACGTTGTATATGTTAGTCTTTATCCGGACTTTTAAATATCCCTTTACGTTGTATATGTATATGTTAGTCTTTATCCGGACTTTTAATCATCCCTTTACGTTGTATATGTAAGTCTTTATCCGGACTTTTAATCATCCCTTTACGTTGTATATGTTAGTCTTGATTCGGACTTTTAATCATCCCTTTACGTTGTATATGTTAGTCTTTATCCGGACTTTTAATCATCCCTTTACGTTGTATATGTCAGTCTTTATCCGGACTTTTAATCATCCCTTTACGTTGTATATGTATATGTAAGTCTTTATCCGGACTTTTAATCATTCCTTTACGTTGTATATGTTAGTCTTTATCCGGACTTTTAATCATCCCTTTACGTTGTATATGTAAGTCTTTATCCGGACTTTTAATCATCCCTTTACGTTGTATATGTTAGTCTTTATCCTGACTTTTAATCATCCCTTTACGTTGTATATGTTAGTCTTTATCCGGACTTTTAATCATCCCTTTATGTTGTATATGTATATGTTAGTCTTTATCCGGACTTTTAATCATCCCTTTACGTTGTATATGTAAGTCTTTATCCGGACTTTTAATCATCCCTTTACGTTGTATATGTTAGTCTTTATCCGGACTTTTAATCATCCCTTTATGTTGTATATGTATATGTTAGTCTTTATCCGGACTTTTAATCATTCCTTTACGTTGTATATGTAAGTCTTTATCCGGACTTTTAATCATCCCTTTACGTTGTATATGTTAGTCTTTATCCGGACTTTTAATCATTCCTTTACGTTGTATATGTTAGTCTTTATTCGGACTTTTAATCATCCCTTTACGTTGTATATGTTAGTCTTTATCTGGACTTTTAATCATCCCTTTACGTTGTATATGTAAGTCTTTATCCGGACTTTTAATCATCCCTTTACGTTGTATATGTTAGTCTTTATCCGGACTTTTAATCATCCCTTTACGTTGTATATGTTAGTCTTTATCCGGACTTTTAATCATCCCTTTACGTTGTATATGTTAGTCTTTATCCGGACTTTTAATCATCCCTTTACGTTGTATATGTTAGTCTTTATCCGGACTTTTAATCATCCCTTTACGTTGTATATGTTAGTCTTTATCCGGACTTTTAATCATCCCTTTACGTTGTATATGTATATGTTAGTCTTTATCCGGACTTTTAATCATCCCTTTACGTTGTATATTTTAGTCTTTATCCGGACTTTTAATCATCCCTTTACGTTGTATATGTTAGTCTTTATCCGGACTTTTAATCATCCCTTTACGTTGTATATGTTAGTCTTTATCCGGACTTTTAATCATCCCTTTACGTTGTATATGTTAGTCTTTATCCGGACTTTTAATCATTCCTTTACGTTGTATATGTTAGTCTTTATCCGGACTTTTAATCATTCCTTTACGTTGTATATGTTAGTCTTTATCTGGACTTTTAATCATCCCTTTACGTTGTATATGTTAGTCTTTATCCGGACTTTTAATCATCCCTTTACGTTGTATATGTTAGTCTTTATCCGGACTTTTAATCATCCCTTTACGTTGTATATGTTAGTCTTTATCCGGATTTTTAATCATTCCTTTACGTTGTATATGTTAGTCTTTATCCGGACTTTTAATCATCCCTTTACGTTGTACATGTATATGTTAGTCTTTATTCGGACTTTTAATCATCCCTTTACGTTGTATATGTTAGTCTTTATCCGGACTTTTAATCATCCCTTTACGTTGTATATGTTAGTCTTTATCCGGACTTTTAATCATCCCTTTACGTTGTATATGTTAGTCTTTATCCGGACTTTTAATCATCCCTTTACTTTGTATATGTTAGTCTTTCTCCGGACTTTTAAGCATCCCTTTACGTTGTATATGTAAGTCTTTATCTGGACTTTTAATCATCCCTTTACGTTGTATATGTGAGTCTTTATCCGGACTTTTAATCATCCCTTTACGTTGTATATGTTAGTCTTTATCTGGACTTTTAATCATTCCTTTACGTTGTATATGTTAGTCTTTATCCGGACTTTTAATCATCCCTTTACGTTGTATATGTTAGTCTTTATCCGGACTTTTTAATCATCCCTTTACGTTGTATATGTTAGTCTTTATCCGGACTTTTAATCATCCCTTTACGTTGTATATGTCAGTCTTTATCTGGACTTTTAATCAACCCTTTACGTTGTATATGTTAGTCTTTATCTGGACTTTTAATCATCCCTTTACGTTGTATATGTTAGTCTTTATCTGGACTTTTAATCATCCCTTTACGTTGTATATGTTAGTCTTTATCCGGACTTTTAATCATTCCTTTACGTTGTATATGTAAGTCTTTATCCGGACTTTTAATCATCCCTTTACGTTGTATATGTATATGTAAGTCTTTATCCGGACTTTTAATCATCCCTTTACGTTGTATATGTATATGTAAGTCTTTATCCGGACTTTTAATCATCCCTTTACGTTGTATATGTATATGTCAGTCTTTATCCGGACTTTTAATCATCCCTTTACGTTGTATATGTTAGTCTTTATCTGGACTTTTAATCATCCCTTTACGTTGTATATGTTAGTCTTGATTCGGACTTTTAATCATCCCTTTACGTTGTATATGTATATGTCAGTCTTTATCCGGACTTTTAATCATCCCTTTACGTTGTATATGTTAGTCTTGATTCGGACTTTTAATCATCCCTTTACGTTGTATATGTATATGTTAGTCTTTATCCGGACTTTTAATCATCCCTTTACGTTGTATATGTTAGTCTTTATCTGGACTTTTAATCATCCCTTTACGTTGTATATGTATATGTTAGTCTTTATCCGGACTTTTAATCATCCCTTTACGTTGTATATGTTAGTCTTTATCTGGACTTTTAATCATCCCTTTACGTTGTATATGTATATGTAAGTCTTTATCCGGACTTTTAATCATCCCTTTACGTTGTATATGTTAGTCTTTATCCGGACTTTTAATCATCCCTTTATGTTGTATATGTTAGTCTTTATCCGGACTTTTAATCATCCCTTTACGTTGTATATATTAGTCTTTATCCGGACTTTTAATCATCCCTTTACGTTGTATATGTTAGTCTTTATCCGGACTTTTAATCATCCCTTTACGTTGTATATGTATATGTAAGTCTTTATCCGGACTTTTAATCATCCCTTTACGTTGTATATGTTAGTCTTTATCCGGACTTTTAATCATCCCTTTATGTTGTATATGTTAGTCTTTATCCGGACTTTTAATCATCCCTTTACGTTGTATATATTAGTCTTTATCCGGACTT
Source organism: Limnoperna fortunei (assembly GCA_944474755.1). Lineage (NCBI taxonomy): Eukaryota > Metazoa > Mollusca > Bivalvia > Mytilida > Modiolidae > Limnoperna > Limnoperna fortunei. The sequence goes on along the minus strand of OX104112.1, from coordinate 107,298,461 downwards.
TTAATCATCCCTTTACGTTGTATATGTTAGTCTTTATCCGGACTTTTAATCATCCCTTGACGTTGTATATGTATATGTTAGTCTTTATCCGGACTTTTAATCATCCCTTTACGTTGTATATGTAAGTCTTTATCCGGACTTTTAATCATCCCTTTACGTTGTATATGTTAGTCTTTATCCGGACTTTTAATCATCCCTTTACGTTGTATATGTTAGTCTTTATCCGGACTTTTAATCATCCCTTTACGTTGTATATGTTAGTCTTTATCCGGACTTTTAATCATCCCTTTACGTTGTACATGTATATGTTAGTCTTTATCCGGACTTTTAATCATCCCTTTACGTTGTATATGTTAGTCTTTATTCGGACTTTTAATCATCCCTTTACGTTGTATATGTAAGTCTTTATCCGGACTTTTAATCATCCCTTTACGTTGTATATGTTAGTCTTTATCTGGACTTTTAATCATCCCTTTACGTTGTATATATTAGTCTTTATCCGGACTTTTAATCATCCCTTTACGTTGTATATGTTAGTCTTTATCCGGACTTTTAATCATCCCTTTACGTTGTATATGTATATGTAAGTCTTTATCCGGACTTTTAATCATTCCTTTACGTTGTATATGTTAGTCTTTATCCGGACTTTTAATCATCCCTTTACGTTGTATATGTAAGTCTTTATCCGGACTTTTAATCATCCCTTTACGTTGTATATGTTAGTCTTTATCCTGACTTTTAATCATCCCTTTACGTTGTATATGTTAGTCTTTATCCGGACTTTTAATCATCCCTTTATGTTGTATATGTATATGTTAGTCTTTATCCGGACTTTTAATCATCCCTTTACGTTGTATATGTAAGTCTTTATCCGGACTTTTAATCATTCCTTTACGTTGTATATGTTAGTCTTTATCCGGACTTTTAATCATCCCTTTACGTTGTATATGTTAGTCTTTATCCGGACTTTTAATCATCCCTTTTCGTTGTATCTGTATATGTTAGTCTTTATCTGGACTTTTTAATCATTCCTTTACGTTGTATATGTTAGTCTTTATTCGGACTTTTAATCATCCCTTTACGTTGTATATGTTAGTCTTTATCTGGACTTTTAATCATCCCTTTACGTTGTATATGTAAGTCTTTATCCGGACTTTTAATCATCCCTTTACGTTGTATATGTTAGTCTTTATCCGGACTTTTAATCATCCCTTTACGTTGTATATGTTAGTCTTTATCCGGACTTTTAATCATCCCTTTACGTTGTATATGTTAGTCTTTATCCGGACTTTTAATCATCCCTTTACGTTGTATATGTTAGTCTTTATCCGGACTTTTAATCATCCCTTTACGTTGTATATGTTAGTCTTTATCCGGACTTTTAATCATCCCTTTACGTTGTATATGTATATGTTAGTCTTTATCTGGACTTTTAATCATCCCTTTACGTTGTATATGTTAGTCTTTATCCGGACTTTTAATCATTCCTTTACGTTGTATATGTTAGTCTTTATCCGGACTTTTAATCATTCCTTTACGTTGTATATGTTAGTCTTTATCTGGACTTTTAATCATCCCTTTACGTTGTATATGTTAGTCTTTATCCGGACTTTTAATCATCCCTTTACGTTGTATATGTTAGTCTTTATCCGGACTTTTAATCATCCCTTTACGTTGTATATGTTAGTCTTTATCCGGATTTTTAATCATTCCTTTACGTTGTATATGTTAGTCTTTATCCGGACTTTTAATCATCCCTTTACGTTGTACATGTATATGTTAGTCTTTATTCGGACTTTTAATCATCCCTTTACGTTGTATATGTTAGTCTTTATCCGGACTTTTAATCATCCCTTTACGTTGTATATGTTAGTCTTTATCCGGACTTTTAATCATCCCTTTACGTTGTATATGTTAGTCTTTATCCGGACTTTTAATCATCCCTTTACTTTGTATATGTTAGTCTTTCTCCGGACTTTTAATCATCCCTTTACGTTGTATATGTAAGTCTTTATCTGGACTTTTAATCATCCCTTTACGTTGTATATGTGAGTCTTTATCCGGACTTTTAATCATCCCTTTACGTTGTATATGTTAGTCTTTATCTGGACTTTTAATCATTCCTTTACGTTGTATATGTTAGTCTTTATCCGGACTTTTAATCATCCCTTTACGTTGTATATGTTATTCTTTATCCGGACTTTTAATCATTCCTTTACGTTGTATATGTAAGTCTTTATCCGGACTTTTAATCATCCCTTTACGTTGTATATGTTAGTCTTTATCCGGACTTTTAATCATCCCTTTACGTTGTATATGTTAGTCTTTATCCGGACTTTTAATCATCCCTTTACGTTGTATATGTATATGTAAGTCTTTATCCGGACTTTTAATCATCCCTTTACGTTGTATATGTAAGTCTTTATCCGGACTTTTAATCATCCCTTTACGTTGTATATGTTAGTCTTTATCCGGACTTTTAATCATCCCTTTACGTTGTATATGTTAGTCTTTATCCGGACTTTTAATCATTCCTTTACGTTGTATATGTTAGTCTTTATCCGGACTTTTAATCATTCCTTTACGTTGTATATGTAAGTCTTTATCCGGATTTTTAATCATCCCTTTACGTTGTATATGTTAGTCTTTATCCGGACTTTTAATCATCCCTTTACGTTGTATATGTTAGTCTTTATCCGGACTTTTAATCATCCCTTTACGTTGTATATGTTAGTCTTTATCCGGACTTTTAATCATCCCTTTACGTTGTATATGTTAGTCTTTATCCGGACTTTTAATCATCCCTTTACGTTGTATATGTAAGTCTTTATCCGGACTTTTAATCATCCCTTTACGTTGCATATGTTAGTCTTTATCCGGACTTTTAATCATTCCTTTACGTTGTATATGTTAGTCTTTATCCGGACTTTTAATCATCCCTTTACGTTGTATATGTCAGTCTTTATCCGGACTTTTAATCATCCCTTTACGTTGTATATGTTAGTCTTTATCTGGACTTTTAATCATCCCTTTACGTTGTATATGTTAGTCTTTATCCGGAATTTTAATCATCCCTTTACGTTGTATATGTTAGTCTTTATCCGGACTTTTAATCATCCCTTTACGTTGGACATGTATATGTTAGTCTTTATCCGGACTTTTAATCATCCCTTTACGTTGTATATGTAAGTCTTTATCCGGACTTTTAATCATTCCTTTACGTTGTATATGTAAGTCTTTATCCGGACTTTTAATCATCCCTTTACGTTGTATATGTTAGTCTTTATCCGGACTTTTAATCATCCCTTTACGTTGTATATGTTAGTCTTTATCCGGACTTTTAATCATCCCTTTACGTTGTATATGTATATGTAAGTCTTTATCCGGACTTTTAATCATCCCTTTACGTTGTATATGTAAGTCTTTATCCGGACTTTTAATCATCCCTTTACGTTGTATATGTTAGTCTTTATCCGGACTTTTAATCATCCCTTTACGTTGTATATGTTAGTCTTTATCCGGACTTTTAATCATTCCTTTACGTTGTATATGTTAGTCTTTATCCGGACTTTTAATCATTCCTTTACGTTGTATATGTTAGTCTTTATCCGGACTTTTAATCATCCCTTTACGTTGTATATGTTAGTCTTTATCCGGACTTTTAATTATCCCTTTACGTTGTATATGTAAGTCTTTATCTGGACTTTTTAATCATCCCTTTACGTTGTATATGTTAGTCTTTATCCGGACATTTAATCATCCCTTTACGTTGTATATGTCAGTCTTTATCTGGACTTTTTAATCATCCCTTTACGTTGTATATGTTAGTCTTTATCCGGACTTTTAATCATCCCTTTACGTTGTATATGTTAGTCTTTATCCGGACTTTTAATCATCCCTTTACGTTGTATATGTTAGTCTTTATCCGGACTTTTAATCATCCCTTTACGTTGTATATGTTAGTCTTTATCCGGACTTTTTAATCATCCCTTTACGTTGTATATGTTAGTCTTTATCTGGACTTTTAATCATCCCTTTACGTTGTATATGTTAGTCTTTATCCGGACTTTTAATCATCCCTTTACGTTGTATATGTTAGTCTTTATCCGGACTTTTAATCATCCCTTTATGTTGTATATGTTAGTCTTTATCTGGACTTTTAATCATCCTTTTACGTTGTATATGTTAGTCTTTATCTGGACTTTTAATCATCCCTTTACGTTGTATATGTAAGTCTTTATCCGGACTTTTAATCATCCCTTTACGTTGTATGTTAGTCTTTATCCGGACTTTTAATCATCCCTTTACGTTGTATATGTAAGTCTTTATCCGGACTTTTAATCATCCCTTTACGTTGTATATGTATATGTTAGTCTTTATCTGGACTTTTAATCATCCCTTTACGTTGTATATGTTAGTCTTTATCCGGACTTTTAATCATTCCTTTACGTTGTATATGTATATGTTAGTCTTTATCCGGACTTTTAATCATCCCTTTACGTTGTATATGTAAGTCTTTATCCGGACTTTTAATCATCCCTTTACGTTGTATATGTTAGTCTTTATCCGGACTTTTAATCATCCCTTTACGTTGTATATGTTAGTCTTTATCCGGACTTTTAATCAACCCTTTACGTTGTATATGTATATGTCAGTCTTTATCCGGACTTTTAATCATCCCTTTACGTTGTATATGTTAGTCTTTATCTGGACTTTTAATCATCCCTTTACGTTGTATATGTATATGTTAGTCTTTATCCGGACTTTTAATCATCCCTTTACGTTGTATATGTTAGTCTTTATCTGGACTTTTAATCATCCCTTTACGTTGTATATGTTAGTCTTTATCCGGACTTTTAATCATCCCTTTACGTTGTATATGTTAGTCTTTATCCGGACTTTTAATCATCCCTTTACGTTGTATATGTTAGTCTTTATCCGGACTTTTTAATCATCCCTTTACGTTGTATATGTTAGTCTTTATCCGGACTTTTAATCATCCCTTTACGTTGTATATGTCAGTCTTTATCTGGACTTTTAATCAACCCTTTACGTTGTATATGTTAGTCTTTATCTGGACTTTTAATCATTCCTTTACGTTGTATATGTAAGTCTTTATCCGGACTTTTAATCATCCCTTTACGTTGTATATGTTAGTCTTTATCTGGACTTTTAATCATCCCTTTACGTTGTATATGTATATGTTAGTCTTTATCCGGACTTTTAATCATTCCTTTACGTTGTATATGTTAGTCTTTATCCGGACTTTTAATCATCCCTTTACGTTGTATATGTATATGTAAGTCTTTATCCGGACTTTTAATCATCCCTTTACGTTGTATATGTTAGTCTTTATCCGGACTTTTAATCATCCCTTTACGTTGTATATGTTAGTCTTTATCTGGACTTTTAATCATCCCTTTACGTTGTATATGTTAGTCTTTATCCTGACTTTTAATCATCCCTTTACGTTGTATATGTTAGTCTTTATCCGGACTTTTAATCATCCCTTTATGTTGTATATGTATATGTTAGTCTTTATCCGGACTTTTAATCATCCCTTTACGTTGTATATGTAAGTCTTTATCCGGACTTTTAATCATTCCTTTACGTTGTATATGTTAGTCTTTATCCGGACTTTTAATCATCCCTTTACGTTGTATATGTTAGTCTTTATCCGGACTTTTAATCATCCCTTTACGTTGTATATGTTAGTCTTTATCTGGACTTTTAATCATCCCTTTACGTTGTATATGTTAGTCTTTATCCTGACTTTTAATCATCCCTTTACGTTGTATATGTTAGTCTTTATCCGGACTTTTAATCATCCCTTTATGTTGTATATGTATATGTTAGTCTTTATCCGGACTTTTAATCATCCCTTTACGTTGTATATGTAAGTCTTTATCCGGACTTTTAATCATTCCTTTACGTTGTATATGTTAGTCTTTATCCGGACTTTTAATCATCCCTTTACGTTGTATATGTTAGTCTTTATCCGGACTTTTAATCATCCCTTTACGTTGTATATGTTAGTCTTTATCCGGACTTTTAATCATCCCTTTACGTTGTATATGTATATGTTAGTCTTTATCTGGACTTTTAATCATCCCTTTACGTTGTATATGTTAGTCTTTATCCGGACTTTTAATCATTCCTTTACGTTGTATATGTTAGTCTTTATCCGGACTTTTAATCATTCCTTTACGTTGTATATGTTAGTCTTTATCTGGACTTTTAATCATCCCTTTACGTTGTATATGTTAGTCTTTATCCGGACTTTTAATCATCCCTTTACGTTGTATATGTTAGTCTTTATCCGGACTTTTAATCATCCCTTTACGTTGTATATGTTAGTCTTTATCCGGATTTTTAATCATTCCTTTACGTTGTATATGTTAGTCTTTATCCGGACTTTTAATCATCCCTTTACGTTGTACATGTATATGTTAGTCTTTATTCGGACTTTTAATCATCCCTTTACGTTGTATATGTTAGTCTTTATCCGGACTTTTAATCATCCCTTTACGTTGTATATGTTAGACTTTATCCGGACTTTTAATCATCCCTTTACGTTGTATATGTTAGTCTTTATCCGGACTTTTAATCATCCCTTTACTTTGTATATGTTAGTCTTTCTCCGGACTTTTAATCATCCCTTTACGTTGTATATGTAAGTCTTTATCTGGACTTTTAATCATCCCTTTACGTTGTATATGTGAGTCTTTATCCGGACTTTTAATCATCCCTTTACGTTGTATATGTTAGTCTTTATCTGGACTTTTAATCATTCCTTTACGTTGTATATGTTAGTCTTTATCCGGACTTTTAATCATCCCTTTACGTTGTATATGTTAGTCTTTATCCGGACTTTTAATCATTCCTTTACGTTGTATATGTAAGTCTTTATCCGGACTTTTAATCATCCCTTTACGTTGTATATGTTAGTCTTTATCCGGACTTTTAATCATCCCTTTACGTTGTATATGTTAGTCTTTATCCGGACTTTTAATCATCCCTTTACGTTGTATATGTATATGTAAGTCTTTATCCGGACTTTTAATCATCCCTTTACGTTGTATATGTTAGTCTTTATCCGGACTTTTAATCATCCCTTTACGTTGTATATGTTAGTCTTTATCCGGACTTTTAATCATCCCTTTACGTTGTATATGTTAGTCTTTATCCGGACTTTTAATCATTCCTTTACGTTGTATATGTTAGTCTTTATCCGGACTTTTAATCATTCCTTTACGTTGTATATGTAAGTCTTTATCCGGACTTTTAATCATCCCTTTACGTTGTATATGTTAGTCTTTATCCGGACTTTTAATCATCCCTTTACGTTGTATATGTTAGTCTTTATCCGGACTTTTAATCATCCCTTTACGTTGTATATGTTAGTCTTTATCCGGACTTTTAATCATCCCTTTACGTTGTATATGTTAGTCTTTATCCGGACTTTTAATCATCCCTTTACGTTGTATATGTAAGTCTTTATCCGGACTTTTAATCATCCCTTTACGTTGCATATGTTAGTCTTTATCCGGACTTTTAATCATTCCTTTACGTTGTATATGTTAGTCTTTATCCGGACTTTTAATCATCCCTTTACGTTGTATATGTCAGTCTTTATCCGGACTTTTAATCATCCCTTTACGTTGTATATGTTAGTCTTTATCTGGATTTTTAATCATCCCTTTACGTTGTATATGTTAGTCTTTATCCGGAATTTTAATCATCCCTTTACGTTGTATATGTTAGTCTTTATCCGGACTTTTAATCATCCCTTTACGTTGGACATGTATATGTTAGTCTTTATCCGGACTTTTAATCATCCCTTTACGTTGTATATGTAAGTCTTTATCCGGACTTTTAATCATTCCTTTACGTTGTATATGTAAGTCTTTATCCGGACTTTTAATCATCCCTTTACGTTGTATATGTTAGTCTTTATCCGGACTTTTAATCATCCCTTTACGTTGTATATGTTAGTCTTTATCCGGACTTTTAATCATCCCTTTACGTTGTATATGTATATGTAAGTCTTTATCCGGACTTTTAATCATCCCTTTACGTTGTATATGTAAGTCTTTATCCGGACTTTTAATCATCCCTTTACGTTGTATATGTTAGTCTTTATCCGGACTTTTAATCATCCCTTTACGTTGTATATGTTAGTCTTTATCCGGACTTTTAATCATTCCTTTACGTTGTATATGTTAGTCTTTATCCGGACTTTTAATCATTCCTTTACGTTGTATATGTTAGTCTTTATCTGGACTTTTAATCATCCCTTTACGTTGTATATGTTAGTCTTTATCCGGACTTTTAATCATCCCTTTACGTTGTATATGTAAGTCTTTATCTGGACTTTTAATCATCCCTTTACGTTGTATATGTTAGTCTTTATCCGGACTTTTAATCATCCCTTTACGTTGTATATGTAAGTCTTTATCCGGACTTTTAATCATCCCTTTACGTTGTATATGTTAGTCTTTATCCGGACTTTTAATCATCCCTTTACGTTGTATATGTTAGTCTTTATCCGGACTTTTAATCATCCCTTTACGTTGTATATGTTAGTCTTTATCCGGACTTTTAATCATTCCTTTACGTTGTATATGTTAGTCTTTATCCGGACTTTTAATCATCCCTTTACGTTGTATATGTTAGTCTTTATCCGGACTTTTAATCATCCCTTTACGTTGTATATGTTAGTCTTTATCCGGACTTTTAATCATCCCTTTACGTTGTATATGTTAGTCTTTATCTGGACTTTTAATCATCCCTTTACGTTGTATATGTTAGTCTTTATCCGGACTTTTAATCATCCCTTTACGTTGTATATGTTAGTCTTTATCCGGACTTTTAATCATCCCTTTACGTTGTATATGTTAGTCTTTATCCGGACTTTTAATCATCCCTTTACGTTGTATATGTCAGTCTTTATCCGGACTTTTAATCATCCCTTTACGTTGTATATGTTAGTCTTTATCCGGACTTTTAATCATCCCTTTACGTTGTACATGTATATGTTAGTCTTTATCCGGACTTTTAATCATCCCTTTACGTTGTATATGTTAGTCTTTATTCGGACTTTTAATCATCCCTTTACGTTGTATATGTATATGTTAGTCTTTATCCGGACTTTTAATCATCCCTTTACGTTGTATATGTAAGTCTTTATCCGGACTTTTAATCATCCCTTTACGTTGTATATGTTAGTCTTTATCCGGACTTTTAATCATCCCTTTACGTTGTATATGTTAGTCTTTATCCGGACTTTTAATCATCCCTTTACGTTGTATATGTTAGTCTTTATCCGGACTTTTAATCATCCCTTTACGTTGTATATGTTAGTCTTTATCCGGACTTTTAATCATTCCTTTACGTTGTATATGTTAGTCTTTATCCGGACTTTTAATCATCCCTTTACGTTGTATATGTTAGTCTTTATCCGGACTTTTTAATCATTCCTTTACGTTGTACATGTATATGTTAGTCTTTATCCGGACTTTTAATCATCCCTTTACGTTGTATATGTTAGTCTTTATCCGGACTTTTAATCATTCCTTTACGTTGTATATGTTAGTCTTTATCCGGACTTTTAATCATCCCTTACGTTGTATATGTTAGTCTTTATCCGGACTTTTTAATCATTCCTTTACGTTGTACATGTATATGTTAGTCTTTATCCGGACTTTTAATCATCCCTTTACGTTGTATATGTAAGTCTTTATCCGGACTTTTAATCATCCCTTTACGTTGTATATGTAAGTCTTTATCCGGACTTTTTAATCATTCCTTTACGTTGTACATGTATATGTTAGTCTTTATTCGGACTTTTAATCATCCCTTTACGTTGTATATGTTAGTCTTTATCCGAACTTTTAATCATCCCTTTACGTTGTATATGTTAGTCTTTATCCGGACTTTTAATCATCCCTTTACGTTGTATATGTTAGTCTTTATCCGGACTTTTAATCATCCCTTTACGTTGTATATGTTAGTCTTTATCCGGACTTTTAATCATTCCTTTACGTTGTATATGTTAGTCTTTATCCGGACTTTTAATCATCCCTTTACGTTGTATATGTTAGTCTTTATCCGGACTTTTAATCATCCCTTTACGTTGTATATGTAAGTCTTTATCCGGACTTTTAATCATTCCTTTACGTTGTATATGTTAGTCTTTATCCGGACTTTTAATCATCCCTTTACGTTGTATATGTAAGTCTTTATCCGGACTTTTAATCATCCCTTTACGTTGTATATGTTAGTCTTTATCCGGACTTTTAATCATCCCTTTACGTTGTATATGTTAGTCTTTATCCGGACTTTTAATCATCCCTTTACGTTGTATATGTTAGTCTTTATCCGGACTTTTAATCATCCCTTTACGTTGTATATGTAAGTCTTTATCCGGACTTTTAATCATCCCTTTACGTTGTATATGTTAGTCTTTATCCGGACTTTTAATCATTCCTTTACGTTGTATATGTTAGTCTTTATCCGGACTTTTAATCATCCCTTTACGTTGTATATGTAAGTCTTTATCTGGACTTTTAATCATCCCTTTACGTTGTATATGTAAGTCTTTATCCGGACTTTTAATCATTCCTTTACGTTGTATATGTTAGTCTTTATCCGGACTTTTAATCATTCCTTTACGTTGTATATGTTAGTCTTTATCCGGACTTTTAATCATCCCTTTACGTTGTATATGTAAGTCTTTATCCGGATTTTTAATCATCCCTTTACGTTGTATATGTAAGTCTTTATCCGGACTTTTAATCATCCCTTTACGTTGTATATGTTAGTCTTTATCTGGACTTTTAATCATCCCTTTACGTTGTATATGTAAGTCTTTATCCGGACTTTTAATCATTCCTTTACGTTGTATATGTAAGTCTTTATCCGGACTTTTAATCATTCCTTTACGTTGTATATGTAAGTCTTTATCCGGACTTTTAATCATCCCTTTACGTTGTATATGTTAGTCTTTATCCGGACTTTTAATCATCCCTTTACGTTGTATATGTTAGTCTTTATCTGGACTTTTAATCATCCCTTTACGTTGTACATGAATATGTTAGTCTTTATCCGGACTTTTAATCATCCCTTTACGTTGTATATGTTAGTCTTTATTCGGACTTTTAATCATCCCTTTACGTTGTATATGTAAGTCTTTATCCGGACTTTTAATCATCCCTTTACGTTGTATATGTTAGTCTTTATCCTGACTTTTAATCATCCCTTTACGTTGTATATGTAAGTCTTTATCCGGACTTTTAATCATCCCTTTAAGTTGTATATGTTAGTCTTTATCCGGACTTTTAATCATCCCTTTACGTTGTATATGTTAGTCTTTATCCGGACTTTTAATCATCCCTTTACGTTGTATATGTTAGTCTTTATCCGGACTTTTAATCATCCCTTTACGTTGTATATGTAAGTCTTTATCCGGACTTTTAATCATCCCTTTACGTTGTATATGTTAGTCTTTATCCGGACTTTTAATCATTCCTTTACGTTGTATATGTAAGTCTTTATCCGGACTTTTAATCATTCCTTTACGTTGTATATGTAAGTCTTTATCCGGACTTTTAATCATCCCTTTACGTTGTATATGTTAGTCTTTATCCGGACTTTTAATCATCCCTTTACGTTGTATATGTTAGTCTTTATCCGGACTTTTAATCATCCCTTTACGTTGTATATGTTAGTCTTTATCCGGACTTTTAATCATCCCTTTACGTTGTATATGTAAGTCTTTATCCGGACTTTTAATCATCCCTTTACGTTGTATATGTTAGTCTTTATCCGGACTTTTAATCATCCCTTTACGTTGTATATGTTAGTCTTTATCCGGACTTTTAATCATCCCTTTACGTTGTATATGTTAGTCTTTATCCGGACTTTTAATCATCCCTTTACGTTGTATATGTTAGTCTTTATCCGGACTTTTAATCATCCCTTTACGTTGTATATGTTAGTCTTTATCCGGACTTTTAATCATCCCTTTACGTTGTATATGTATATGTTAGTCTTTATCTGGACTTTTAATCATCCCTTTACGTTGTATATGTTAGTCTTTATCCGGACTTTTAATCATTCCTTTACGTTGTATATGTTAGTCTTTATCCGGACTTTTAATCATTCCTTTACGTTGTATATGTTAGTCTTTATCTGGACTTTTAATCATCCCTTTACGTTGTATATGTTAGTCTTTATCCGGACTTTTAATCATCCCTTTACGTTGTATATGTTAGTCTTTATCCGGACTTTTAATCATCCCTTTACGTTGTATATGTTAGTCTTTATCCGGACTTTTAATCATTCCTTTACGTTGTATATGTTAGTCTTTATCCGGACTTTTAATCATCCCTTTACGTTGTACATGTATATGTTAGTCTTTATTCGGACTTTTAATCATCCCTTTACGTTGTATATGTTAGTCTTTATCCGGACTTTTAATCATCCCTTTACGTTGTATATGTTAGTCTTTATCCGGACTTTTAATCATCCCTTTACGTTGTATATGTTAGTCTTTATCCGGACTTTTAATCATCCCTTTACTTTGTATATGTTAGTCTTTCTCCGGACTTTTAATCATCCCTTTACGTTGTATATGTAAGTCTTTATCTGGACTTTTAATCATCCCTTTACGTTGTATATGTTAGTCTTTATCCGGACTTTTAATCATCCCTTTACGTTGTATATGTTAGTCTTTATCTGGACTTTTAATCATCCCTTTACGTTGTATATGCTAGTCTTTATCCGGACTTTTAATCATCCCTTTACGTTGTATATGTTAGTCTTTATCCGGACTTTTAATCATTCCTTTACGTTGTATATGTAAGTCTTTATCCGGACTTTTAATCATTCCTTTACGTTGTATATGTAAGTCTTTATCCGGACTTTTAATCATCCCTTTACGTTGTATATGTTAGTCTTTATCCGGACTTTTAATCATCCCTTTACGTTGTATATGTTAGTCTTTATCCGGACTTTTAATCATCCCTTTACGTTGTATATGTTAGTCTTTATCCGGACTTTTAATCATCCCTTTACGTTGTATATGTTAGTCTTTATCCGGACTTTTAATCATCCATTTACGTTGTATATGTAAGTCTTTATCCGGACTTTTAATCATCCCTTTACGTTGTATATGTTAGTCTTTATCCGGACTTTTAATCATTCCTTTACGTTGTATATGTTAGTCTTTATCCGGACTTTTAATCATCCCTTTACGTTGTATATGTCAGTCTTTATCCGGACTTTTAATCATCCCTTTACGTTGTATATGTTAGTCTTTATCTGGACTTTTAATCATCCCTTTACGTTGTATATGTTAGTCTTTATCCGGACTTTTAATCATCCCTTTACGTTGGACATGTATATGTTAGTCTTTATCCGGACTTTTAATCATCCCTTTACGTTGTATATGTAAGTCTTTATCCGGACTTTTAATCATCCCTTTACGTTGTATATGTAAGTCTTTATCCGGACTTTTAATCATCCCTTTACGTTGTATATGTAAGTCTTTATCCGGACTTTTAATCATTCCTTTACGTTGTATATGTTAGTCTTTATCCGGACTTTTAATCATCCCTTTACGTTGTATATGTAAGTCTTTATCCGGACTTTTAATCATTCCTTTACGTTGTATATGTAAGTGTTTATCCGGACTTTTAATCATCCCTTTACGTTGTATATGTTAGTCTTTATCCGGACTTTTAATCATCCCTTTACGTTGAATATGTTAGTCTTTATCCGGACTTTTAATCATCCCTTTACGTTGTATATGTATATGTAAGTCTTTATCCGGACTTTTAATCATCCCTTTATGTTGTATATGTAAGTCTTTATCCGGACTTTTAATCATCCCTTTACGTTGTATATGTTAGTCTTTATCCGGACTTTTAATCATCCCTTTACGTTGTATATGTTAGTCTTTATCCGGACTTTTAATCATTCCTTTACGTTGTATATGTTAGTCTTTATCCGGACTTTTAATCATTCCTTTACGTTGTATATGTTAGTCTTTATCCGGACTTTTAATCATCCCTTTACGTTGTATATGTTAGTCTTTATCCGGACTTTTAATCATCCCTTTACGTTGTATATGTAAGTCTTTATCTGGACTTTTAATCATCCCTTTACGTTGTATATGTTAGTCTTTATCCGGACTTTTAATCATCCCTTTACGTTGTATATGTAAGTCTTTATCCGGACTTTTAATCATCCCTTTACGTTGTATATGTTAGTCTTTATCCGGACTTTTAATCATCCCTTTACGTTGTATATGTTAGTCTTTATCCGGACTTTTAATCATCCCTTTACGTTGTATATGTTAGTCTTTATCCGGACTTTTAATCATTCCTTTACGTTGTATATGTTAGTCTTTATCCGGACTTTTAATCATCCCTTTACGTTGTATATGTTAGTCTTTATCCGGACTTTTAATCATCCCTTTTCGTTGTATATGTTAGTCTTTATCCGGACTTTTAATCATCCCTTTACGTTGTATATGTTAGTCTTTATCTGGACTTTTAATCATCCCTTTACGTTGTATATGTTAGTCTTTATCCGGACTTTTAATCATCCCTTTACGTTGTATATGTTAGTCTTTATCCGGACTTTTAATCATCCCTTTACGTTGTATATGTTAGTCTTTATCCGGACTTTTAATCATCCCTTTACGTTGTATATGTCAGTCTTTATCCGGACTTTTAATCATCCCTTTACGTTGTATATGTTAGTCTTTATCCGGACTTTTAATCATCCCTTTACGTTGTACATGTATATGTTAGTCTTTATCCGGACTTTTAATCATCCCTTTACGTTGTATATGTTAGTCTTTATCCGGACTTTTAATCATTCCTTTACGTTGTATATGTTAGTCTTTATCCGGACTTTTAATCATCCCTTTACGTTGTATATGTTAGTCTTTATCCGGACTTTTAATCATCCCTTTACGTTGTATATGTTAGTCTTTATTCGGACTTTTAATCATCCCTTTACGTTGTATATGTATATGTTAGTCTTTATCCGGACTTTTAATCATCCCTTTACGTTGTATATGTAAGTCTTTATCCGGACTTTTAATCATCCCTTTACGTTGTATATGTTAGTCTTTATCCGGACTTTTAATCATCCCTTTACGTTGTATATGTTAGTCTTTATCCGGACTTTTAATCATCCCTTTACGTTGTATATGTTAGTCTTTATCCGGACTTTTAATCATCCCTTTACGTTGTATATGTTAGTCTTTATCCGGACTTTTAATCATTCCTTTACGTTGTATATGTTAGTCTTTATCCGGACTTTTAATCATCCCTTTACGTTGTATATGTTAGTCTTTATCCGGACTTTTTAATCATTCCTTTACGTTGTACATGTATATGTTAGTCTTTATCCGGACTTTTAATCATCCCTTTACGTTGTATATGTTAGTCTTTATCCGGACTTTTAATCATCCCTTTACGTTGTATATGTTAGTCTTTATCCGGACTTTTAATCATCCCTTTACGTTGTATATGTTAGTCTTTATCCGGACTTTTTAATCATTCCTTTACGTTGTACATGTATATGTTAGTCTTTATCCGGACTTTTAATCATCCCTTTACGTTGTATATGTAAGTCTTTATCCGGACTTTTAATCATCCCTTTACGTTGTATATGTAAGTCTTTATCCGGACTTTTTAATCATTCCTTTACGTTGTACATGTATATGTTAGTCTTTATTCGGACTTTTAATCATCCCTTTACGTTGTATATGTTAGTCTTTATCCGGACTTTTAATCATCCCTTTACGTTGTATATGTTAGTCTTTATCCGGACTTTTAATCATCCCTTTACGTTGTATATGTTAGTCTTTATCTGGACTTTTAATCATCCCTTTACGTTGTATATGTAAGTCTTTATCCGGACTTTTAATCATTCCTTTACGTTGTATATGTTAGTCTTTATCCGGACTTTTAATCATTCCTTTACGTTGTATATGTAAGTCTTTATCCGGACTTTTAATCATCCCTTTACGTTGTATATGTTAGTCTTTATCCGGACTTTTAATCATCCCTTTACGTTGTATATGTTAGTCTTTATCCGGACTTTTAATCATCCCTTTACGTTGTATATGTTAGTCTTTATCCGGACTTTTAATCATCCCTTTATGTTGTATATGTATATGTTAGTCTTTATCCGGACTTTTAATCATCCCTTTACGTTGTATATGTAAGTCTTTATCCGGACTTTTAATCATCCCTTTACGTTGTATATGTAAGTCTTTATCCGGACTTTTAATCATCCCTTTACGTTGTATATGTAAGTCTTTATCCGGACTTTTAATCATCCCTTTACGTTGTATATGTCTATGTTAGTCTTTATCCTGACTTTTAATCATTCCTTTACGTTGTATATGTTAGTCTTTATCCGGACTTTTAATCATCCCTTTACGTTGTATATGTCAGTCTTTATCTGGACTTTTAATCATCCCTTTACGTTGTATATGTTAGTCTTTATCCGGACTTTTAATCATCCCTTTACGCTGTATATGTTAGTCTTTATCTGGACTTTTAATCATCCCTTTACGTTGTATATGTAAGTCTTTATCCGGACTTTTTATCATCCCTTTACGTTGTATATGTTAGTCTTTATCCGGACTTTTAATCATCCCCTTTACGTTGTATATGTAAGTCTTTATTCGGACTTTTAATCAACCCTTTACGTTGTATATGTAAGTCTTTATCCGGATTTTTTATCATCCCTTTACGTTGTATATGTTAGTCTTTATCTGGACTTTTAATCATCCCTTTACGTTGTATATGTAAGTCTTTATCCGGACTTTAAATCATCCCTTTACGTTGTATATGTAAGTCTTTATCTGGACTTTTAATCATCCCTTTACGTTGTATATGTTAGTCTTTATCCGGACTTTTAATCATTCCTTTACGTTGTATATGTTAGTCTTTATCCGGACTTTTAATCATCCCTTTACGTTGTATATGTTAGTCTTTATCCGGACTTTTAATCATCCCTTTACGTTGTATATGTTAGTCTTTATCCGGACTTTTAATCATCCCTTTACGTTGTATATGTATATGTCAGTCTTTATCCGGACTTTTAATCATCCCTTTACGTTGTATATGTATATGTTAGTCTTTATCTGGACTTTTAATCATCCCTTTACGTTGTATATGTTAGTCTTTATCCGGACTTTTAATCATCCCTTTACGTTGTATATGTAAGTCTTTATCTGGACTTTTAATCATCCCTTTACGTTGTATATGTAAGTCTTTATCCGGACTTTTAATCATCCCTTTACGTTGTATATGTCAGTCTTTATCCGGACTTTTAATTATCCCTTTACGTTGTATATGTTAGTCTTTATCTGGACTTTTAATCATTCCTTTACGTTTTATATGTTAGTCTTTATCTGGACTTTTAATCATCCCTTTACGTTGTATATGTTAGTCTTTATTCGGACTTTTAATCATCCCTTTACGTTGTATATGTTAGTCTTTATTCGGACTTTTAATCATCCCTTTACGTTGTATATGTTAGTCTTTATCCGGACTTTTAATCATTCCTTTACGTTGTATATGTTAGTCTTTATCCGGACTTTTAATCATCCCTTTACGTTGTATATGTAAGTCTTTATCTGGACTTTTAATCATCCCTTTACGTTGTATATGTTAGTCTTTATCCGGACTTTTAATCATTCCTTTACGTTGTATATGTATATGTTAGTCTTTATCTGGACTTTTAATCATCCCTTTACGTTGTATATGTTAGTCTTTATCCGGACTTTTAATCATCCCTTTACGTTGTATATGTTAGTCTTTATTCGGACTTTTAATCATCCCTTTACGTTGTATATGTATATGTTAGTCTTTATCCGGACTTTTAATCATCCCTTTACGTTGTATATGTAAGTCTTTATCCG
This sequence comes from Limnoperna fortunei, assembly GCA_944474755.1. Classification (NCBI taxonomy): domain Eukaryota; kingdom Metazoa; phylum Mollusca; class Bivalvia; order Mytilida; family Modiolidae; genus Limnoperna; species Limnoperna fortunei. The sequence goes on along the minus strand of OX104112.1, from coordinate 107,280,508 downwards.
GACTTTTAATCATCCCTTTACGTTGTATATGTTAGTCTTTATCCGGACTTTTAATCATCCTTTACGTTGTATATGTTAGTCTTTATACGGACTTTTAATCATCCCTTTACGTTGTATATGTTAGTCTTTATCCGGACTTTTAATCATCCCTTTACGTTGTATATGTTAGTCTTTATCCGGACTTTTAATCATTCCCTTTACGTTGTATATGTTAGTCTTTATCCGGGACTTTTAATCATCCCTTTACGTTGTATATGTTAGTCTTTATCCGGACTTTTTAATCATTCCTTTACGTTGTACATGTATATGTTAGTCTTTATCCGGACTTTTAATCATCCCTTTACGTTGTATATGTTAGTCTTTATCCGGACTTTTAATCATTCCTTTACGTTGTATATGTTAGTCTTTATCCGGACTTTTAATCATCCCTTTACGTTGTATATGTTAGTCTTTATCCGGACTTTTTAATCATTCCTTTACGTTGTACATGTATATGTTAGTCTTTATCCGGACTTTTAATCATCCCTTTACGTTGTATATGTAAGTCTTTATCCGGACTTTTAATCATCCCTTTACGTTGTATATGTAAGTCTTTATCCGGACTTTTTAATCATTCCTTTACGTTGTACATGTATATGTTAGTCTTTATTCGGACTCTTTAATCATCCCTTTACGTTGTATATGTTAGTCTTTATCCGGACTTTTAATCATCCCTTTACGTTGTATATGTTAGTCTTTATCCGGACTTTTAATCATCCCTTTACGTTGTATATGTTAGTCTTTATCTGGACTTTTAATCATCCCTTTACGTTGTATATGTAAGTCTTTATCCGGACTTTTAATCATCCCTTTACGTTGTATATGTTAGTCTTTATCCGGACTTTTAATCATTCCCTTTACGTTGTATATGTAAGTCTTTATCCGGACTTTTAATCATCCCTTTACGTTGTATATGTTAGTCTTTATCCGGACTTTTAATCATCCCTTTACGTTGTATATGTTAGTCTTTATCCGGACTTTTAATCATCCCTTTACGTTGTATATGTTAGTCTTTATCCGGACTTTTAATCATCCCTTTATGTTGTATATGTATATGTTAGTCTTTATCCGGACTTTTAATCATCCCTTTACGTTGTATATGTTAGTCTTTATCCGGACTTTTAATCATTCCTTTACGTTGTATATGTTAGTCTTTATCCGGACTTTTAATCATCCCTTTACGTTGTATATGTATATGTTAGTCTTTATCCGGACTTTTTATCATCCCTTTACGTTGTATATGTAAGTCTTTATCCGGACTTTTAATCATCCCTTTACGTTGTATATGTAAGTCTTTATCCGGACTTTTAATCATCCCTTTACGTTGTATATGTAAGTCTTTATCCGGACTTTTAATCATCCCTTTACGTTGTATATGTCTATGTTAGTCTTTATCCTGACTTTTAATCATTCCTTTACGTTGTATATGTTAGTCTTTATCCGGACTTTTAATCATCCCTTTACGTTGTATATGTTAGTCTTTATCCGGACTTTTAATCATCCCTTTACGCTGTATATGTTAGTCTTTATCTGGACTTTTAATCATCCCTTTACGTTGTATATGTAAGTCTTTATCCGGACTTTTTATCATCCCTTTACGTTGTATATGTTAGTCTTTATCCGGACTTTTAATCATCCCTTTACGTTGTATATGTAAGTCTTTATTCGGACTTTTAATCAACCCTTTACGTTGTATATGTAAGTCTTTATCCGGACTTTTTATCATCCCTTTACGTTGTATATGTTAGTCTTTATCTGGACTTTTAATCATCCCTTTACGTTGTATATGTAAGTCTTTATCCGGACTTTTAATCATCCCTTTACGTTGTATATGTAAGTCTTTATCTGGACTTTTAATCATCCCTTTACGTTGTATATGTTAGTCTTTATCCGGACTTTTAATCATTCCTTTACGTTGTATATGTTAGTCTTTATCCGGGACTTTTAATCATCCCTTTACGTTGTATATGTTAGTCTTTATCCGGACTTTTAATCATCCCTTTACGTTGTATATGTTAGTCTTTATCCGGACTTTTAATCATCCCTTTACGTTGTATATGTATATGTCAGTCTTTATCTGGACTTTTAATCATCCCTTTACGTTGTATATGTATATGTCAGTCTTTATCTGGACTTTTAATCATCCCTTTACGTTGTATGTTAGTCTTTATCCGGACTTTTAATCATCCCTTTACGTTGTATATGTTAGTCTTTATCCGGACTTTTAATCATCCCTTTACGTTGTATATGTTAGTCTTTATCTGGACTTTTAATCATCCCTTTACGTTGTATATGTTAGTCTTTATCTGGACTTTTAATCATCCCTTTACGTTGTATATGTTAGTCTTTATCCGGACTTTTAATCATCCCTTTACGTTGTATATGTAAGTCTTTATCTGGACTTTTAATCATCCCTTTACGTTGTATATGTAAGTCTTTATCCGGACTTTTAATCATCCCTTTACGTTGTATATGTCAGTCTTTATCCGGACTTTTAATTATCCCTTTACGTTGTATATGTTAGTCTTTATCTGGACTTTTAATCATTCCTTTACGTTTTATATGTTAGTCTTTATCTGGACTTTTAATCATCCCTTTACGTTGTATATGTTAGTCTTTATTCGGACTTTTAATCATCCCTTTACGTTGTATATGTTAGTCTTTATTCGGACTTTTAATCATCCCTTTACGTTGTATATGTTAGTCTTTATCCGGACTTTTAATCATTCCTTTACGTTGTATATGTTAGTCTTTATCCGGACTTTTAATCATCCCTTTACGTTGTATATGTAAGTCTTTATCTGGACTTTTAATCATCCCTTTACGTTGTATATGTTAGTCTTTATCCGGACTTTTAATCATCCCTTTACGTTGTATATGTTAGTCTTTATCCGGACTTTTAATCATTCCTTTACGTTGTATATGTATATGTTAGTCTTTATCTGGACTTTTAATCATCCCTTTACGTTGTATATGTAAGTCTTTATCCGGACTTTTAATCATTACTTTACGTTTTATATGTTAGTCTTTATCTGGACTTTTAATCATCCCTTTACGTTGTATATGTTAGTCTTTATCTGGACTTTTAATCATCCCTTTACGTTGTATATGTTAGTCTTTATCCGGACTTTTAATCATCCCTTTACGTTGTATATGTTAGTCTTTATCCGGACTTTTAATCATCCCTTTACGTTGTATATGTTAGTCTTTATCCGGACTTTTAATCATCCCTTTACGTTGTATATGTATATGTTAGTCTTTATCTGGACTTTTAATCATCCCTTTACGTTGTATATGTTAGTCTTTATCCTCACTTTTAATCATCCCTTTACGTTGTATATGTTAGTCTTTATCTGGACTTTTAATCATCCCTTTACGTTGTATATGTAAGTCTTTATCCGGACTTTTAATCATTCCTTTACGTTGTATATGTTAGTCTTTATCCGGACTTTTAATCATCCCTTTACGTTGTATATGTTAGTCTTTATCCGGACTTTTAATCATCCCTTTACGTTGTATATGTTAGTCTTTATCCGGACTTTTAATCATCCCTTTACGTTGTATATGTTAGTCTTTATCCGGACTTTTAATCATCCCTTTACGTTGTATATGTTAGTCTTTATCCGGACTTTTAATCATCCCTTTACGTTGTATATGTTAGTCTTTATCCGGACTTTTAATCATCCCTTTACGTTGTATATGTTAGTCTTTATCCGGACTTTTAATCATCCCTTTACGTTGTATATGTTAGTCTTTATCCGGACTTTTAATCATCCCTTTACGTTGTATATGTATATGTTAGTCTTTATCCGGACTTTTAATCATCCTTTTACCTTGTATATGTTAGTCTTTATCCGGACTTTTAATCATCCCTTTACGTTGTATATGTTAGTCTTTATCCGGACTTTTAATCATCCCTTTACGTTGTATATGTAAGTCTTTATCCGGACTTTTAATCATTCCTTTACGTTGTATATGTTAGTCTTTATCCGGACTTTTAATCATCCCTTTACGTTGTATATGTTTGTCTTTATCCGGACTTTTAATCATCCCTTTACGTTGTATATGTATATGTTAGTCTTTATCTGGACTTTTAATCATCCCTTTACGTTGTATATGTTAGTCTTTATCCGGACTTTTAATCATCCCTTTACGTTGTATATGTTAGTCTTTATCCGGACTTTTAATCATCCCTTTACGTTGTATATGTTAGTCTTTATCCGGACTTTTAATCATTCCTTTACGTTGTATATGTTAGTCTTTATCCGGACTTTTAATCATCCCTTTACGTTGTATATGTTAGTCTTTATCCGGACTTTTAATCATTCCTTTACGTTGTATATGTAAGTCTTTATCCGGACTTTTAATCATCCCTTTACGTTGTATATGTAAGTCTTTATCCGGACTTTTAATCATCCCTTTACGTTGTATATGTTAGTCTTTATCCGGACTTTTAATCATCCCTTTACGTTGTATATGTTAGTCTTTATCCGGACTTTTAATCATCCCTTTACGTTGTATATGTAAGTCTTTATCCGGACTTTTAATCATCCCTTTACGTTGTATATGTTAGTCTTTATCTGGACTTTTAATCATCCCTTTACGTTGTATATGTAAGTCTTTATCCGGACTTTTAATCATCCCTTTACGTTGTATATGTTAGTCTTTATCCGGACTTTTAATCATCCCTTTACGTTGTATATGTTAGTCTTTATCCGGACTTTTAATCATCCCTTTACGTTGTATATGTTAGTCTTTATTCGGACTTTTAATCATCCCTTTACGTTGTATATGTTAGTCTTTATTCGGACTTTTAATCATTCCTTTACGTTGTATATGTTAGTCTTTATCCGGACTTTTAATCATCCCTTTACGTTGTATATGTTAGTCTTTATCCGGACTTTTAATCATCCCTTTACGTTGTATATGTTAGTCTTTATCCGGACTTTTAATCATCCCTTTACGTTGTATATGTAAGTCTTTATCCGGACTTTTAATCATTCCTTTACGTTGTATATGTTAGTCTTTATCTGGACTTTTAATCATCCCTTTACGTTGTATATGTTAGTCTTTATCCGGACTTTTAATCATCCCTTTACGTTGTATATGTAAGTCTTTATCCGGACTTTTAATCATCCCTTTACGTTGTATATGTTAGTCTTTATCTGGACTTTTAATCATCCCTTTACGTTGTATATGTAAGTCTTTATCCGGACTTTTAATCATTCCTTTACGTTGTATATGTTAGTCTTTATCCGGACTTTTAATCATTCCTTTACGTTGTATATGTTAGTCTTTATCCGGACTTTTAATCATCCCTTTACGTTGTATATGTTAGTCTTTATCCGGACTTTTAATCATCCCTTTACGTTGTATATGTTAGTCTTTATCCGGACTTTTAATCATCCCTTTACGTTGTATATGTAAGTCTTTATCCGGACTTTTAATCATCCCTTTACGTTGTATATGTTAGTCTTTATCCGGACTTTTAATCATCCCTTTACGTTGTATATGTAAGTCTTTATCTGGACTTTTAATCATTCCTTTACGTTGTATATGTTAGTCTTTATCCGGACTTTTAATCATTCCTTTACGTTGTATATGTTAGTCTTTATCCTGACTTTTAATCATCCCTTTACGTTGTATATGTCAGTCTTTATCTGGACTTTTAATCAACCCTTTACGTTGTATATGTTAGTCTTTATCTGGACTTTTAATCTATCCCTTTACGTTGTATATGTTAGTCTTTATCCGGACTTTTAATCATCCCTTTACGTTGTATATGTAAGTCTTTATCCGGACTTTTAATCATTCCTTTACGTTGTATATGTTAGTCTTTATCCGGACTTTTAATCATTCCTTTACGTTGTATATGTTAGTCTTTATCCGGACTTTTAATCATCCCTTTACGTTGTATATGTTAGTCTTTATCCGGACTTTTAATCATCCCTTTACGTTGTATATGTTAGTCTTTATCCGGACTTTTAATCATCCCTTTACGTTGTATATGTAAGTCTTTATCCGGACTTTTAATCATCCCTTTACGTTGTATATGTTAGTCTTTATCCGGACTTTTAATCATCCCTTTACGTTGTATATGTAAGTCTTTATCTGGACTTTTAATCATTCCTTTACGTTGTATATGTTAGTCTTTATCCGGACTTTTAATCATTCCTTTACGTTGTATATGTTAGTCTTTATCCTGACTTTTAATCATCCCTTTACGTTGTATATGTCAGTCTTTATCTGGACTTTTAATCAACCCTTTACGTTGTATATGTTAGTCTTTATCTGGACTTTTAATTATCCCTTTACGTTGTATATGTTAGTCTTTATCCGGACTTTTAATCATCCCTTTACGTTGTATATGTAAGTCTTTATCCGGACTTTTAATCATCCCTTTACGTTGTATATGTATATGTTAGTCTTTATCTGGACTTTTAATCATCCCTTTACGTTGTATATGTCATTCTTTATCTGGACTTTTAATCAACCATTTACGTTGTATATGCAAGTCTTTATCTGGACTTTTAATTATCCCTTTACGTTGTATATGTTAGTCTTTATCTGGACTTTTAATCATCCTTTACGTTGTATATGTTAGTCTTTATCCTGACTTTTAATCATCCCTTTACGTTGTATATGTCAGTCTTTATCTGGACTTTTAATCAACCCTTTACGTTGTATATGTTAGTCTTTATCTGGACTTTTAATTATCCCTTTACGTTGTATATGTTAGTCTTTATCCGGACTTTTAATCATCCCTTTACGTTGTATATGTAAGTCTTTATCCGGACTTTTAATCATCCTTTACGTTGTATATGTTAGTCTTTATCCGGACTTTTAATCATTCCTTTACGTTGTATATGTTAGTCTTTATCCGGACTTTTAATCATCCCTTTACGTTGTATATGTTAGTCTTTATCCGGACTTTTAATCATCCCTTTACGTTGTATATGTTAGTCTTTATCCGGACTTTTAATCATCCCTTTACGTTGTATATGTTAGTCTTTATCCGGACTTTTAATCATCCCTTTACGTTGTATATGTTAGTCTTTATCCGGACTTTTAATCATCCATTTACGTTGTATATGTAAGTCTTTATCCGGACTTTTAATCATTCCTTTACGTTGTATATGTTAGTCTTTATCCGGACTTTTAATCATCCCTTTACGTTGTATATGTTAATCTTTATCCGGACTTTTAATCATCCCTTTACGTTGTATATGTAAGTCTTTATCCGGACTTTTAATCATCCCTTTACGTTGTATATGTAAGTCTTTATCCGGACTTTTAATCATTCCTTTACGTTGTATATGTTAGTCTTGATTCGGACTTTTAATCATTCCTTTACGTTGTATATGTTTGTCTTTATCCGGACTTTTAATCATCCCTTTACGTTGTATATGTAAGTCTTTATCTGGACTTTTAATCATCCCTTTACGTTGTATATGTTAGTCTTTATCCGGACTTTTAATCATCCCTTTACGTTGTATATGTTAGTCTTGATTCGGACTTTTAATCATTCCTTTACGTTGTATATGTTAGTCTTTATCCGGACTTTTAATCATCCCTTTACGTTGTATATGTAAGTCTTTATCCGGACTTTTAATCATCCCTTTACGTTGTATATGTTAGTCTTGATTCGGACTTTTAATCATCCCTTTACGTTGTATATGTTAGTCTTTATCCGGACTTTTAATCATTCCTTTACGTTGTATATGTTAGTCTTTATCCGGACTTTTAATCATCCCTTTACGTTGTATATGTTAGTCTTTATCCGGACTTTTAATCATTCCTTTACGTTGTATATGTAAGTCTTTATCCGGACTTTTAATCATCCCTTTACTTTGTATATGTTAGTCTTTATCCGGACTTTTAATCATCCCTTTACGTTGTATATGTTAGTCTTTATCCGGACTTTTAATCATCCCTTTACGTTGTATATGTAAGTCTTTATCCGGACTTTTAATCATCCCTTTACGTTGTATATGTTATGTTAGTCTTTATCCGGACTTTTAATCATCCCTTTACGTTGTATATTTTAGTCTTTATCCGGACTTTTAATCATTCCTTTACGTTGTATATGTTAGTCTTTATCCGGACTTTTAATCATCCCTTTACATTGTATATGTTAGTCTTTATCCGGACTTTTTAATCATCCCTTTACTTTGTATATGTTAGTCTTTATCCGGACTTTTAATCATCCCTTTACGTTGTATATGTTAGTCTTTATCCGGACTTTTAATCATCCCTTTACGTTGTATATGTAAGTCTTTATCCGGACTTTTAATCATCCCTTTACGTTGTATATGTAAGTCTTTATCCGGACTTTTAATCATCCCTTTACGTTGTATATGTTAGTCTTTATCCGGACTTTTAATCATCCCTTTACGTTGTATATGTAAGTCTTTATCCGGACTTTTAATCATTCCTTTACGTTGTATATGTTAGTCTTTATCCGGACTTTTAATCATTCCTTTACGTTGTATATGTTAGTCTTTATCCGGACTTTTAATCATCCCTTTACGTTGTATATGTTAGTCTTTATCCGGACTTTTAATCATCCCTTTACGTTGTATATGTTAGTCTTTATCCGGACTTTTAATCATCCCTTTACGTTGTATATGTTAGTCTTTATCCGGACTTTTAATCATCCCTTTACGTTGTATATGTTAGTCTTTATCCGGACTTTTAATCATCCCTTTACGTTGTATATGTAAGTCTTTATCCGGACTTTTAATCATCCCTTTACGTTGTATATGTTAGTCTTTATCCGGACTTTTAATCATCCCTTTACGTTGTATATGTTAGTCTTTATCCGGACTTTTAAATCATCCCTTTACGTTGTATATGTTAGTCTTTATCCGGACTTTTAATCATCCCTTTACGTTGTATATGTAAGTCTTTATCCGGACTTTTAATCATCCCTTTACGTTGTATATGTTAGTCTTTATCCGGACTTTTAATCATCCCTTTACGTTGTATATGTTAGTCTTTATCCGGACTTTTAATCATCCCTTTACGTTGTATATGTTAGTCTTTATCCGGACTTTTAATCATCCCTTTACGTTGTATATGTAAGTCTTTATCCGGACTTTTAATCATCCCTTTACGTTGTATATGTAAGTCTTTATCCGGACTTTTAATCATCCCTTTACGTTGTATATGTTAGTCTTTATCCGGACTTTTAATCATCCCTTTACGTTGTATATGTTAGTCTTTATCCGGACTTTTAATCATCCCTTTACGTTGTATATGTTAGTCTTTATCCGGACTTTTAATCATTCCCTTTACGTTGTATATGTTAGTCTTTATCCGGACTTTTAATCATTCCTTTACGTTGTATATGTTAGTCTTTATCCGGACTTTTAATCATCCCTTTACGTTGTACATGTATATGTTAGTCTTTATCCGGACTTTTAATCATCCCTTTACGTTGTATATGTTAGTCTTTATCCGGACTTTTAATCATCCCTTTACGTTGTATATGTTAGTCTTTATCCGGACTTTTAATCATCCCTTTACGTTGTATATGTTAGTCTTTATCCGGACTTTTAATCATCCCTTTACGTTGTATATGTAAGTCTTTATCCGGACTTTTAATCATTCCTTTACGTTGTATATGTTAGTCTTTATCCGGACTTTTAATCATCCCTTTACGTTGTATATGTTAGTCTTTATCCGGACTTTTAATCATCCTTTACGTTGTATATGTTAGTCTTTATCCGGACTTTTAATCATCCCTTTACGTTGTATATGTTAGTCTTTATCCGGACTTTTAATCATCCCTTTACGTTGTATATGTTAGTCTTTATCCGGACTTTTAATCATCCCTTTACGTTGTATATGTTAGTCTTTATCCGGACTTTTAATCATCCTTTACGTTGTATATGTTAGTCTTTATCCGGACTTTTAATCATCCCTTTACGTTGTATATGTTAGTCTTTATCCGGACTTTTAATCATCCCTTTACGTTGTATATGTTAGTCTTTATCCGGACCTTTAATCATCCCTTTACGTTGTATATGTTAGTCTTTATCCGGACTTTTAATCATTCCCTTTACGTTGTATATGTTAGTCTTTATCCGGACTTTTAATCATCCCTTTACGTTGTATATGTTAGTCTTTATCCGGACTTTTAATCATCCCTTTACGTTGTATATGTTAGTCTTTAATCCGGACTTTTAATCATCCCTTTACGTTGTATATGTTAGTCTTTATCCGGACTTTTAATCATCCCTTTACGTTGTATATGTTAGTCTTTATCCG